>JACBWW010000009.1:2206582-2291364 GCA_020086605.1 Lanius collurio | reverse complement strand
AAAAAAATATTTAAATGGTTATTTCTTATGCACTTCTAAAGAAAAAATAGCTGGCAGTACTTCCCCCTTCTCCCCACCAAGTAGTGGTTGTGGAATATTGGAAAAGCCAACTCTGTTGCTCCAAATGTTCTTTCTCTATTTCCAAAAAAAGGACCTTCAAAAATGCTGGTTTTATCTTGCAGCATATGCTACGTGACAGCCTGGCCTGCTGCCTGTTTCAAAGTCCAGGATTTCCTCAACTTACTCATCTTTTAGTGTAAAACCCAGATTTTTTATCCTCTGCACACTTGAAACCACTTTAAGAACAGTCAACTGTTGTTACTGAGCTAATCATGTTATCCTGTGCTCACATAAATTGGACTTTGTGTCATCCTAAAAGCTCACAAAATCAGGTCTGCTCTACCTCCTGCTTGCCTCCAACCTGCATCCCCCTCAATCTGCATCCCCCTTGAGCTTCCAGGAGTTTGTGCTGCCAAGATTGAAAGTTTCCCTGTTTAGAAAAATGTTTCTGGTGCTCGTGTTTTGAAAGGTTTCTCATTGTAATGATAAGGGAAAGCATCACTAATTCTTTTTGCCCTGAAGGGTGTTGGGAAAATACCAGCAATTTAGACAGCAGCCACAAATTTGGGCAGTTTGGGGACTGGTGAGCGTGCAAAAAAGGTGTGGAAACTTGGAAATAATCTGTTCTCCTGGCCAAGTGAGAGGAAACCAAGAAACATCTCCTGCTACATGGCTTATCTGGATGGATTCTTCTCCAGACTGTTGCAACACAGTGAGAGACTTTGTTATGTAATTTTTTCTGTTTCTGGACTTGGCCTAACCCAGCAAAAGCAGAAGTATCTGAAAGAAAATACTTGGGGGAGGAAGGGAAGGAAATGATAACTACACTTTTTCCAAGCTAGGCTGAGGACTCTGAGCCACTCTACTGGTACTATTTTTAAAAAAAGACAAAATAAACCCCAAAACTTGCATCATTTACACTAGAATTCAGTGTATGGAACTGTCATTTTGAAATTATATACCATAAAGAAAAGTAATTTGCAGTAAGTTTAACAGGAAGTAAATTGAATTGTGACTTAAATTTTTTGTTGTCTTTTCTTACTTTTCATAAATTTGTGCAATTATTTAAAAACATTTTATGAAGATACACTGTTTTAGAAATATTACTATAGAAATTGTAGTTGATTGGGCTGTTGGGCTGTTTTAGAAGTGTTCTTTTTATTCTTGACTTTCTGAAGATAACTGCATTTATTAAAATATCACAGGATGCATGTATTTTGCTTTCATGAGTATAATCCCACAATTCTAATTTCTAAATTAAACCATTCATGAGACATTAGTTATACCTTAATGGCTAAACCTAAATAAAAGCACCAGTGATGCTGCTGCAGCAGCAGTACTTTTGGAGAACTCTCCTTTTTTTTTTTGCAGAGACCTACATCAACATGTCAGTTTAGCCCTGTTTTGTGGAGAGCAATATTTAAGCCCTCTGTGGATTTGAAGCTTTCAGAGCAGCACCTGCAGATAATGGGGTTTTTTGCCATTTCTGGTGGCTGTGAGTGTTCAGCATCATGATGTAAAGTGATTTGAGATTGGTTATAAGTACATTTTTCAGGATTTACTTGGGTAGCAGTAGTGCCTAGGGAGGCCCAGCTAATAAAGGCTGCTGCTATGTATCTTTTGGACAAGGTTCATAACAGCAAATATAGTAAGCCTCTTGTAAACTGACTTCATTTTGAGATTGAACTGCAGAACATCAAATAAAGGCCAGGGCTTGCAACAGAACCTGCTAAAAGTCTCTGTAGACTAATCATAGGTGTGCAATGAGACAGTGTTAGCACCATATTCCTTTGGTTCAGTGGATTGTCCTGCAGCACAGGTACTGTTTTTCTCTCTTGGATCATCAGCTGAAAGGGTACAAGTGCAGGGAGTGTGGGCTGTCCCATATGGGAGCAATAAAAACACACAGTCTTCACTGGTGAAGGATGCTAATCACTCTTCCAGCATCTCTGTTTGCAGGCTTTCCTGTATTATTGCTATGCAAGCTGCATAATCCCCTTTGCAGGCTGTGCACAAAAACCACAGAGAGCCTTGTTCATGTTTTTGGAGGTGCTGTGGGGGCAATAAGTTGGGCAGTAATTTGTTGCTGTCTTCCTTGTCCGTTGCCAGAACAGAGGACAGGAAATCCTTATGTAGAAAAGGTATTTGCAAGTTGGAAAGAATCTATATTTTTGCATCTTAAGGAAGAAAAAGTTACTGCTGCATCTTTTCAGGGAAGAATGCAAATTGATCAGCTGTGTGTGGTGCTGTTGGTGGTTCCCAGAGCAGTTGTGTGGCCCTGGAAGCAGTCTCAGCAAGGAGCTAAGCAGCAATCAGGCATTTCATGCCACCCCGAGCAGTTCTGTGAGACAGCATGGAAAAGCCATGATGTGTTGCAGCTTTAGATCCATCTGCAAAATGTTTCACAGACTAATACAAAAAAAAAATCAGAGGCACAAACCAGCAGGGGAGTTTTCTCAATTGTATTTCTCATGGATATATGGTCCTTATCAGTGATGGAACAGCCTGGCTCTGTTTGGGCCCTTTAGTTTTTAGTCTCTTCAGTGCTCTGTTGTCAGCTAGTGCCAGTGTTTCCTCCAGATGATCCACTGCTTTTCCTCCAGATCATCCACTGCTTTGATGTGCCTTCCTGCTTTGTGTAAAAGTTACAACCGTGTCTTTGTTTCTGGGCTGTGTTGGAGCTGGCTTGTCCTCACTGTTTATAACAAGGCAGAATTACAGCAACAAAGGAACCCTGGCAAGCTCTGCCTTCCCCACCAGTCCCTGAGAGCTGGGTACTGTTGTAAGGAGAGAAACTGCAGAATTTTGCCCTTTGTCCCTTCAGTCTCTGTGGAGAAGATTTTTAATCTAATGTGAATTTTGTGCCAGAAAATCTTGATAAAATTCTCCTTGGAATACTTTAGGTTTTAATTTGCTTTGAAGGTTTCTTTAAAACTGTGTGTTACAAACACATCAGTGTGAAAATTGAATATTTGTTCATCTGGCAGCTCTCGACATTGACGATGGGAAGATGTTTCCAGTTTTCCCCCTCTCTGTAGTTGATAATAACACAGTTGATTTTCTTTCCATATTAAACAATCAAAATCTCTCAATTTTAAAGCTCCATGGAAAGTACTGTGGATTTTGCATAATCTATCCCAGATAGCATAGAAGATGGGTTTAGTTTGGAATAGAGAAGATCAGGGATCCTTGACAAAATGGATGTTGTGCAGCACAGCATCTGATGGTGTGCTCTAACCCACTGTGGCCACCACCAGCTACTTCATGTAGAGTAATGTTACTGGAATATTTTTCCCTTAGTTTTTTTTTTTAGTTTTTTTTCAGATTGTACTTTGACTTTGAAACTGAGATATTGAACCCATCATTTAGATTTGCAGTATTCTTGGAGCTCGCATCTCAGTTTTTCCACCATTTGGTTTGGATAAAATCTTGCCCTTTAGGGAAAACAGTTTGGCCTTATTACTTCATAGCTGCAATGCAGATTATATGAGTAGATTGTAAAATCTCCCTCAATTCAAAGCTGGTGTTGTGCAGCAATTTCAGTTCTTGACAGATACAGCCCTTAAAACAAGAGCCAGTTCTTGTGCTGTCACTTCTGTGACAGTCACAGACTGCAGGTGGACTCTTGTCTAAAATGCAACATGCAAAGCCTGTGTGCTGCTTTCCTTTTCAGTTGTGAGAACACTTTGGATGAGTGTACTCAGCAGGGATTTTGAGAAACTCTGTTGATTTAAAATTCATCTCTTTCACCGAGTTTCACTGCCAAAAACAGTTGTATTGGGATATGTTTTTGTTTACAGTAGTGCAGCTGATACTTGTCAACTATCTCATGGTACATCTTAGCATAGGAAAGGATCAGAAAATGTATTTGAGGAGCAAATCCAAACCCTCCTTTCTCACCTAACCTCTCTCAGTCACAGTATAGTCTGCAGCATACAGTGAGAGTTTGAAGGCAGGCATTTAAAATCTCTGCTGCTGTGAAAAAAAGCATAATGGAAAAGAGTAGAGAAACTTGGCAAGAACAGGCAGCAGAATTTGTTGGGGTTCTTTTCAAGCTGTTGGTAAATGTAAAAGCAAGCAGTTCCCTTCTGGTTTCCAATGTGACCTCGGACTTTGAACATCATCAAAAACTCTGGGGTAGTGGTGTTTTCTCCTAACTGCTGAATTGTTTGTGTGTAGTGTTTCTGAGTGAGAAGTGAGCATTGGAGATGCTCTGAAGCTGAGTACAATGAAACTACAACAAATAAACATATTAAAAACTGTGAAGCAGAGGTGAAAATATGGCCTCCAAATGTATTTGGCCATAGGAAATGAGAAAGATCATGGGATTCTTCAAAATGCATATGCATTGTTCCTGTTTTTATTGTATCTGTATCTGACAACTTGGAGTTAAAGTACTAAATTCTAAATCCTTGTATTCTGTCTTAGGACTAACACTGGCTTGAGTCACATGGGCTGAGTGAAATCAGTGCAATTGTTAGTTTAGCTTTGTCAGTGCTTTCCAATTTTTTGTTAATATAGTCACAGGCTTACTGGAAATTGTGACTTCTGGCTGGGCTGTCCCTTACAGCAGAATTCTCCTGTGATTCTGCTAAGGAAATCTTCCAGTGGGAGCTACCTACCCAGCCTGTTTGTGCCTATGGCCTCTCTGAGTCTTAGAGCTGTTTCCCAGAGGTGAGCAAGGCTGAAATCTGGTTTCTTTTACATCCATGTTGAGTAGTAATGATATGTGATCTGGTGTTGGCAAGTCCTGTAGCTGATCACTGGGGTGTAGTTCTGAACACAGTGAGCACAGGGTCTCTTGAGCAGCTAAAATATGTTCCTCATTAAAGCTCTTGATGAGCATTGTGCTTAAGTTGCGTTTGTGAAAGTGAACTGTCAGATGGTATTTGTTAATTTTTACAAAAGCTGTGTATTTTTCTTTCTTTGTGAGGTCACCTCAATCTCCATTCTCATCAAATGGTGCCCCAAGCTGCAATAAGCAGTGGATTAGTGTAGGAGGGTTATGGCTTTTTTGTGAGTCTGGGTGACTGCATGAATGTGAATTATCGTCATGGCTTTCAGTTCTTCAGGGGGACAAACAGTGGTACCAATAATCCTAAACTTGCTTTCTAACTCTCGTTTTACTCTACAGAAAAGAAAGTGGGAAAACAGTCAATTAATAAAAACTAGCTCAATAAAAGTTAGTCATAAAATTTTTCTGTTTATTGAAAATGGTCTCCACATGGGGAGAGTGGGAGATGTGCAAATGATGCTGTCAGGAGCTATATTGTGTCTTGCTGCAAGGAGCCTTGATTTCAGTCTTTCATCTAAATGACTGGATGAGACAGAAGAGGAATGTTAATTGTTTCTCAGGTTAATGTCTTTACATAAAAAATGCCAACATGTGCAGGATTGCTTGAAATATTCTTCCTAGTGTTGGTTGACCGAGCTGGTTGACAATCCACAGTCAAAAGGCCAGCTCAGCCCAGTTTCAAGTCTTATTTTTTTTTTTCACCATCTCATCCTGTTACCTTGTTAACTCTTTTCTCCTAATTCCCTTTACCTTATCTCTTTTCTCCTAATCCCTCCTTCCTTGCATCCCTTGTTCTCCAAATGCACTAGCATTGCTTTTCTATCAAATGCCTGTTTTCTTTCCCTTTGAATAAGTCCTTTTTGTTTCACGAAACAATACTGACATACAAGACAAACTCCATTGCTGAAGGTGCTGTGAGTTGTAAACTGAAATCTGCTCTAAATTCAGGACCTCTTAAGAATGGGGGAAGACTGTAATGATAAACACCTGTTTGCTGACTTAGAAATTACAGGTGTTTTGAGTTCTTGTAATTCCTGACACTTTAAAGCAGGTGACACAGTAGTTCTGGAGCTTTTTCTGCCTGTCCCTCTTCTCTTTGCCTGGGATGTGCTGGTACAGAGGCTCACAGGTTGGATCAGTAGCTCTGGATGCTTCCTAGGATTTGTGAACTGCCACTTGAAAGCAATACTGGAATAGAAGCCACGTGATCACAGCTTCAGTAGGAGCTCTGATGGCTGCTGGGAGATGTGTTGTTTTCTTACAAGTCTCAGGCCAGGTCTTTTACTCTGTGATTTTTATTTCTTTCTTTCCACGTAGGTAGTGTATCTTCGTGAGCAATGGCCCCCTTTTTACGGATATCTTTCAACTCATTTGAGCTGGGACCTGTGCAGAACCAAGGAGAACAACTGCAGCCTTTCTGTGCTATCAAGATGAAGGAAGCTTTGACTACAGGTGAGGTTACAAATGGGGATGCTTTCCTGAATAAATTTTTGAGAAATATTGTAATCCTCCTTAATCTGTGAATAGCAGTGAGTTCTGCTCTTCCTGTCATGCCAGGCACTTCAATGTGAGCTTCTTTTGGAACTGGAGAAATAACAATGGCTGTTGTCTCTACGCCCACCTTAAAGCAAGGCTTCTTTGTTAGTACACTGGAGAGAGGTGTAGTAGGGGTGCCATGGAGAGGGAGCTGGACTGCAGCAGGTGTGAGAGACCTGTCCTCAAGCAGAAAGCAGCAAATCATCTTTATTGGCTTGGAGCACAGGTCATGATGAGAGGTGCAGTTTGTTATTGTTGTCGAAGCTGAGGCACTTTGGCAGAATTGTTTGCTTGAAATGACTTGCACCCAAAGTCCTCTTAGCCCAGAAACACAGAATAAGCTGTGCTGGAAGGGACCCTCAACAATCATTGAGTCCAACTCCTGGCCCTGCTTGGGACCATCCCCCAAACTCACACCCTGTGCCTGAGAGTGCTGTTCAAATGTTCCTTGAGCTCTGTCAGCCCTGGGGACGTGCCCGTTCCCTGTTTAGTGCCCCACTCCCCTCTGGGAGAAGAACCTTTTTCTAAGGGTTCTAAACCTTTTCTAAAGGTTTTTACTAAAATATCCAACCTAAACCTGCCCTGACACAACTTCAAGCCATTCCTCAGGTCCTGTAACTGGGCCCCAGTGAGCAGAGATCAGTGCCTGCCCCTCTCCTCTTCCCCTCACAAGGAAGTTGTAACTGCAATGAGGCCTCCCCTCAGTCTTCTCCTCTCCAATTGAACAGACCAAGTGACTCACCAGGCCCTCAGCCTTCAGAGACCTCATCTTTACAGAAACTGGTCCAAAGGTTTATAATAGTTTGTGACATTTGGCTGGAATACACCACTGTAGCCAAACAGGATGAGAGGGAATTGCTGTATTGGACTCGACTGCTGCTCTCTAATCCTGCATTATGGCTCTAGGGATTCACAAAACATCTAAGAATGCAGAAAAGGGTGAATTTTCTTCTTCCTCACAATGTGATTGGTCTTTTCCCTTATTGCTGAGGGTAAAAGCTGCATTTAAACTTTAAATACATTTTCCAGAAAGTGCTGTCATCCAGCAAATGTACTAAGCTCCAAAGAAGCAGTTTCTTAGTCTGCTGGGAGAACCTCTGAAGAAATGGTGTTGAAGGTGTTGCATCTGCCAGAATATGTGAAGAAATGAAAGTAATCTAAATAAATGCACTGGGTTTTTTTCCTAGCCATTTGCTTTTGAAAAGTAGAATTGTTCCAATATTTCCCTGTCTTTGCTTCCATCTGTGTTTGAGGTACTAAAAAAAAGGGGGAGGAGCGGGCACTACTTGGAGAGGTGAGTGATTGCTGTAATAAGGAAAATAATCTGATGCTCCTGTTGTCAGTTTAACAAGATCTGGAACAGCTTTTTGTTGGATTTGAATGCTGAAACATGATCAAGGAAAAGTTTATTGTATAGGAAGAAGAAAATCCTGGTGTTTAATGCTTAGGCATTGAGCCAATTTGCAAACATGTGACGTGTTTTGAAGTCAGGAGTGTGAGCAAGGAGGCCTGAACACAGCAGAGGCAGGAACAGTGTTCTTGAAGGCTGTTCTTTGCTGACACTTAAGTGTTCATTTGCAGACAGGGATTATGATCCATGACAAATCTTGATTAGTATGATTTTAATTACAAAAGCAGCATGGCCAGGCTGGAAGCTGTTGCCAGCAATTCAGACACCTTCTTTGTTTTGTGTAGGGTAAAAATGTTTATAGTGTCTAATCAAATCAGATATTAATTGGGACATGAGAATAGGGAGGGGAGAGTCCTGTGGACAGACTGAAATCATTCTTCCTTCCTCTAAGAATCTTACGAAGGCTTTTACCAACTCTTCTACAAACTGCTGCTGTTTCTGCAAACCCTAAATTACTGTCAAAGGTTCTGCCAATATGCAGTTTTTCCTATTGGCAAAGATGCCTCCTGAACTGTGCCTTTTTGATGAAGGGGTCTGCCTTTAGCAATCCAAAAAGCATGCCAGTGTAAAAGCCTTGCAGTGCAGCCAGCCTGCTTTTTGTCCCCCTCCTCGCCTTTACTGTCTGTCCTAACAATCTCTAAATAAATGTGTGGATGTGGCACTTGGGGACATGGTTTAATGGTGGCCTTGGCAGTGCTGGGTTAATGGTTGGACTTGATGATCTTAAAGGTCTTTTTCAACCTAAACAATTCTGTGATTCTGTGACAATATTTTCAAAATGTTTTCGTAGAACGGGGCTCTGGAAGTAGGTTTGTTTGGTGAAGGGCTTGAGTTTTCTATCTGCAGTTGCCCAAATTCCAGAGAAAAAGCTGCTGGCTGAGTAGAGGAGGAATGCTCAAGTTTGGTTTGCAGTGGAGAGGTCCTCAGGCAGCCATTTCTGAGCGTTTTGGAATGTCCTTTGGCAAGTGGCTCAGGGCTGTGTCTGAGCTGTAACTCCCAGTGCTGCTGTTGGCAGGCATTCCCTAATAAAGCACTGCAAGGACACCATTCCCTGGGCTCCTTTGCAGAGCTCAGCACAGCTGAGTGGAGTTCATCCAGCACACTCTTAATGAATGAACACTGACTTGGCCTTGAGTTTCCAGGAAGATTTTAAAATATTAAGTATCTAACAGACCACACCTCAGCTTCCTGGGGAAGGGTCCAACTATTTAATCTGCTTTACTACTGCCTTGATATCATAACAGCAAATGGATCATTCAGAGCTGGAGAGGCACTTAGAAAGCACTTCTATTGCAAAAAAAATTATCTTGATAAACAACAAAAATTGTGTAGAATGTAGAAAATTGCATTCTTTACCTGTTACCTGGGCACAAATGGAGACTTGGCAGCAAATCAGAGGAAAACTGGGAGGTGGCACTGTGTGCCAGAGCCACAGGGAAGAGCTGGCTGTGGTTTCTCAGGAGGCACCATCATTTTGGATGTGTTGATGGGACTTAGAGACCCAGATCTAGAAATATGCCAAAGCTGGTCATAGACTGTGCAGTCACTGGCTGTGTTTTGTGTCCAAGATATGGACAGGAAGAAATCAGTTTAAGGGGTAGCAAGACAGACTGAAGCTCTGTATTAGAATCATAGAATACCAGGCTGGAAGGGACTTCAAGAATCATCCAGCCTTTCTTGGCAAAAAGGAAAAAAATCCATCTACTAAGAATAGTGAAGCACTGTAAAACACCTAACAAAGGAGTGTGCTGAGATGCTCTAAAATGAAACCAAATAAAAAAGGGGAAAAAAAGAGACATTTTTTGAGGTAATTTTAGCTTTTCTGTTATTCCTTAACTACGCAAGGTCTGCATGTACTACAGAGGGCAGATAAGGCCCTGAAATACCCTTTAAAAAGTAGAAGTCATGGTAGAGTACAATGCCAAGAAGAGTGACTTATGAATACAAGTGAAATGTTGGGATAACTTGGAAGTAGATTAATGAATTGTGATGCCTTTCATCTCTCAGGCACTGGTTTCAATTTAAACTGGGTCAGTGTAAGGTTTATCTTAATTTATCTTCCAGCAGTAGGTATTCACTATGATCAGATGACACCTCATGGAGATTTATACCAGAATGGAGCCATGCAAGTGTTCCCTGTCAAGTTGTGACTGACTAAACCAGCTTATGAATTCCACATCAGGGTTTGTCCCTCCTGCTCTCTGGCTCCCTGTTAACTCCTTCACTGCCTTTGCATGCTCATCAGGGTGGGCTTTGCCTTCCATGTCATGAACATTTGAACTGAGTGTTGAAACTTTGTTCCAGACACAGTAAAAGAAGCAGGAAGTCTGCTTTCAGTTTCAGTACAAGCATTCCCTCTTTTATTTTGTTGAGTTTGAGTACTAGATCTATATTCATTTTACAGTTTCTGTCCTTTATTTGTGGCTTTCAGAGAGAGGTAAAACTCTGGTTCAGAAGAAACCCACCATGTATCCTGAATGGAAATCGACTTTTGATGCCCACATTTACGAGGGCCGGGTGATCCAGATTGTGCTGATGAAAGCAGCAGAAGAGCCCCTGTCTGAAGTGACTGTGGGTGTGTCACTGCTGGCAGAACGGTGCAAGAAAGGCAATGGCAAAGCAGAGTTCTGGGTAAGGAAAAAGATTAATTCCTCAATATTGCCAACCTACCTTTCTTTCTTTCAAGCTGAATTAATGCCTTGTAGGCTTGCAGATTTCCCTAAGTCAGTAGAATCTCTAGTTTATATTCACCTGTTACACTTGGGGTTTTTTTCACACCTTAACTTGATTTCTAAGGCAAGAGCAGTTATTCAGAAGAGTAAAAGCTAACAGTGATCCATTTTAGCCAGTTCAGGGGTCTCAGATCCTCAGCTTATTATCCTTAGAGTGGGCACCACACTGACATCATCAGTGTTAAACTTTCTCTGTACAACCTGTCCTGACTTGGACAGAGCATCATGGCCATCAAAGAGACCACTCAGCATAGCCTATAAGGTTATTTTTGTGTGTGGAGTGACAGCCTGGCATCAGTAGCTGTAACTGAGGTCTTGGCCTTCTGCAAACTTTGTTAGGGAAATGTTCTGGGTGCCAGACATTGCCTTAGAGATGAACTCCTTCATTATCCCAGTAGGATGATGGGATTTGCTGGGTTTTGTATGGGTGTATCTAATGTAACTGTGGTTTGGTTTTGTTTGGGGATTGGATTTTTCCTCCCAAGTTGTATTTAGTGTAACCCAGGGGTACTTTGCTTTGTGCTGAAGTGAAGATTGTGTCACTCTTGCATGGTTAAAAGTTTCTTATCTTTTATGAAGGCAGCAGTTTAAGAATTAGTGGCTACTTTCTGAGCACAGGAACTGACCTCAGCTGTTGGCTTAAAAAGCACTTTTTTTTTTGCTGGTCTGTAGAATTTGCCACAGAAACCATGTGTAATGGCTTTGAGGAGGAAAGGAAAACAAATTTTGATTATATGACTTTTTATCACTGCCAGCAACAGCATTTGATATCACTATGGTTTGTACTCTCAATAAACATATAAAGGATTGTATAGACTTTTTCTTTTAAAACTGGGTTCCTGTGCAGATTGAGTTTATGAACAGTAGAAACAGAAGCCAAAAAACTTCTTTGCAGAAATGGGAAAGGGACGTGGACAAACAAAGTGAACTCTGACCGAGCTGAACTCCTGGGGACACATCAAAGCAATGCAGCAGACGAGTAAAAGCAAGAGCATAAAAGCCCCTGACTCAGCTGCAATAGTGAGATATGGAAGAGGATTGTAATCAAATAGTTATTGAATAGTCTACTTTGATACCCTAGAAAGAGCTGTTGAAATTCCTGAGAGATGCAGTCAACCACACACTTCACTGGTGCTATCTTTCTTTCCACAGCTTGACCTCCAACCTCAGGGGAAGGTGCTGATGGCTGTGCAGTATTTTTTAGAAGATGCAGGTAATGTCTACTGTTTGTTTTCAGTCAGTTATGTGAAAAAATGTTTTTTGCAGAACACAGGATGTAGCATACAAAAACATATCACCTGGTATAGTGAGTAGAATGTTATTAATTAATTTCATTAGTTTGCTTTCCAAGTTTTTTTAATTTTTGTTATGTGGACTCATGGCTGGATTTGTTCATTTCTAAATGCTGTTGCATTTAGGCACTTTTGGATATTTAATATGTCTGTCCTCACGTTTTGATGTGATAGAAAATATATTATCTGTTCCTTTTTAGGTGGGAAGAAGTTGAATCTGTTGCTTTAGATTATGTGGGAAACTTTTTTTGTGGATTGGAGAAGTGAGTCTGAGTTTCCTGGGATTCAGACATCCTATTCACTAATCACAGAAGCTGATTGTAGGAATGAGTGAATGGTTTAGTGTTAAAATGCAAATCTGGTCAATGATCTGATGTACCAGTTTAAAAAGTGAGCAGCCTGTCTGTATCAGCAATCCACACAGGCTGTTTGGAAATGATCTAGGAGGGAAGCTTCAAGTACAATGATAAAACCAAGAATTTTGGCATGGATTTGTGTATCTGGGGAGTCCTTTCCTTAGGGAAATGCTGTGAACTTTACAACTTGCTTAGCTTGTATTTAAGAGTTTCCCATACTAGAAGTCACGAAAACATCATTTCTTGGGAATAATATTGTAATTATAATATAGCTGGTCTGCCAGAGTAGCCTATCAGTCTTTTATAAGGTTTAATAGTATGTGTTTATAAGTAACTGAAAGGAGTAAGCAGGAAGTTTTGGAGCATGGGTGGGGTATTTTCCCCCACAGACAATTTTATAGAGGGAGCCCAGTTCTGAGCTCTAGAACAAGTTCATTGGGAGGGTTCCATACACTTTGGTGCTGAAGATGGAATGTGATGTGCATAGGTTACATTTCAGAGGTGACATTTCATCTTTGTGATGGCAGAAAACACAGCCCAGATGCTTGTTATTTTGGTCCCTATGAAAAGTGAACTCTTTAAAGCAAAATTTTAAAAAACTGTCACTTTAAAGAGTCTGTAAGGGAGAGCTTTCCTCAGGTTTGCATTTAAACTGATGTGAGCCATTATATTAGAAAATATTTATCTTGGTCTTTGTCAATGTTTCCTGTGCAAGGCTGTTTCATGGGGCAGTGGTATTATGATCATATCTATTTAATGAGCAATACAGAAATCCATTTCTCCTGGATACCCAGAAGTTTCTCAAGCAAACATGTATAAACCCAATTTCTGTATTTTCAGTTGTTTATTTAATGAGGCTGAAGCATATTTCCTCCTCTCCACACAGACATGTGGAAAAGTAGAGATGGCATAAGTGAAAACCTTCCTTAATTTATTATTAGCTGTTAGTAGGAAGGTGTGCTGAAAGCACTACATTAATTTTATTTAGTAATCAAAATAATTTAAAAATAGATGCTGTGTTCTTGCAGTTCTTTTCACTACCTTTATTAGGGATTGCAGATGGTGGTGGATGAAGCCTAAATACCAAACAGATCATTAAGTCATGCATTTATATTCTAACTGGCAAGTTAATATTCACATCTTAATGCACTTTTTTGACCTTCTACTTTGCAATGACTTCCTATTTACCTTCTGCTTTGTAGGAAATTAGTCACTGATACATTTTTGGTAACTAAACCACAGAAGTGGTGGAAATTGCCTGTCAGGACATTTATACATCTACATTTTGTGAAGGAAAGTCACTCAATCTGTTATTTTCATGTGAATGCTGCAAATATCAATCCATTTTAACAAACTACTCCTCCTCAAGGTGGCAAGCCTCCCTTATGTCAGTGTGTGATACTGCTAAAGAGGCAAACACTGATTTTTGGCTCATCCTTGTGGTGCTGGAAATGTTCTCTCTAGGTAAATCAGCACTTCCCAGTGTGAGAGCAGAGAGGTTTGCTGGTGCATTGCCAGGGTGTTTGGATTAACCTCCATGCCCCTGAAACCCTCTGAAACTGCTGAAACCCTCAGTTAAGAGCTGAAAGCTCAGAGACCACTCACATTCCTTCATCTGCACTTGTCATTTTGTTGTCCCTCTGACCTGCCTTTGCCTGCAGAACTCTATGGTAGCTGTGTTTCTAAAATACTAAAAAAGGCCTGTTCTGAAACTGGTATTTCAGTCATTCCCTGGTTTATTCAAAGGTATTGCTGCCATTTGTATCTTTGAGTTATAGGTGCTACCTTTTGTTTGAAAATCTCCAAGCACTTCACAAAAGTGACTAATTCTTTCTTTGGCTTGTTTTACAAACTGAAGCTGCTGCTTTTCAAACCTTTCTTCTAAGTAGCCAACATTCTGCCACCTTTAGAGAAAACTGCTTTCCTCTGCTTCGATGGTGCAGAGCAGTATTGGGATGTAAGGCTGTTATTGCTCCATTAACAGGTATATTCTTAGAGAAAAAAATCACAGAATAAGCTGGTATTTAAGGTTTTTCCATGGTAGAGTACACTGAGATTTTTCATTTGAATATTCTTGTTCCAGATGGAGGCCTGGTCAGTTAATTTAGGGCTACATAGGAAAAGTCTTACCAATCTTAGAGGGTTTTTTCTTTCTAGACCCTGTAAAACAGGGACTGCAGAGCCCTTAGAGCTGTCAAAGAACTTTTTTGTCTTCTGTCCTGTGATTTGAATATGAGCTTGTGTTGGAAATTCAAAAGCTTCTCTCTTGGTGTGTGAAATGTGAGAACAGGATGTTAACCTCAGTTTTCATTTGGAAATTGTTTTCCTTCTACCCCTCCTTCTCTCGTTGTAGTATTGTATATATTTTATTGTATATATATTATAACTAGGTTATAATTCTGCAAAGCAGCTTTAGTTTTAATAGGTGGGAGTTGCAATAGTGTAATGCTTTGTTTGATCGTTGTTTATTCAAATGTGGTTAATGACGACCTCGAGTAAGAAAAGGCAGAACCTTGCTCTCCTGAGTGTCTTGTGCAGTGTTAGCAGCTTTGGGAGCGTGCTAGTTGGCTTGAGTTGTGAATTCTGAATTGTTGTTTTGCTGGTTACAGCTTCCAGCAGAAAGGAATAGTGAATTTTTTCCTTAAAATGCCATTAGAAGTACCAGAAGGTAAGTCATTTGCATGTGAACTTTTGATATCTCAACTGTCTGACTTCCAGGAGAGGGACATGAACCAGGGAGCTGCATATATTTTGAATATGCTGTTCTGTGTATTGAGATGAGTGTTGGGGAAGCATAAGACATCAGCATTTTTCTGAGTTATCTGTGAAAAACAGTAGGGTAAATCACAGATTTTCCATTTCAATTTGTATATTGTATGGGCCTAAAGTGAGATTTTAGGAAAGTATCTCTATGGATGAGATGTGTTGTGGAAGGATGGTCACATTTTTAATAAATAGTTGTGATGTGGGCTGAAAACCCAGAACTGGGCCTTACAATTGTACATGGGGATGTTGGTGTGGTTTAATAACTGAACTGAGAAAATGCTGCAAATGTGGAGGTTATTCACAACAGCACCTCCCATCTGCTTTAATCTGCACCTAGAAGTGCAGTTGCATGATTTAATAAAAACATCTGCAGGCTTTATCTTCTGATTTTTCTCTGGGCAAGTCAGGCATTTGCAGTTGTGATTCCACAGACCCCAGGTTGGTGTGGCTGTGGTTCCCAAGGTAGTTAATGTGTTGTGTGGAGCAGAGAAAATCTGATACTCAGTTCAGTAAAGGTTTGATTCAGGTGCTGCATCTCTAAAGGTTGGGTTTACTGTGTAATTTGAAAAAGAAAGAGAACCTATTTTCCAGTTTATTCCTGTTTTTATCACCACAGATGAGATAGCAGAGGTCTCTGCAGAAGCAGTTGCCAAACACTGAGCTGTAAAACAAGAGCTCTGTACACTGAGCGTGGGCCATGCTCACACTGCAGCTCTGGGTGGGTGGGAGCACTAAAAGGCTGGAGTGTGTTTGGTTTGGGGGTTTTTAAATCCTGAATTAAAAAGCAGTGCTTGTTAAAGCTGATGTTTTGCTTTACACTTGTCTATAAGACCACTGGTGTCTGTAATGCCCAGCAAAGGTCAGTCAGAACACACTGAAGTAGGTGCTGGCTCAGGGGCCAAGGCAGGACTTCAGCCTTGATTTGATCAAGGCCAGGCTGGACAGGGCTCTGAGCAGCCTGGTCTGGTGGAAGTTATCCCTGCCTGAGGCAGCACATTGGAACTAAATGCCTCAACCCAGACCTGTGATCTGCTTCAGAGGGGTAGCACAAAGACCAAAATGATTGAACATAGCAAGTTCATGTCACAGAACTGCAGGCTTTTGGGAAACTTCTATGTCAGTATCTTGGGATTTTTGGTTTGGTTGGGTTGGGTTTTTTTAACAGATGATCTTTAAAGCAATCTTCTCCAGGACCAGGTTAAAAAGCAGTTTGCCTCTAAAACAGTTAATGCTGGGAAAGTCTCCCTTGTAAGGAACAAGCTTTCCCTTTTAATCATTGCTCTGAGAGATTAATATTTTTCTTGACCTGAAGGTGCACTTAACTTTCAAACAGAGCTATGTGCAAGGCTGCAGAACAGCAGAAGGAGACAGACACTGAACAGAAATGTTAGTGGGGTTTGTAATTTGTTATAAAGTTTCAGGCAAAGCTCAGCCTGAGCAACCAGCTCAGAAAATTCCTTTCCTGCCCCTGTTTGAAGTCCTGGTTCCCAGTCTCTGACAGTAGCACTGTTATCTTTCCTCTGTTCACAAACAGCACCATGAAATGAGCAGGTTAAAATGAAAAATGAACTCTGAAGATGGTAAATATTGTTTCAATTCTTTCTTCTAAAAAAACTAGCAGGATTATCCTGAGGTTGTTTTCTTTTGTCCTTGGACTTTTGAGGTTCAGTTGAGACAATGTGACATCTCACCTTGAGGTTTATTACAGCTCAGCAGAGCCCTGGCAATATTATTTTAGTAAATGTTTTCCAGGCAGTGGGTTGGGTGTTGTTAGTGGCTGTGGGGACTGTGAAATGTTCAGCAGGACGGGCACTGCAGTGAACAGTGAATGCAGGGGTGAGTTTGGAGCAGTCTGGAGAGCTGCACTGTCCATTCACAGCCCTGCTTAATGGCTTCTTCATGAATGGACAGCACAGAGGAGTTCTGGGGGCTTGTATCACATCAGCTGCAAGATTTGAGAAGGGACCTTGAAATACATGAATTTGTCAGTGACAAATATTAACCACAGCTCTCGCTAGAGGAAATGGATTATGTTTAATGGTGTGTGCTGGTTCCAAAATGACTAATGTGAAGTCCAGGCCACAGAGGTCACTTGGATCCTAGCTGCTGATTCAGC
Organism: Lanius collurio; assembly: GCA_020086605.1. Classification (NCBI taxonomy): domain Eukaryota; kingdom Metazoa; phylum Chordata; class Aves; order Passeriformes; family Laniidae; genus Lanius; species Lanius collurio. The sequence continues at coordinate 2,274,300 of JACBWW010000009.1, read as the reverse complement.
TGGTTTGTACATGCTCTTTCTGACCATGTGCTGGTTCACGACAGGCATTTCATTTATGGGGATCCTGGCTTGCTTGGAAGGGGAAGCAAAGTTTTTCCCTTTGTGTTTCTCCTTTCCTCTCATCTGCACCCTGCATCCATACAGTTGTGAAAGTCACTTCCCTGCAATTGGTGATTTCCCTGCATCTTTGAAATTAAGCCTTTTTTCTCCAGTTAACTCCAGGGTTGGTTGAGCTGCTTTAAACTTTTCTGGAGCAGCACGCATTAAAGGCAATTTACACATTAAAGATAACTTGTTAAACGTGCCCATAGTAAATTGAAATTACACTGTAATTTCAGAGCCACCTCAGCTCCAGATGAACTTGACTCACAGCTGCTCTCCAAACCTCTCAGCTGCTTCTGAACCAGACAAAAATGTTTTCAGCTATACTTTGTTATATCGGTTGGTTTTTGCAAAGGCATCTAACAAGGCAGCTGGTGTTGTAAAGACTCTGCTCTCACATTCAGATTTTGAGGTTTTGCTGTGATCAGCATTCTTCCCCATTAAAGTATACTTAAGGAAAACGTGCAAAGAAAAAAAAAAAGAGGAAAAAACCCGAAGCAATTAGTTTATATAATTATCCTCTCAAAGAACTAAATGCCAGTCTCAGACATTTCTCATAAGTTTGATGTCAGGGCTTCAAACAGGGAGGAAACACCAGTGTTTCCCATATCTTGATCAAGTTTTGTCAGAGCCTTCTGCACGCAGTATCAGCAATACTAAATTGCTCCAAGTATTTCAGCATGAGGTGTCCTCTTCACCCCTTTGTTCCTCACCAAACACTTGGCTTGCTCTTGTTATGGACTTTGGAAAGGCTTTTGTTTGTTAATTTGCTGCATCACAGGTGATCTCCTCAGAATACTGCCATAAAGCAAAGGGCCTTTCTCTGCTTGGTTGCTGATTAAATCTCCCTTACAAAGACATCCTTTTGGTGCAGCAAACAATAAGAACCACCTTGTTTCCCTTGCACCACACAAGCGCTGTTTCCCTGCAGCATTTGCTCAGGAGCATTAAACAAAGAGATAGGGCTGTTTGCAGACTGCCCCAGCTGAAGTGCAGCTGATGAGTTTGTGTTGGGGAAACTCAGAAGCCTTTTTGAACAACGAAAACGAATCCTGTTCCTGGAGGGGCAGAGGTAACTCAGGGGCTGTCAGAGTACACACTGGGAGGGCCTTTCAGGGGCTGTCAGGATGGGTTTTTCTTTGAACCAAGTGGCCAATTCCTCAGGAAAGTACATTAATACCTAATGGTAGAACCAGGGACCTTTTTTGAACTTTCTTTGCACTAATATGCTTAATCTTTCCTTAACCTCTGAGCTGATGATGTTTCTTTTCTAAGAGTACATGCTGCTGCAGTGTGGCTGCTGGTGGCTGTGGCACATAAATTGGTTTAGGACACTCAGAATGTTCACATGACAGATTGTATTCGAGGTTCAGCAGTCTGTTGGAATAGCAGTGGTGGCAGCCAGCTAAAACAATGACAAGAACCAAGTGCATCTAGCAGCCAGAAAACCAGAGCTCCTGGGTAACTTCACAGTAAGCTCAGGCATTGTGAGTGTGACTTGGCAAAGGAAACAAATCTGCTTCTGTCAGTGCTACCATCAAGGCTCCCACTGATAATGATAAAAGGCAGCAATGCAACGGAGCAAATTTTAAAAAACTGTTATACTGACAATGGGAAAAATGCTCTTCTGTTTCCTTACTCTGTTGCTGTGGAAATTCCCCACCTGCAAACAGCAAGCTCCTGTTGAAGCTTTGCAGCACTTTGGATGTGTGAACCATGCTCACATTTCTTCCAGACTGGGACCCATAAGCTGCTGGCCAGAGCTGATGGAGTTATGGCTAATCAGCTCCTCATTGCTGGCTCAAGCCTTTATCTTTCCCTGCTGGAAGGGATTGTGCCTCAACAGCTCCTTTCAGTTGATAAGAAATGTGTTCTAGGGTTAAATCACCACTTACCCAGCCTCTTGATACACCTGCATTGGGTTACCTCTGCTACAAATCCCTAAATGCGTAATTAAGACGAAATAGTCTGAGTTTGTGTCTCAGTATTGCAGCCACAAATACTCACTTTTGTAAAAGAAACTCAGAAGCTTCCTTGGAAATGAGTGAAAATAACCATAACCTCTAATGAGGACCTGTATGAGCCACTTGGACTTGGAGCCTGAGAATTTGTTGTTTTATTTCTTGGCTCAATGCTACATGTAGTTTCTATGTGATACAGTATTAGATGCTACAGTAGATGGGAGCAGGTAGCATTATTGTAATACTGAATAATCTGACTCCGTGGGGGTAGAAGGGGAGGGGTATGAGACTGAGACTTGTGGACAGATAAAACATGGGCGTTAGGAGACAGCAAAATGGAAATGTCTAATTGAAAATCTCATTTGTCCTTGCTGCTTAATGATGCTGGAGGCTGGAAGAAAGCCACCTCCCAGCAGGATGGTCCTGTGGTCACCCAGAAGGTCCTGCAGCAGTTATCTGAATTTCTGCTGTAGTCCTGGCTCAGAAGGGCAGGTGGAACAGCAGCATGGGAAGGCTTCTGCTGACCCTCCGGCCTCCAATAAAATGTTTATTTATCTTAAACATAAATCGCATATCATAAATCATATATTTATTTTTTTTCAAGTGGTTGTCACTTCTCTAGCAGAACTGTGCTCCATCCCTGCTTTTTGCTCTCAGCTGAAGGCTTTTTCTGCATGGGCAGGAGTGGGAAGTGCACAGGGACACCTTGGGAAGCAGTGTGTGCTCCTGTACCACCCCTGCTGGACTGAAAGTCTGCTGAGGGCAGGTGCAAATTGAGCAGAAGCAGAAGAACAAGCTGAACATTTGGGAGAAGTGAATATTAACCTTTTTAATACCTGGAAGTATTAAAAGTGTGTTTTCTTGTCTCCCCTCAGACTGCAGACAGTCGATGAAGGAAGAGGAGGGGACAGTAACTATCAACAGGAGAGGGGCTATCAAACAAGCCAAAATCCACTACATCAAAAATCATGAATTTATTGCCACCTTCTTTGGACAACCTACATTTTGCTCTGTCTGCAGAGACTTTGTATGGTAAGAAGGAAAATCTAAGCTTCCCCACTTTCAAGGGCCAAATAACTGCAAAATTCACTTTGGGTACACTCAGACAAAACGTGACAAATAAATTTGTGTGTGTTGGGGAATTGAAGTTATATACTCACTAAGTGCTTTTTTATACCTAAGAACTATAGTTATCTTTCACATTGAAAAATAGGAAAATAGATGAAAAATGAAAATGAAAAATAGAGCTTGAACATTTTTGCAACTGAAATAATAGACAGAAATTCCATCAGCCTCAAGTGATATCTGGCCTGTGATCATCAGCAGCTCTGTCACAGGAGAATGAGATGGGTAGGTCTGAGACTAAAGACCCACAGAGAGCCAGAAGTTGGATCCCTTTTTTAGTGAGGCTGTTTTTATCCAAAGTCAGGTTGGGAGGATTTCCCATGTGATTGAAATCTTGTCATTTCTGGATTTTCCTCCTAATTTGCTGGTCTCTAAAAACACAAAACCTTATCTAAACCCTGCTTTCCTAAGACAGAGGATTCTGATTAGCAGAATTTTGACCAGTTTATTTATTGGTTGGTTGACACAGTAAAAATAAAATAAAAACCAGCTACCTTTTATTCCAGAAAATTTATTGATTTCCTTTTTTATAATTTGTTTTTCAGGGGACTCAACAAGCAGGGATACAAATGTAGACGTAAGTTGATTTTCTTTTTTGTTTTGCTCTTTTCTGATGCTGCTTTCTACATGAATCTGGAGATCTAATAGCTACTCTTGAAAAAAAATCTGTAAATTTGCATGGCACAATGCATCATCACTATGGTTAGCAGCAGATGTTAAATATCAATTTTGCACAATAACCAAAGGCATCTGATTATGATTCCTATCTGAGATTTTAGTATCAAGATTTAGACTTGGCTATTCTTCTCAGAAGTCTGTAATGCTATTGAAAAGTTGCACTCATTTATGACAGCAGTTTTTTGTGAAACATTTTCTAAAATGAATTACAACTATTGAGGGTTTTTACAGCTGAATTGAAAATCACTTTTGACTTAGCATAGATCTGTGCATTATTCCAAGCAGGGAGGAGCTATGAAAGGATAAAACTCAAAAGTGTAATATTGTCCTGTTCTCAAATGCTGGAGGCATTGCTTAATGGAAGCTGATTTAGTTTAGAAATAAAGTTTATTGTAAACAAAAAGGGGTGGGGGAATCAGCTTTAAAAAGATCATTTATCTTGAAAGAAAGTAAGCTTTTGGTGGATATAATATAATGCAAAAGGAGTATGATTTTCACATTCTGCTGTTAAATGCAAACACCTCATCCCATGTGTTTATTATCTGAAGGAATCCTTTTTTTTCTTGTGCATGTCTTGAAGAATGCAATGCTGCTATTCATAAGAAATGCATTGATAAAATCATTGGGAGGTGTACTGGTACTGCAGCCAACAGCAGGGACACAATGGTAAGAGCTGGAACAATATATTTAGAGTGTAATTATGTAATTAAACATTGCTGAACTAACAAAGCCTTGTACAGAAGCTGCCAACTCCATCTGGGAGATGCTTGGCTGTGCAACCCAAGGTTCTGTCTTTGCTTTGTAAACTGTAACAAGCAGTGGGCAAAGCTTTCAAGCAAAGCAGCTCAAGGCTCTGTGAGGGGTGGGTGGTGTGTGATGGGCAGATCCATTTCCTGCTGGATGAGGGAGCTGAGATGGAGTTGTTGTGGCTGTGCTCAGTTCCAGAAGGAGCGGTTCAACATCGACATGCCCCACCGCTTCCGAGTCTACAACTACATGAGCCCCACCTTCTGTGACCACTGTGGCAGCCTGCTCTGGGGGCTGGTCAGGCAAGGGCTCAAGTGTGAAGGTGAGGAGGAGGAGGGAGCTGGCAGCTCTCTGTGCTTTTCTGGTGTTCCCCCCACTGGAGGCTGCTGTTGCTGCACGCTGTGGCTGGTGTAGGGTGGGATTCCTCTCGTCCACATGGGGTGAAAAAGCTTTTGTGCTAAAGAGAGACAGAGGCACTGGGCTCAGGGGGCAGCTCAGCCCAGGTGAGCTGCTAAAGGAGTCAGGAAACACTCCAGAGGGGTCATCTTGAGATTATTGAAATTACTACTTTGGGAGTAGCTGAAATCTGGAGATTTCACCTAAAAGTGTGTTCAATTTACTGTAAACATTGCTTTTCTAATTCTCCCACAAAAAGGCAAGATGATTCTTTATTGTCACTGATTTGGAGAATAAAGTAATGATGACTGGAGGTTTTTTCCTTGTGAAACATTTTTTAGCCTTCATTGTGTTGAAGGATAAAACCTGCAATTTTGGTAGCAGTAACAGGTCGGTGTCCAGTTGGTCTTTAAAAAGGTTTCTGAACTGGACAGAAACAGCATTGTTTGTTGTAATGTCAGTATTTTCCTGATGCTTGTATGACAATCCTTACATTTCTTTTAGAATGTGGGATGAATGTGCATCATAAATGCCAGAAGAAGGTGGCAAATTTATGTGGAATAAACCAGAAGTTGCTAGCTGAAGCTTTAAATCAAGTTAGCCAGGTAAGCTTTATTGCCATGTCAGGTAATTATTTGTTTTCAGAGCACTTTGGGGTTTTCACTTCATCTTTTCTGCATCTCTTTTGTGGGGAACTGTGTTTGGAAAAGAGGAAAGGCAAACAGCTTTGTCTTTTTTAATTTGACACTTATAGAGACTGATATCAACAGCCTGAAACTGAAATGGGGGAAGGAGTATATCACTCAAAAAATTGTTAAAGAGTGTGTGGTTTCCTGAAATCCAATTTTGTTCTTCTGTGGTGCCAAGATTATTCTGTCTTTTTTCTGTTTAATGGATTAATCAGTGGCATCATAATGCTGAAATCTGTTTTTACATGCTTCAACTTTAAAATTCCACTTGAATGATAAAATTAAGTGAATAAGGAGAAATAGACCACATTTTCTCAATTTTTATTCATTTGATATAAATACATATACACACACAGAGAAAACCCTTCTGGAATCAATCCTGGCCCCATAGCTTGCCTTGTTCATCTCCTGCTGCAGCATGATTGTTTTGTGGTCAGCGTCTGCAAATAAAGATTCAGACACAAGCTCTGAAATAAAACAGGAAAATATCTCACAAAAGCCAGCAGTGCTTCCTCTGAGGTGTGCATTCCTAAGCTTTCAAAGGATATTTACTTTGAAAACAGTGAGAGCTGTTGTTCCAGCTCTTTCATGACACTGGAGCTCAATCTTTTCATTATTGAAATTTGATCTCGGGGATCTTCCATATGTAAAAGTTGTTTCCCTGTGCTAAAGACAGATGTCACATGCAGATATGACTTCAGCATGTCCAGGATAACAGTGATTCCCATCTCCTCTTTCACATGAACACACATCCAAGGGGACATTTTCCCACAGGTCAAATTCTTCCCACTGTGGATTCAAACCATTGTCCCTTTAATAATTTTGCAATGAACAGCAGAACATAGATGGTTCAGGAATTTCAGTGATTTATTTTCTGGCAGTGGAGAAAGTAAGCAAATGGCTGATGTGAAGCTGTGAAGGTGACTAAATAGTCTGTGAACCAGACTTCTTGAGAAAATATATTTACTGGGAGTTAATAATTAAAAGTTTATGGTGCCATCATGTTACATTTAAAGCTATTACTATATTTCTAAAGTAACAGTGCTGATATAATTTCAAATGTTCCCCTTCTCCTCAGAAATCTACACGAAGGTCTGATTCTGGATCTGTAGAAAGTGTTGGTATTTATCAGGATTTTGATAAGAAACATAAAACTCCAGGAGGAGACACAACAGGTGAGAAAACACAATGTTTCAATACAGCCACTTACCTACCAGACAATTTAAGTAGTTATTCATTCTTGCCTTGTGTTAGACAATTATTTTTTTAGTAAGTGCTGTTAAAAAAAGCAGCATGTATTTCTTTTTTACCATCTCCTGGCCACACAAAAAGCTTACACAGGAGTTGCCCTTTATGTTTGGGTTCACCAGTAATTCCAGCAGCAGATGCATTGAAATACTATGTTAGTACTTAATTCTTACCCAGGGCTCTGAGTCCTGCAGTGTTCCTGCATCCCCTGAACCTCCCTGTTTTGATCAGCAGATAACAGTGAGTACGATAAGCTCTGGGAGGGAAGCACAGCCGAGACAGTGTCGAGAATTGCAAGGAGAAAATTCAACATAGACAGCTTTGTCTTCCACAAAGTGCTGGGGAAAGGAAGCTTTGGAAAGGTATGTGACAAACTGAGGGCTTCAGGTGTCTGCCTTGCTTGGTCTCTGCAATGTGATGGGCTGTTTCCTTTAACCAGAAAGGTCTCACAGCTTCTTAGGTCAGTAATCATCTGACAGAATTGTCTATAGACATCTCTGTCCAAGATACTAGAAATTCATCAGCTGGATGTTGCCTGAACCCAAAGGTGATGCACCATGCACAGCACTTTGTCAGTGTTTAGTACTGAGGCAGAGGAACTGCCCTTTAATGCTCACAGTACAAATGGATCTTTAGTTCTGTTCCCCCCAAACAGAAAGAGCCTCACAAAGGCCCAGTGCAATGGCAGGGGATGTCTAGGAGGGCAGTGTGACCTCCACAGGCCCTGTCCACTGCTGTCCCTGGAACTACAGCTCCAGTGACAGAACAGGCTTTACATGGCTGCTGTTTATACACTCACAAGACACTGACAGAAAAACTGCTGAGCCTGTGGTATGTGGTCCTTGAGCTCCTCATCTCAGTGTCCAGCAGCTTCACCTTCCCAAATCTCCCTCGTCTTTCCCATTTGAATGTGGGGTTTTGAATTGTCAGGGCACCTGCTGTGAACACCTTTGGCCTTCCTGCACTGGTACATCAGCATCAGACTTTCCTACACGTGCTGTACTCTCATCTTTTATTTTTTGGAGGTTCTGCTTGCCGAGCTGAAAGGGAAGAACGAATTCTTTGCTATCAAAGCTCTGAAAAAGGATGTGGTGCTAATTGATGATGATGTGGAATGTACCATGGTGGAAAAGAGGGTCCTCGCTCTTGCCTGGGAAAATCCATTTCTCACACATCTTTACTGCACTTTTCAGACAAAGGTAAGAAAAATTCAAGTGGTGACAGCAAAACAACAGCCTGGGCCTTTTAATGGATGCTGATACCAGCAGTCAAATGACAGTAATTTAGTGATTATTACTAAATGTCCTTTTCCTGTGCTCTGTGCAATAATTCACGGGTCTTGTGGAAAGTAAATATGAGTATGACTAAACATATCTTGATAAGGACAGAATAAAATCAGAAAAACATCTATGCAGCCTGGAATAAGAAGGAATTTAATTTAAGTCCTTGATCTGAGCTTTACCCTCAGTGAGGGGGAAAAAGGACGACTATCACAGGTAGAAATCAGTAAGTCTTATTTAAGTGTGTATTAAGTCTAGAAACCCACAGAATACAAGATCAGATATTTATATTTACAAGACCAGGCCACTTAACTCTGTAGGAGCCTCATAGAGGTGCATGAAACAGAAATCCTTCAGCAGAAGAGGACAGTGGCTGCTTGGGCCCCTGGAGGCACATTGCTACTTCATTTATGGTTGGAATAGCATCAGTAATTGTTCCATTCCCTGGTTGTTTGTGAAAGGATCATTTATTCTTCGTTATGGAGTTCCTGAACGGGGGGGACCTGATGTTCCACATACAAGACAAGGGGCGTTTCGACCTCTACAGAGCCACGTGAGTCCTCAGCCCTTCATGAATGACTTTGGTCTCTGGGTTTATGGCTTCTAGTTCTGAGCCCCTCCTTAGCTGCCAGTCAAGTTTCAGTGGCTGATAATTGAAAGGATGTTTTAGGCACTGGTTGAATACAATTAAGAAGTTCAATTAATGATGTGTGGAATTGGGCTTTCTTAATTTACATAGCAGAGTGATGTTTGACTTGATGGGATGCTTGTACCTAGAGGTGCAAAATAAACTGCAACACGAGGCAGCACTGAAAAGTAAAAGGTACAGCTTCAGTGTACTTTAGGACAGTATTTTGATGGAAAAAAATTGGAAAACAGCATGGGGGAAAAAATTCAACTCTTCTTTACTACTATTGCTAAATTGACATGATAGTACAAAAAAACCTTGTGCATTCCATGAGATGCTACTTACATGGGTAAGCACTTTGTTTAGCAAGTGCACTTGTGTCAATTATCTCTGACTTAAGTGTTCAGCTTCAGTGATCTCTAAATGATGCAAAAATATTGCATTATTGTTACTTTAGCTATCATTTTTAGCTTGAGGACAGTTTCTACTTCTCCCACCCAAATCCACAGCAGTTTCAATGGCATCATTAAAGGGGTGGCAAGCAAACCTTAAAAAGTAACAGAGCAGGGTACTGGACCTATCTGTAAACCCCAGGAAAATGGCTTCTGTTAGTGGCACTGCCCTAAGGGATGCTGACTGGATGGGATCAGAACAAGAAGTCTGGCATCAATAGCAGCCAGTTGTATAGGTCACCTCCCTTCCCACTCTCCCCAGCAAAAATCTGGATAAAGGCCCTCCAGCTTACCTGCATCCCAGCAAGCATCTGGGCATCTGGCATCCTCTCCTGGTATATTCTGTGCCTATTTGTTTTGGACCAACATTCATCTGCTATACAGAAGTGGAAATAGTTTTGTGTTTTTCCCAATTAAAAAAAAAAAAAAATCAATATTGGGGAAGAGGGAAGCATTCTTTTAGATTTTCCTTTATGTCCCCTAGATTAACACCTCTTTTTTTTGAGGAGAGTGCCCCTGAAGTGATGCCACTTTTCCAGTTCTGTCTGTTGTGACCAGGCAGGTGCAGAGGCAGAGACAGGTGAGGCCCAGTTCTAACCTTGCCATTGGTGCCCAGTCACTCCTGCAGAAATCCCTGAGGGCTGAGCTCCCAGTAGCTTTTAAAAGGCACGTGCATATCACTAAAACCACACAAAGATTTTTATTAAAGAGGAGGAAAGGGATGGTGCTCCCTGAGGGAAGAGGATGACACCTTACAGCAGTTGCTGCCGTGTCCCCTCTGCTGTTTGGTGTTGGACACTGCCGAGGTGTGGTGAAGGGGTTACCTTGCAGGTTACAGCCTGTGGCTGCATAAACACGGGTATGGCGGGGTTTAAAGGTGTGTACAGTGCTCCTCACCCCATGAAAAGATGCCCACAAGTATTATTTTGGTTACCTGCATTGACTGTGTTGTAACTGAGTGAAGATTAAAAGATGCTTTGGTCTTTTCAGGTTTTACGGAGCTGAAATTTTATGTGGGCTCCAGTTTCTTCACAGCAAAGGCATTATTTATAGGTGAGTACCAGGCAGCTCCAGGCTAGGACCTGGGAATTGTCTTAGCACTTCATGCATCTTTGAATTCCTGATTGATGTAACAAGCACAAGCTGTCTGTCAGAGATCTGATGTAGTTCCAAGGCTGTTATCATGCCTGAGATGAATCTCTATTTATGTGGTTTTTCCTTAGCAACTGGAATGATGGAATAATATTTGTGTCACACAAAAACAGTTTTGTTTCAGTTATTTTCAAACACTGCCTTCAAATCATGAGCCTGTTTAGTCTGGAGGTGAGGGAGAGGGTCCTTGAGAATATCAGTTCCCACTGGTCCTGAGCAAACCACCGAGGTGAAAGGTGCCTGCTTTTGCCTTCTGGTCAAAACAAAATATTGGTGCTTCTGCTTGAAGCATCAAGGGCCAGACCCTGATCCACTGCTGGTACTGGGAACTTCAGTTACCCAGGAGAGAGTGCCCTGTTCTTATGTGAAATCCTCTGCTCTATTTCAGTCCTTCTTGGTAAGCAAAGGGCTGCTCAGTTTCTCTGCAGCCTGTCCTCCTTGGGCATCTGCAGCCAGATGGATAAAAAAATGCATCATGGTCAAAGCAAGGGAATGGAGCTTTTGTAACTGCTGGGAAAAAAGCTCTTAGTTGGTTGAATAGTGTTGTTCTGAGAAAAGACATCAATAGGACACTTCACAGGCCATGCCACAACACCTGAATGTGTGCTGTAACCAGGACCAAGTCACAGGTACTGGTAAGAGTTGGGCAGGTTTCAAACTATCAAATTCCTGCCAAAGGCTCTCAGAATCCAACACAATCCTTCTTTTGAGCCCTGGAGCTGGTGCAGCACTGCTGTGTCAGCTGCTGGGGCATTAACTCATGCTGCCCTCCAGCAGCAACAAGCTCTGGCTGTGCTTTTGGATCTGTGGAGGATTATAAGCTCACATTCTATATATGCACCTCAGCCTCTTATTTTCTCTGACAAGAGAGAATTCTTCCCTTCATGCCTTCAAAGCACAAAAGTACCATTTTGGATGGATTGTGGTGATGGATGATTATTTTCTTGAAAAGCCTCTGTGTGTGCAGCTGGGGAGGTGTTTATCAGTGAAGAAACTGTGTGCATCTGACTCCAAAAATGACTCACTTAAAACACAACATTTTTTTAAATACCTTTTGCAGAGACCTAAAACTGGACAATGTGATGCTTGATAAAGAAGGCCATATCAAAATAGCTGATTTTGGAATGTGCAAAGAAAACGTTGTTGGTGACAACAAGGCGAGCACTTTCTGTGGGACCCCTGACTACATCGCTCCCGAGGTCAGTATGGCACAGACAGTGCTGGCATGGATTTACTGCCCTGCTGTGATTAATCACATCTTTGTAGATGAACAGTTCCAAAATGTCCAAGTCTAATTAGAAGTAAAAATCAGGAGAAATTTGTATCTGCATTCTTTATAGAAGGTACTTGAGATTTTTAAATATTCTGTAGCTTGAAGTTTAAAAAATGTGGGTTTGGAAGTTAAAATGCTCCCTTTTTTACAAGCTGGGGGTTAGTGGTAGCCAGCACCCCCATGGGGCTCCTGCAGAATGAATCCATGGTATGTGCACTGCAGATGAAGAAGAGACTTGTGCCTATGCAAACAACCAGAATTAAAAACAAAAGGAGCTTCCAAAGGGAATCTCACAGAGTTAAATTCTGCATATTACAGTTATTTTTTTTAAAAAATCTCATTTGCAAAGCAGCTCAGCTATGGTATTTAGCTTTTAAAGCTGTAAATTACATCAAAGCCTTCCATAGGAATTTACTTTGCATCACTACTTGCTTCTCCCTTCATCTTGTAAAGAACTAGAGAGGATATTTTCTAAATCTATGGTTATTTAAATTTAAGGGAGAAAATGCCTGAATGAGAGCAAAGACCTGTCCACAGAGCTGGCCACACTCCCACAAACAGCAGCCTAGGGTAAAACCACAGCTGTGCATCAGTGTCCACAATTTCCTAGAGAGACAGATTTTTGTTTTTCCCCTGAATGCTCTAGCTATTAAAGATTCTCTCTACATTTGGGATGTAGTGCTGCTTCCTGCCTCTTACCTGTATTCCCTCCTCTGTGGCCCAAGATCCTGCAGGGTCTGCGGTACACGTTCTCTGTGGACTGGTGGTCCTTTGGGGTCCTGCTCTATGAGATGCTGATTGGGCAGTCCCCCTTCCATGGGGATGATGAAGATGAACTGTTTGAGTCAATCCGAGTGGACACGCCTCACTACCCACGCTGGATTACCAAGGAGTCAAAGGATATTTTAGAAAAGGTAGGACAGGTGCTCAGCCTGGGCTCCTGGTGCTGTCTCTGTGCAGGGAGAGACAAATCTCCCAGTAAAGGAGCTGTTTATCAGCAAATTGCTCTTACAAAGGGAAAGCCAGGTCAGATTAATTCCTAATGCTCTGTTTGCTGTCAGCACCCTTGCTTGTTTTAGCACCATACCTGTAATTCTTCCACTGCCCTGGACCTTTGGAGCAGCTCTAACACCTCACTGGGTGTCTTTCTCTTGCAGCTCTTTGAAAGGGATCCAGCAAAACGACTTGGGGTCACTGGGAATATCAGAGACCATCCTTTCTTCAAAACAATCAACTGGACAGCACTAGAGAAGAGGGAGGTGGACCCTCCCTTCAGGCCAAAAGTGGTATGTGGGTTGTTCTTTGTTCTTAAGAAACAGCAGTGAATTCTGTACCCCCCCAAGGTGTCCTAGAGCCATCTTCTCCTCCCATTTTACAAACAAGGAAGGTATCTGTAAGGCCATTGTTCTTGGATGGTTCAGTTACACACAGGTGCACTGCACTCCTGTGAGTGCCCCCAGATCTTCCTGTTAAGACTGTCCTCTTATTGCTCTCCAGGAGCTTCTTTAGGAATAAAACATTCAGCAGAACCTCTAGACAGCTTTGACCTCCACTCCCCTCTATGCTAGAATTGTTCACAATTCCTTGCAGTTTTCTGAAATGGCACATGGGAGGAGCAGCAGCAGCTCGAGGCTGCTCAACTGGTACCTGACTGCAGGCACTCTGTGCAAGCTTTAAATCTCTGCTGCTTCAAACTCATCTGAGCATCTCCAAGGGGGCAAGAAGCAGCATTCTCTAAGCTACTTAACTTAAACTCTAAGTACATGCCTGAAAAAACATCTGAAGAACAGACTGTAACTCAGTCTGTATCACAGTGGGATGCTGCTGCTTCAGCTCACCTGGTTAAAAATCCAAACCAGTGCTTCTCCAGCCTGATACTGGAACAGGTGAAATGATCTGGAGGCAGCAGTCTCTTTAAAATGTACTTGATGGAGAAGAGCTGTCCCCTTCAAATACACAAGGTTTCTTTCACGTTGCTTGTTCCCAGAGAAGTGGGAAATCTGGAAATGTAAGGATCCTACAAACAGTAATCTGTGGTGGTTCAGAGTGTAAAAGAGTTTTTAGTTACATGAATATTTATGAAACACAAAGCACCTGCTATAGGGCATTGCTTTTTTCTCTGAACAAGTACAGCCTGTAAAATGCTCTCAGGAATTTAAACATTTTGGTTAATGGCAAGAAATGCTGGCCTTACCTCTACGTAAATGCTGCAATGCTTTAGTTGACAGATAATCTTTGGGTAATAACCTGGTGCTATCACAAATCCAGGTGGTTCTTCTCCAAAGTAACCTGGGTTTGGTTTTTCTGTGGTTTCTCACTAACAATAAGAAATTACCCAGTTATAATCTTGTAGTCCTGCTAAAATAGGTTAAAATGAGATTTTTTTTTTTCCCCTCTCTAAAGTAGGGGAAGGAGGGAGGGAGCTTCAAGACTAACTTCCCAACATTTTGTATTTAAGTAATTTGTTCTGGAAGAAAATTACAACGTTTGTCTCAAACTGTCTTCCCTCTCCAACACAGAAATCAGCAAGTGACTATAACAACTTTGACAGAGAATTCCTGAGCGAGAAGCCAAAATTGTCTTACAGTGACAAAAACCTGATCGAGTCCATGGATCAGTCTGCATTTAATGGATTTTCTTTTATTAACCCTAAATTTGAACAGATCTTGAACAAGTAAGTCTCTGAATAGGTGGACTTTTTAAAGCAGGGTTTACACGTTACAAACCCAGACTCCCAAGTGTTAATGCATTCCAACGATGTCGATACTTCAGAATAATACACAGTAGTGTGATGAATTATGTCCAACTCCTGATTTATTGGCAGTGTTTTTATGCATGGTTGGGTTTAAGGTATGTGAATCATGTGCATTATTTTCTCTGTTGGGGAAAATGTAAATTCTGTTTGGTACTTGAATGTAGTTATGTTATATATATATGTGCTGTATATTTTGCTCGAGAGAAGACATTGGGGAACAGAAGATGTCTTTTTAAAATGCATTTGAGCCCTTGGTTCTTTTATTTGTCTTCAATTAAAAGAAAGTTTAATGTAACTTTCATTCATGGCTCTATGATTTTTAACAATATACAATTTAACTCCAGTTGTCTTTAATCTACAGTGAAAAAAATAATGCTTGGTCAGCCCTGATCACATTCTTAAAATATTTGTTGTTTTTGTGAATTAACCAAAAGGAAGAAACAGGCAAGAGCAGAGATTCCTAGTGTAACACAAGCTGCTGTGGGAAACAGCTCAGGGGGGCTCTTGCTGAATAAGTGCTACCTATTTATTCCAAGGCAATCCAAGCATGGGACAGGAAGGCCTCAGCATCCCAGAGCAGCCCCATCCTGCCTGGGGCTGTGGGGTTCTGCCACTTCCTGCTAACAGACACAACACTCACAGCAGGACAGAACCCAGGTAATGACTGTAGAGTTACTTGCCTGCTCTGCCTGAGAAATTATTCTGTTTAACTGCCAAACACAAAATCCTTCTTCCAGTTTCATTTGCTTGTTTGTAACACAGCAGCTGTGACTCCTTCTGCTTGCTGTTAGGAGGGCACAAAACCAGATCCTGCTTTGTTGCAACACCTACTTCTGAATTTTGATTTTTTAACCATTAATGAGAAAGAAAAATGAATGTAATTCCTGCAAAGCTCCTTCCAAAACCTTCTCCTTGCAGTCAGCTCGTAAAATTCCGGCTGAAGCAAGCTCAGCAGCTTTCTGTATCTTGTTAACACTATTGCAAATTGTTTGATTTTCTCAACAATAAGCAGGCAGAAAAAATGTACATGTGTCAGTTCATCTAAGAGTTATAAAATGCTACAGCGCTCTTAGGAGCATTCTGAAGCTTCTGAGTCTTTTAAGACTGATAATCCTGCTGAAAGAGCAGCAGAAAGCTGTAATACTTTGTAGAGACTCAAAAAATACAGTGCTGCCTTTGTTCTGCTCCTAAAGCACAGCTCTAGCTTATTGTTATAACTCAACTAGTGCCAGCATGACTTGAATGCCATCTGAGCCTGCAGCAGATTGGGGCTGGAAGGGGCAGAACACAGCTGGCATTTCCAAATAGCCAGGGCTGCCCTGCTTTACCCACCCCAGTCCAAGGGGAACAAGCAGTGCCCTGCAGGTGCTGCAGGGAGAGCAGGAAAGGGGTCTTTTCCCCTTCACCCATCCTACAGAGTCAGTTCTGGTTTGCCATTTCTCACCAGAAAGTGATTCTGCTTTCCAAGATGACCTTGCAGTGGGAGCAGAAACACATTTCTAGGTAAGAAGTAACAAAGCTGGGTGCCAGCAGCAGTGGGTATTTGCACAGCCAGAAGCTGTAATGAATTACACATCGTAGTAATTGTTCCTTGTGGGAATGTTGGCTCCCTGCCCTCACCTGCTTTGCTCTGGAGTAACAAGTGCCAAACCTGCTCAAGAGGCTTCACACAGCAACTCCTTCAGCTGGCATCTGATGGATGGACCAGGAGCATCTCCTGCTGCCACAGCTGTGCCCCACTGCACTGGCGACACAGGGCCACAGCCCCCTTTGCTCTGCAGAGCAGCTACTCCCCCCCTCCTCCTGTTCAGCCACTGCCCAGGGCCCTGCCCTGCACCACTGTTACCTCCTGACAGCACAGGCACAAAGCTCCACAGCCTGGTGAGCTTCTCCACCTCCTCTGCTGAACTCCTGCACCCCAGGGCCACCTGCGGGCACCAAACATCTGGGTTTGCTCACCCATTGGCTCTGGGTCCGCCTCAGACTACTGGAAGTTTCAGCAATTAAAGGATTTTGTCCAGAAAGCAGCCCAAAAGCTCTAAAGCAAACAAAGAAGTTACCTCCCCCTCAAACAGAAATACAGAGTGGAGTTAAAAAACGATGAGAACACTCCTCCCACCTAGCAGAGAAGACACAAGTGGTTACCAGCTGGGGGGCTGCAGTTACCAAGACATGAAAATTCGAGTAGATAATTCTAAAACCACAAAGCAGTAATTAATTTTGGCTTTAGCCTTTAGAATGGCAAGTAGCTCTGCAAATTTAATGGCCTCTACCTCCCCTCTGCATACAAACTTGTACTGACAGGCAGCCTTTGGCTGTTGGTTTTCAGCTTTCTCAAAACACCAGCAGCATATTTAAGACAATGGAAGAACAGTGTAGCTTTGAGAGGGTGGATCAGATCTTAATCCCAGTGACCAAGTACAACTACTAAAGTCTTACCTTTCTCCTCCACTGTGTGCAAATCCTAGCATGCATTTATTGAATCAGTTCTTCCTCCATTATTGAGCTTCCTACTTAAATCACAGTTATTTGCAGAGTAAAGCAGCCACAGGGTGAATTAATTTAATCCTTCACTTACGTCTAAGCTCCCTAAACTCATCTTGGGGAAGCTGTGGGACCCTGCTGAGGCTCGGGAACACTCACCTGGCACTTCAGCCACTAGAAACGGACACAGAAAGAAACACAGATCAGTGCACCTTGTAGCATTTGATCTTTATTACTTGAATCAAAGGTCAAATGATTACATTTGTCTGAAAGATCACAACGAAGGCCAACGATGTAAGAAAGGACAGTTTAATCCCATCCAAGACTGCATCTGAGCCAGGCACACACAGAACAGAGGCAGTAAAATGGTACAAACACAGAAGGTCAGGACAAGGGTTTTCCCCTCCCCTGTCAGTGACTATTCTGTCAGGAGTGTGGGGGGACACACTTTTATAAAGTGACAATAAACTGCAATTCTTAACTGTGCCTTCCCAGAACAGCAGTTACAGTTAGACCCTGGGAGAACCCATCACTCCAAATCTACATTCACCTCAAATCTACATTCATCATCTACACCTGCTCTCTCCAGCCAGGGTCAGATGCAGTCATTGATTTCATACCTTCCTACCATAGAACCAACAACTTCATTTTTTTTTTCTCTTCAAGTATCAGCACAATAGTTTATTTACACTTGTATGCAACTCTTTTACTGAACACCCATTGTAGTAAAACACTCATCACAGTATATTTGAAAGCAGGCTATAAAAATACCTACTGTACATAGAACATGTAGCCTGGAGGATGTTACAGCACCTCTGACAGGTCAGAGAGGTAAAACAAAGGGACAGAGGAGACACCTCAAGCCTTGCTCGCCAGCAAAGAGGAGCAGCCCCTAGGCTCAGCTCTCACTGGGGGAAACATTTTTTCCCACATTTCTTCAGCTGTAAAATCCCTCTTTTCTAATGCAGCCTCCTGGGATTTTTACAGATAAAGCCTGACATTCTCAGTGTAAAAACTGTTTAACCACCACTTGTGTCTTGGGAGAGGAGCGAGGGCTGCCTGGGGCACAGTCCAGCGTTCCCACACCGAAGTGGGAGGGGAAATTACTCCTTCAGTTGTGCCACAAAGGTGGCCTTGTTAACAACACATCAATGAATTCACTCCTCTGAGCAGTGCCAGGCAGGCTCTCTCCTCACCCCACAACTACGGGCACAGCTGAATTAATAAAGGTCTGAAATGGCATTACCATAACACACACACACAAAGCTTTAGACAGCAGCGCTTGAAGCAAGTGTTTCTGGTCATTCTGCACCTACACATTCCTCTGCTGAAACAGAACCCAGCAATGCACTATGGCTTACTTCCAGAGCTGAATATATTGCTGAATTTAGCTTATTAAAAAAAAAAAAAAATCACAACAGCAGCACATTATTTTATAAACCCTGCACAAACAAAAGACAATTTAGCCCTTGCCTGCAAAACTATGTTACCAGGGCCTGGTATTTCACACAGGAATTCAGGAAAGAGGAAAAAAAACCAAAACAACCCCAACAACTCACATAGTAAAAGCTCGATTAATTGGAGAGAATCCTTAGAAAAAACACAGTCCAGCTACCAAAGAATAGTTCTCCTCATTTAGAGCTAGGGCCAGCAGCAGTGCTGCCAGCTCACTTCAGTTGTCTGGTAACACACACAAAATACACTTTAATTTAGTACAGTTAAAAGGTTGGGACATCAACAAGCACAGAAAATTCCATTTTTAGCACTGGAGTTTCACTAGACATAAAAGAGCAACAAAGAATTGGGATGATGGAAGGTGCTTAAAAACAATACAAAAAACCCCAAGGCAGGTGTGCCATGTTAAAAATTATTTCAGAATTTACCTGGTGTTTTTGTTGCATGAGCTGTTAGAATGGTTAAACTCACCTAACCTTTCTGTACTGTTTCTTGATGTACGTATTAAATGTGGCTATAAAAGAGAAACACATACTTTTATGTTGAAATTCATTCCAGAAATTCCCTAAAAATATAATGACAACACTAACAAGACAAGTAGCTTTTCCAGCCTTGATGGGCTGAATCTTTTTCCTCTCCCTTCCAGACTCAGAAAAGCTGCTCATCCCCTCCCCTAACTGCAGCAGCAAGGACATGTCTCTCTCCATCTCTCTCTTGATTCACTCCCCAGCTGTCACTCACACTCATGTCCCCCACTGCCCTCCAAAATACATCTGGTCTCTGGAAAGTGTTAAAATCTTGCTAAAACAGCAGAATCCTCCAGGGAGCAAATCCACCATTAATGCTTTGTTTTCCAAAGGGAACATCTCCTTCGGAAATTTCAGACAAATTTTATGTTGTAGTTGGCAAAGCAAAGTCCAATTTAAAACACAGGACAATTATGAGAGCTGATGGGCTTCCCCATTTAAAGCAGCTTTGCAACATGAAGCCTCCAATGCTCAAAATGCAGAATTCTGTTAAATACACCATCAAAAAAAACTCCCATGTAATTCTAGGCAATCATTCACAGTAAAAATAAGAGAACTCTTAGAAAAAAACACTTACAAAAGAAAATAAAATCTAGTTAAAATCTGCCAGTAAAATCAACACGGGCAATTAACCACCTTGCATTATCCACAGATGAACAGTAAAAACCCATTGAAACTGCACAAATTGACATAGGAAAAGTCTAAACCCAACTCTACTCTGCTTCCCACAATCTTTTTACTGATACCTTTCGGCACCGGGAGTTATCCACGAGCACGGGTGTTCTCCAAAGAAGGGGAATCACATTCGAAATGTCTCGAAGGGAAGGGGAGGCGCCTTCATCCCGACCCGCTCCGACACCGCCGGGCCCTGAGCTGCTGGAGGAAGGGCTGCTGCCCCGGGAGCTGCAGCTATAGGTGGGTGGGGACTGTCCTCAAAGCTTCTTCTCTCGACCGATTCACACCTACATTCTGCAAATTTCAAGACAAAAAAAAGTTACATTTTAAAGCAAAGGTCTCACAGACAAGCCGCGGTTTTGGCTCAGCACGAAGCTGTCACACCACACAAAAGGTGAGTAAAGTGTAAGGCTTATTTCCTCCAAATGCTCTGTAAAACACAAGGAAAGCTCCCAGCCCTGATCAGGAGTCAGAACCAGGCTTGGACCTCATCCTGGTGGCAGGAGCTTTAGAGAGCCCCTGAATTACTAGATCTCTGCTGCTAGTGAAGAGCATCCCTCAGAGCTGTGTCACACCAGGTCTGGTGGGACAATCAGCCCCTGTACACCATATGCAGGTCACGATGTTACAGCTTATAAAACCTTTTTTTCCTTTAACCACTGCTTTCACCACATTTTTCTAATCCACAGTCTCTCCCCGTCTTTATGCACGTAGTGTAAGGAAAAACAGAACCCTGCAAAGGTCATAAACCACGCAGGAATCAATAAAATCTTGAGGGAGGGAAGCCCACCTCTCCTTGTTCCAAGCACACTCCTTAACACCAACAGCCATAAAGCCATTCCTGATCCTATCTGTGAGCAGCCAAGTCACTGGAAGAACTCTGAACAACTCCCTGAAGAGCTGGTAACATGAAGTGTTCCCTAAAGAGCTGGTAACATAAAGTTTAAATGCACTTTGGGATACACAGGCATGTGGCAGATGTCACACTGACATTAGGGAATGCTCCAGTGGTTTTATAACCACATTTATTAGAGTTTACATTCAAAACAAGTCTCTCCAGTCCAACTTTGGAGAGAGGAGACCCCCACGAGCACACAGTGAGGGGCCCTCTCAGTACATGCAGACACACAACTCCATCAGTCAAAACTCATCAACTCAAAAAGCAATTGGATGCCCTCCCCAACCCTGCTTTCTAGATTTTCAGCCATTTCTTATTAAAACAGGATATAAGCAGCACCAGATTCTCTTTGGAGGCTGAATTCTGCCACCATTGCTCTGCCCTTACCAGTTCTCCTACATCCACATCAGCCCTCTCCTTTGTCATCAGCCTTCAAGCCCTTGGGTAAATCCCCACTTTCCACCATAAACACCATGCCAAGGTTTCTGGGAACACACACAGAGCAAATGCTGCTGGACAGAGTTGTCCAAGTACTGGAAATCTCTGCACCCACCAGCACACAGCCTGACCCACTCACATCTTTGAAGGACAGCAAAGCAACAACCCTACTTGAAAAAGAAGTTTCTAGAAAAAGCATCTCTCCAGCAGCAAGGGGAAAGCACCACAAAGCATCAGTATCTGCTAAGAACATGAGGAGTTGGCAAAACAAGTCATATTCTGCTTGGTTATAGGGGAAAAAACCAAAAAAACAACAAACCAACAGAACATGCTGGCGTTTGGTGTGTTTGTTTGTGTTTTTCTTAGTAACTGATGCAACATACCCAGAAATTCCCTGGGACTGCAGAGCAGCCTCCACAGGCACTCCCAGAATACTGGCTGAAATCTTTTAAGCTGAACATCTGATGTTGATTCAAAGAAAATTAAATGGAGCATGAAATGGAGCATCAAAATGCAGGAATCCAGAGGTACTGGAAATTAGTCTGCAAGCAGCAAGAACTAGACAGTTCAAACATGAAGCTGAAAGGAAATGAAGTGATTAAGGCAAGGCAGAAGATACAGCTTATTTCAGTCAATGAGAGGTATGGGATAAAAGCAGCATTCTAACAACTAAGACAGACCCAAAGGGAATATTGATAAGCAGGCAAGAATGCTGAAAGCAGAAAAAGCTTGAATTTGAGTAAACACAAACAGGCTGTGGAAGCAAAGTGTGCTGAACTGTGACACTGAAGGCAGAAAACTGGGATAAACCCTGATAAACACCCCCAGGGGCTTATTAAACACAACAGCCAGCAGCAAGACCAGATGAACAGGAGCTTAGAAAGGGTCCAATGTCCTCATAAACAGTAAGTGGATTCCTACTCATAGGAATCCCATTAGATGAGATGAGGGCAGCTGGGATTGTATCCACTTCCAGAACAGCCCTGGACACTGTGAGAGAAAAGCCATACAACAAGGACAGTGCTGCTGCTTAGAAAGGTGACTGAGGTTTCAGCCTTGCTTTTGGGACCAAAAGGTGTCCCTGCAACTGCTTGGCACCAAAGCACACTTGCACAAACCATCCTGGGAACAGGCACACACCAGCAGCAACATGGCCTGGAGGGCCTAGGAAACACAGGAGGAGGAATAAAACCACACACCTTTCCTGAATACTGTTCGTACCAAGCCATGCACCCTCTTCCTTGGGCAGCCCCAGCAGGAGCTTGCTGCTTCCAGAGCCTGCTCCTCGAGGCAGGAGCAGTCTGACTCTGCTTTGCACAAGAGTCCATCTCACCCAGTCCTTCCTGGAAAGACTCAAAGTACACAGATTAACTCAAATACCCTCCTATACCACTGTTGCTGTTCTCCTCATTATGCTCTGCCCTTTGTACACTTTTTTTCCTACAGGACAGAGTCTCCCCCAGCAAAGTGCTGTGAGTCTCCAACAGGACAGGCCCCATTTTCAGTTTTACTTTGACTCAGCTACATGTGATCTTCACAGCAGAACAGGAAGATCCTGCAGAAAGGCTCTTGCAGGCAAAAGGAGGAACCTCTGGAGACAAGAACCAGCACAGGCATAAACAGAGAAACAGCACAACATAAACATCCAGCACTCTATCAGCCAGCTGCCCCTTGGCAAACTGTGCCAGAACCACTGTGATGCTTCACATCCAGCATCAGGCCTTTCTTCTACTGACAAAGCAAGGGCTGTTGAGCAATCCTGCTGTAAGAGGAGACCCCTTAGAGCATTCTGCTTTTAAATATCCACTTCACTCTGTGGCACACATTAGCACAGCAAGTGCTGTGCTCAGCAGAGAACAACATGCAGACACGGCCCCAGGAAATCTGGCTAGCAGCAGCTGGCAGGAGTGGAGGGTCCTGCTGCTTCCCTTCCCTCTGCACCCTCCACCAGCCACAGAGCAGGCAAACTCTGCTTTCCTCTCTGGCCAAGTTCCTGCCCCTCTCATCCTCCCCCTCCATTTTCTCTGACAGCCCAAGCCATCCTTTTTCAAGCAGCACAACGCAGTTTTTCCACAGCAGATGCCTGCACAGATTTTGGCTCCACCAGAAATGCAATGCATTTAATTTCATTTGGATGGTATTTCCTTAGCTGTGGCCTGTGGAGGTGACAGCACTCCCAGCTGTCTCCGTGTGGCCCCTCAGTACCTGACTGTGGCCAGCATCCCTGAGATCCCTCAGGAATGTCACCTCAGCTATCAGGTAGGAAAATCCAGACTCATTATTGTGTGCAAGGGGGTAGAGCAGGCTCAGTTCTCCTCCTCTGGGGCACCCTTTCACAGCAAAGCTCATGTCCAGACCCTGGAGCAATTAAACATGGAAAAGTGACCAAACACTCCTGCATCACAGTCATGTCAACAACAGGAAAATGATTCAGGTTCTCCCAATCTTAGCCCATCCTGGGGCAGTGGTTTAACTAAATACCATGCACCACAGCAGGAGGCTCACCAGCCACGAGGTTATCTGGGTATGGCAGACTTTCCCAATCGCTACAAACTTCTGAAAACTTCAGTACAATTTTAGAAGTGCAGATACATAACTTTTTTCCCCCAAAATCTTAGTTTGGGAAAAACATACCACCTGAGAAACCTAAGAAATAAAAGCTTTCCACAACCTAGTCCTGCTTACTTTCACAACTAAAGACTCCCTCAGAAAACAGTTCCAAGGCTCAGTGGTTTTCAGCTTTTCCCTGCCTAAAATGCTACCACAGCTCCATGGCACAGGTGCTTCCCACAGCCTCGTGTGGCCCATGGAACACCATGAGAAAGGCACCAAGGCACCACATCTCCCACAGTCTGTGGTCTCCTCCCTCCTGCAAGAGGCTTTCCTGTTGTACAGTTTGGGATTCATGCCCTGCTGGTTTGAGATCCCACATCTACTGGAGCCACTCCTGAGCTACAAAATCCTCTGGTTAACTCTGCTTCCCCATTCTGTAATGGTCAGCACTGCTTCTTGGAGCCCACATAAAATCCAGGTACACAGCAGCTGTTTGTGCTCCATCACCCACACCCATAGGAAGCAGGAAAGAGGGAATTTAAAATTGCTTCTGCCCATGGGCAAACCCTAAAGCCTGGTTAATGCAGAACAGCTGTTAACAAAAGTTGTTTACTAAAAACATGTATACACATTCCTGGTCTTTGAATAATTGTCCTGGAACTAAGTGAAAACTCGCTACCCTGCTCCAACAGCACATGATTAATTAGCACATGTAGAGCACTAGTGCTGTGGATCAGTGGGATTAGGGATTTACAGTAATTATGGGTTGTTATTTTACACTACACGGCAGTCCAATCATTCCCAAGGGCCCTGAAACAGATAATACTGGTGGTGCTCTGCTGGGCAAAACAAATTTTGACTTTCTTATCTCACACAGGATGTTGTGTTTCATGGCTTTCATAAATACACTGCAACTAACACTAAATAATTGCTGGCTGTTACAATAAAACTTAATGTTGCAGGATATTTAAATTATAGCAATTTACAAAACCAGCATTCCAGTGAGAGCCGATCAAGGTTTGATAACTCATCCACAATAAATTAGCCAATGCAACAGTTTTATTGGGATTTGATAAATTTTTTCAAAGTCATGCGCTGTACAAACATTTGGTTTGGGTTATGAATTTGGTTTGGGTGGGGCTTTTTTATTTCAAAGTGATTGGAATGATTAGTTTTTCAATTAATTTTGAAGTAGCAGGACGAGAACAGCACCCCGAGTTCAATAGTTGGTCAGCACACAGGATTCACTGATGAGCAGGGACAGTTACAAGTGCATCCTCAGGAGGTCTGGAAATGGCTACATTCTGTATAATAATAAAAATACAGAGAATATTTATCATGCAGCAGTAAGACCAACAAAAACCACCAATCAGATCCCTTCATAAGTAAACAGCTGGGTTGATTGAGAAGCAGAGATGTTTTTAGCCCCCACCCCGAGAGCAGCAGACTGAGAGCAGGTCACTGCCCCACAACAAGACAGCAGGAAAATGTATTTACAGTGATCACTGCTCCTTGTTGACAGCACTACCCACAGCTCAAGTCAGTCACATTTAGGAGCAAGTCTTTTGCAGGCCCAAGCAGGAATCCACCTAATCATGTGCTCCAGCACAAACACATCTACTCACTGAGCAACTTTCAGTCTTTTGCTGAAAATGCCACATGCCTCTGTGCCATTTTTATGTGCCATGCTTATGTTACAGGCAACATACCACCTCTAACAAAATAAAAAATATGTTCTCAGACACCTTAACCATTCAAGGCTGATCACACCAACTGGATCTCTCCTCCTTTTGCAGAGGCTGCAGAAAAACAATGAATAATTGAATGCTGCATTGAATGTCAAAACCAAATGAACCCAAGACCTCAGCGCAGCCAAACAAGTCAGGAATCCCATCTGCTACGTGGCACCACCTCCTGCAAGTCCCAAAGCTTGTGCAATTAATATTCTCCCTTCTACCAAGACAGCAGACAATGATAAACTGTTCTGAAGTTTCTTACAAGATCCATTTTAGGCCAAATGATTGCCAATTCCTCAAACTTCACACTGATGGATTTTATTAGACTTACTTGTTCCTCACTGTGGTAAGCCAGCTCACCTTGCACTAACATTCTCCCTCCCCATATCCCCTCAACAAATAAAAAAAAGAGATCTGGCTGTGACTAATGCCCTCTTTGTCATCCACCAACCAAGCCAGATGTGCAAAGCAGACATTTCATCCCACACTTGTTTTCTGGCCCAAAGAAGGGACCCAACAACAGCTAAAGCAACACCCCTGAATTATTTTCTGTAAAAGACTATAGACTCCTTCATTGGAAAAGGTCAGAACTTCAGCCACTACAACGCTGACAAACACAAGGCTCCAATCTGCTCCAGACAAATCACCATGGTACTCTGAGGTTCACACATACCACAAAAAAACACTCCAGAGCTTTGCCTGTGTTTCTCCCATGTGAAAAGAGATGTTTTCAGCTGAGCCCAAAAGGAGGGCACTGTTCTGGAGCACAGACTACAAGTGACTGGTGGGTCACAGAACAGCACACTGGGCAACTCTCAATGCAATAGTTTCATTGTTTAACAACACTGCTGTGTGACACTGTCTTTTTAATTAAATGCTTTGACTTCAAAAGACTACTTGAAAACTTAATTTTACAGAGGTAATTAACATTTTTGTAGGTGATTTAAATGAAAGCTTTTGAAATTTTCACAGTCCTCTGAACAGCAATTAAATGCAGACAGGACCAACTTAGTCCTTCATTCAGACTCACTGCCTGAACAGTGTAACATCATCCATATTCACCAGGCTGGGTTTTCTTTGGGGCAGAGGGAGGAGAGAATTTGAGGGGTTTTTATGAAAATGCCACTGCTCCTTTTTTTTTTTCTTTTTATAGATTTCAATCACTCAATTGATTTCTGGGCAAATCAGTCTTGTGTCTTTGAGTCCACTACGATGGAAGTGTCTTCATGATCCTCTCCATGAACCTGAATGGAGCCATCTCACACCAGTTGCCAGCATGACCACATCACTTGCTAGACTTGTGGAGAGTCACTTGGTGAGAGCTTTCCCACTTGAAATAAACCTCTTCAGTTAGAGGAGTGGCATTTTCAGCAACATTTTAGCAAGCTGTAAATTCAGCACAGATATTTTGATCAGCCAAACTAAAGATGTTCATTGACATCATTTAACACAAATAACCTACTGCTCTAAGACACCCTCATGGATTTTCACTATGCTTCTCCAGCTTTAACTACTGCAAAAATACAGACTGGGTTTCCCAAACATGACAAATCAAACTAAGATACAAAATGGCAAAGCAGAATGACAAAGCAGGAAAAGGAAGAGAGGAAATATGCAATGCAGTTGTCAAAGACAAAACGTCCAAAAGTCAGTATTTTCAGAATTTGGAATACCCAGGTCATTAAAACAAAACTTCTTTGCAGAAGAATTCAGCAAAGAACTCCAGCCTGAATTCTGCACAGGAGTGAACCCTCAGTTCCAAAAGGCACTTGGTGTCACGTGCATTCTTGAATACACACATAAAACCTCATTTCTCACTACATTCTTTTCACCATAAACTGTTGCTCTGAAAACCAGCAAACACAGCCCTTTTTTCTCATGTTATCAAACTGACTTCCAATTCACCAGTAGGCACTGCTCCTAACCTCAGCACAGAATCACTGCCATGCCTGGTGGCATTAGCACAAGGATCTGCAAGGGAACCAGAGACCTTTAATGAGGACAGATTTCACACAACTTTCACAATGCAGCGAAGGAAGAGCTTGGCACAAGCAGCAGAATCAGCCTGAGCTCAGTGGAACACTGAGGGACAGCCAGCTGTGGGCCTGAGGCAGGCAGGGCACGGAGCTGCCCCGTGCGCTGACATCTCCCCACTTACATTTTACAAACACGCTCAATTTCCTTCCCCCGGTTGTCCTGCTGTTTCCTGAGAGCTAGTCTTCCTCTCCAGCTTTGGCTTAAAACACAGGTGACATCATCAATTCCTCTTTTTCATACAGCAATGACCTCAGTGATGAAAAAGCTGGTGATTTCTCCCCTCCTGAACAAGTGTGGCATTTGTAACACAGCTGTTGACTACACCTACTGCTGCTGAGTGACAAAGCCTGGCAGAACTTTATACAGTTTTTAGACTGACACCACACTTTCAAATTCTCATTCATTTCTCAAAGATAAACTATTGCAGCCAGAACTCACATATAAATTTGGTCAATAAAAAATGTGCTTCCCTCTCACAGTAAACCGGTAGCAAAGCTTCATATGTAAAATAGAATACACTCAGCTGAGTAATCAAATCAATTCTAGCCATAAGGACAATGGAAATCAGCTCAGACAGTACATTACATCAAGTTCTCCAATTTGAAAAATATTCTTACCTCAGGTTTATCTCTGTGTGTGTTTACAGCTTCGACATTCAGAAATATAGATTCTACTTTACATCCTGTTAATAGAAAACACATTTTCAGACACATCTGCATTAAAAGTGAAGCTATAAAAAAGGTACAATCTAATTTTGAGTTGGTGAAAGTTAATCACTTTTCCCTTCTGATTTATACCAGAATTTCCTGAATTCTGAAGAACTAAAGCTACAGGAATTATCTGTTTCACCAGGCTGAATATTATTGTCAATCTGATAATCCAGCTCCTCACCTTAGCTTTACCATTATTTTCTTCGAAAAAAAATATTTTTTTAAACATACATGAGAAAGTTATTTGTAACTTTTTGTGTTTTAAACATCCTAGACTTCTATATTACACTGAAATTCTGAGAAAGTAAATGCTGCTCTCATTTTTTAATCATAAAAACAAGCACAAGAAGGTACAATGTATGTTGTCAGCAACCCCCACTCCCCAACACATGCAAAAAGCAGTGTTAACCCCAAGCTAAACAGAACTTTAAATCAGACTCCTGAAAAGGAACTTCTGCTTTGCATTCAAAAATTCAAAAAGTCAGCGAGGTTAGAAAAATTAAAAAGTGAGAAGAAACAACTATTTCCCAGGTAGTATCAACTGACCCACTTAGAGAATGACAGAATTACTCACTACTCCAGGGCCACAGCACTTTAAGCAGTATCTGATTGCCAAACCCTGGCTTCTCTCACACAGATATGACTTTTACAAGCTACCACTACTCTACATGACATCCATTAATAGTCACTTCCTCTGACACACCAGAGTCCATCCTCTATCCCAAGAATGTTTCCACATTTTTCTCCTCACTTAATTCTCTAAAGTTGTAACACACTCCCACTCCATAGAATTGCTACATGACAGAAAAAGGGGATTTCCTTAGAAAGCCACTGCACCTTAAAAAAAGTAGAAATAGATTAGCAAGGCCAGGATTTGCCTTCCCTTAGGGAAGCCTGTTCTGAGAAAGCCCATTTGTCAGGAACACTGTGAGCAAACGCTGTGGGAGGGGCCAGAACTCAGAGAAACAGTGAACCATAAAACAGATTTTAAGGAGGAAAAGCAGACATCTCCCACTGGAACGGGATCCTTACTCATCCTTACAGATCCCCTGTGACCCTTGAGACCAAACCAAGACAAGCTCTGAGCCCTGCTGCTGGCCAGTTACTCAGGGCTGTTACACAGCAGACACTTCAGAGACCTCTCAGTCCCTGCCACAAGCTGAGTTTAGATCCAAGGACAGCATCATGTGGAAAGCTTTAAATACAAACTAAAGGGACATGCCTTGCTCCCACAGCAATCGTCATGTGCATACTCCCAGCTCATTTTTAATTACTAATGAGTAAGTTCACATCCACAGCAAGCTGCAGTTTCTCCTTCCATGGAACACCACTGCCCTGGACTGTGGGGTAAAAGTCTCATCTATCCTGATTTGGTTGCCAGGCTGTAACAGATGTTACCCTACTGCAGATCAGACTCTAAAGGTGGGAATGATGCTCCTCTCCAACACCAGGAAGAGCAAACCCCTGGGGGAGGCATTTCCCCAGAACAGGCTTAGCTGGGGGGTATTAAACCCCCAGGTCTGACCCTGCATCCTGCCTGGCTGACCAGTACTGCAGAAATAATTTACACAGTCCTTGTGTTTTCAGATGGCTGAATTCCAAAATGTAGGTTGGCTGAAATGTGCTCACCAGACACATGTATCAAACAGTTTAAAAAGGACAATGACATTTCTTTCACTCAAGTCAAAAGGGCAAGGACAGTGTTTCATATCACTTTGTTTCCTTCCTCACTTAGTACGTGAGCAAACACTACAAACATCCTAAAAATTTATGAACTGTCACCCAACTTCTCTCCCTCCCAAAAGAAGAAAGGAGAACAGCAACAACAACAAAACCACCAGAGAACCCCCAAAAAACCAAAGTGACCCCCAAAACAAAACCCGGCTATGGAAAACAGGCAGAGCCCAGCAGGTCAAAAGAATCCATTTTTTAAAAAGCCAAGTTTTAACTGCCCTGATTCTTTATTTTCAAAACCCCAGGTTGTCATGCAAGGCTGGGAACACCAGGTGTCCCCACAGCACAGGCGATCGTTCCTGGAGGAGGCCACCACAATCAAACGACAAAAATTCCTTCAGACAGCTCTCTCAGCGTAGCAGCAACTTTGTTTAATAATATTCTTTGTTTCAACTTGATTTGAAACTTAACAGAAAACAAAGTACAGATCTAGACCTCTCTTTTTTCAGAGCTGATAATCAAAGACAGCTTGCTGTTAATGACTGAACCAACATCTTTGGGCAATCCATTTTTCCTGGTAAGCTGTACAGACAATTCTCTGCCTAAGATGACCTTCTGAAGTGGGGTATCAGCAGATACAACTCAGCCACCACTTAACGAAAATGAACAGCAGGCACACACTAAGCTGAGGTGGGAACACACACAAAATCCCATCAGCAATCAGCCTAAAGCCCAAGCAGGGTATGCTGTAACCCACACCCCACACTGCCCACAGAGCCCAGGGAAAGCCCCTGAGGCAATCACCAGGAACAGCTGCTGACAAACAAATGCCAACATCAACAAACAAGGTGAGTTCATGTGGTACTGTGATGGTTCATGGAAAAAAAAGACTTCAGGAAAAGAGAACAGAGTTATTTAAGGCTAAGGGAACACATTTGTGTAGATTCATCATTTTGTAAGATGATGAATCTATACAAATGTAAATGTGCCTGTCTTCTGAAAAGCAAATCCCTCCAATACATCAATAAAAACTCAGATCTTGCTGTACCAGATATGTAAATGCATGGTTTGCCAGAAGAATTAGTGAAAATAGAGTATGAACTGAGCACAAAACTGCCCCCTCCAGCAGTTACAGCCACTGGTGGTTTCAGGCCTTCAGCAATATGTATGTGCTTCCTGGCACAGGGCAAAGCACGTGTAATCCAAAGGACTCATTTATTCTAACAAAGCTCTGTAGGCATACATGCAATGTCAAACCTAACTATTTTAAAGCAAAATAAACTGTGTTTTAAATGCTTCACAACCTTTCCTGAAGATAGGGACAGCATAGCCAAACTTATATATTAAATATATTTAACTGTACTTACCATAAGCCACCGGGGTTAGCTTTAAGACAGTATGCAGTGGGCACTTCAGGTAGGGCAGTTGTTCTGAGAAATCAAACCACAAATTACTCATGAAATACAGGTTACAAGTAACTTTTCTGTTATGTTTCAGGTCAACCACTGGAATGGCTTTTTATCTAACAGTTTATCTGTTCTCCTACCATTCAAGAGAGATGCTAATCAGAGCAAAAAACAAACATCACAGTATTTAAGTGAGAAGCAGCCCAATAACATCAACTAACAAGTTTCACGTGGCAGTCAAATACAAAAAATTACACTTGGGTATTTGCCTAGCAAACCCAGCCTCTGACAATACAAGAGACTGTCAGAATTTACTGTTTGGAACCTTAAGTAGTAAATTTTCAAAAAAGCGGGTTGTTTGTAATGCATCAAGGAAGACTTACCTGCGGGCTTGTCAAGGAAATATGCAAGCAAACAGCGCATGACAGCTTGGTGACAAATGACAAGCACATTTTCCTGCCTTTCAAGTTCCATAATTACTGGCTCCAGCCTCTGAACAAGATCTTCATAGGACTGAGAAGGGAGAAAAAACACAGAGCACATTAAAAAGGGAAAACTCTTTGAACAGTACATGTATAAAGAGGGTCTCTTACTTTCATATTAGTCATCTTCTAAATGTTATTTAGTGCACAAATAGTGCCATAATAATTTTCCTTAAACTAAGAACACAGTTCAGACCTGAGCATACATATAACACGTTATTATACATGTAACAAAATAAATCTCCCTCACAGAAAAGCTTTATTAAATTAGCTGCTTTGATCAAGAATTTCCACAAAATCCCTAGGATTTAATTCACGTCTGCAAATATGAGTCTTGCACGTTATTTTCCATAGCTCATCTTCAAAAGCACCTCTCTTCCAAGCACAAAGCTAGGAAGCCCAGCCAACAGTCAGCATGCAAAGAGTCCACAAAGCCTGACTTGCTCAGGCTGCCCTTTCAAAACAAGCCATGGGCATGCTGAACTGGCCTGGTGACAGCAGCCACCATCCCACCGAGAGTCACAAGGACTCGCTGCTGACCTGTCCTGCCTGGCTGTGCACAGGGAATTGCTGCTGCAGGTGAACAGCAGGGCTCCTGCATGGGCATGATTGAGTTAATTTTCACACACAGGATAAAGACACCACTTCCAAAATGTGCCAAGTACTTCCAAAATGTGTCATGTACTGCACATGTGGAGAGCTCAGCCTGTCACCCAGCAGGGCAGAGACCAAGCACAGCAGAAAGCCTTTGCCCTCGTCCCCAGGCAGGACAAAGTGGCACTGCTGACTGAGCCCCTGACAACAGAAAGACCCCGAGAGCTGTGCAAACCCCTCACACTGTTACCAGACACAAAACTGCCTTGGATAAATGAGACCAACTCATCCCCACAAGGCACTGAGGGAGTTTGAAATGCCTGTCACCATCCCCAGGACCAAACTGGTTTGAAAAACAAACACTCCTTGTTTCAAAACGGATGAGGAGAACTTTGCAGCTTAATGACTGCCTCATTAGCAGGGCCGGGGTCACGCTGCCAGGGACACTGCTCTTGTCACAGGGATTGCTCTTGAGGAAGAAGCCAGAGCTCTGCCTCCCCACAGCTCAAGCAGGAGAAGCTGGGCCAATCCCTTCTTCCTGCTGCTCAAACCCTCAGCACCCACGGATGGCCCTGTGACCACCTGGCCATCGCTGCACTGTGCTGGGGCTGCTTTAGGAAAGATATCAGCAAGTTGATTTTCCCAGAGGCAAGGAGTTTAATAATGCAGCTGGAGATGTCTCCAGCATTTCAGCCAGAGCTGCGGGCAACACAGCCACCACCAAGAGCAGGGATGAATAGAAATAGGCCATCTTAGCAGCATATTTGCATCTGCAACAGCTGAAGGCTTGCAATAATTCCTCCTGCTTTATCACTGCAGGACCAGCACAAGAATGATGCCCACAAGTTCAAAGCTCTTCATTGTTTCTCTAAATTTATTGTTTTATTTTTCAAGCCCTGAATCAAATTAAAAGGTCTGGGCTCAATCCTTGCAAGATCCTATGTGCTTTTCCTTAGAGAAAGGAACAACTTTTTCATTCATTTTAAAATTTATTTTTCCTTCCAAAAGCCAGCATGCACGTATTCAACTTGAGAGATTAAAAACAGCATACCTCCCCTTTAGGGTATCTGTATCTGTATTTGTCTTGGTCTCTCAGTGCAAATTCAAGCGGGTAATTTTCCTGTATTTCTTCGTAGGTCATTTCTTCACACACTCCCTGTTGGTAATGAAAATAATTTTAAAAAAACATGTATTTCCAGCAATGCAAAAAGCAGCTATCACTCTTAAATAAAACCATATCTAAACAACCTTTAACAGTTGTATTTTGCTACTCTGACATGCACAATGAACAGAACACTCAGCTTGACTCAGAGGTGGTTAGCAGGAATCATTAAATCCCTATAGAGATGAAGTTACATATATGGGCAAGCAAGGTTATGTTTTATCTATTGCACCTGCTAATTCATCTTACAGGTGCAGTTGGGAATTGCCAGCTAGCAAAAGCCCCCCCATCACAAATTTCCTTCCAAGCCCAACTAACAAAAATTTCATAGCACTGAGGCTTCTACAGAGGAATGTTTTTACTGAGAAAGACAAAAGAAGAATAAATTAACACTGGAAAAATTTAATAAAACATTTAGCCTTGCTACAGGTAATGACAATTATTTCCAGCCTCTAGAGGCAGCTTCAATGACTTTCTATCCCATAAAAGACATATTATTAAAAAACCAAGTACTTTCTTCACCCCTAGCAATCAAAGCAACTTATTAGGCCTTTAAAAGAGAAGAACTTACTGCATCTATCTCGTTCAAAACCTTCCACTGCTCATAAGGCACTCCCAAGGCTTCAGCAGTCTGAATTGTCCTTTTCATCTGGCTGGTCCAAACTTTCAGATCTTTGATATTTTGCTCATTAATAAACTGTGCCAAGCTTCTGGCAAACTGGAAGAAAAACCAAGAGACACTGGCTGAGGGCTCAGAGCCAACACACGGCATTCAGTTTAGAATACATGGGTTCCAGCCTCTATAAGTTCACTGTAGCTTTTCCAAAAGACTGTCAAAGTTTTTGCTAAGACATACAACATACTCCATTATCCAAGAGGGACAGGAGAAAGAAAAGCAGTACGAAGAAAATACAAGTTTTCAGCAGTTAGCTTTCCCTCCAGGAATTTTCCTTTCAGCTTTAACTTGTGTACACTTTCCCAATTATCCGACTAGTGAGGTTTTTACAAAAATATAGTTAAAAAATTAAGCCCTCTTGCCAACTGCCAATTGTGCTGTAGGATAAAAAGGAATTTCAGCTAACAGAGAGACAAACAGATAAAAGAGTACAAACCACAACACGCAAAGTGTCTATCCTGTTTCCACGACCCAAATATGCAACTAAAAAAGTAATTTAAACTCCTTAAGAGGAAAAGGCAGCAGAGGAGGAAAGCTGCAATTGCCCAGCACAAACACACAGAGAACAGTCACGTTGTCTGGAGGTACCTACTTCTTTCCCCCTGACAGACAGCCCAGGATCTCCTCCTATCCTCCCCTTCAGATTGAGCTCACTCTCTCCATGTCGGCAGAGGTAGATTGACCGAGGAGTCACATGGATATTCATGAGGTAGTAGACAATCCGGCTCTGGATGTGATCCATCACTCTGTTCACAAGATAACTCCTTCCGACATCCATAATTTTAATGTAAGAAAGATCCCTTTCATGAGCAAGTTGGAAAAAAAAAAAAAAAGTAAGATTCCCCATTGTTTGTTAGCACGTACCACAGTCTTTCCACTCTCTCTCTTTATAAAACAAAGGGGCGACAAGCCAATGCAATGAAAAAATCCTCCATTAGCCATGGAATATGCATTAGTCCTAAGAAACAATGTATTACCCCAAAGGAACAGGATGAACTCTATTCCTTTCACGTGGAGCTGCTCACATCACTTTCTTTGCTGCTCCCTTTATTTGCACTTCATCCAAATCTAGATCCTACTCCTGGAAAAATACAGCCCACACACTGGAAGGGAGATTCAGTGGAATCGCTTAAGTTGCCACAGATGAGTAAGATATCCAGCTATTTTACAATACCAGATTTCTTTTTCCCTAGGTAACAAACACTTTCTGTCAGCAAGTGTTTGTCTGATTGCACCCAGGGGCCAAAAGGAATGGTCACTAATTACCCATCTCAATTAATCCTTCCAGAAAAACTAGGGCACCAGAAGAGACAGGGAGTAGTCTGAAGCAAGACATTTTCTCAACTGCTCTGTGAACAACTCTTTGTTAACACTACTGTAATTTACCCCACCACTACCTTCTCTCAGCATCAGACAGCTTATAATTTCAATTTTCACTGCTTATCCTTTATCATCTGAGCTATAATTCTAGAGCAGCCTCAAGTTTACACAAGGAAAAACGTCTCATATGCTGGAAATAACCACTTTGGTTTCTAGTGATGCATTTGAGACATCACACTGCAATAAAACAAGAAAACTGATAATAAAACCAAACTGAGGTAGTGAGAAACAAGCATCACCACCCTCATTCCTGCCCGTGTTCCTTGGAGTTAATCATTACTGCTCCAGCCAGGCACAGCCATTAGGTCCATCATGGGAATTACACACATGGACTGAGCCAACTGAAGTGGCTTCACGCTGCTCACACTCAGTGACATTAAAATGCAGCTCAGCCTCCTCTGCAGTTCTGGCTGGAACAAACCAGCAGCAACTCCAAACTCTACCCTGAAAATGGGCAGTAGCAAGAGGAAGAGGGCTCCTCCTCACATGATTTATCCCTACATTATTTTCAAGAGTTCAAAGCCAATAAAAACCAGAAGAATGCTTTGGTGTGAGGATAAATAATGTAGCTAAGACAGTTTCTCACAGCCCTGCATCTGCAGGATAATTTTGCAAGCACAAAGAAATTAATTTAGTAGTCACATTTTTAAGACAGATGTGTTCATAAGTAACCTTAACCATGCCAACCAATTAAGTTATGCCTACAAATCACTCAGGTCTCCTCTACATACCAAAAAAAACAAGTACCAAGCAACCACTGTAGAAAGTCTGGAATAACTGCTAAATGCTGTTTCTATCCCAGAAGAATAATAACATTCTCCAGGTGGGAAAATCAAAAAGAATATTGTCCCAGACTAGACTCACTAGCCAATTTTCCTCCAACAAGGAAGTTTCCATGCTACATCCCTAAAGTCAACACTCTCTAATTTGCCAAAGGAGAGAGAGCTCAAGACACTAATATACACAACTTGAAAAGCACTAATCTCCAATACAGGATGTCCCAAACCTTAAGAAAACATTTCAATAATATTTTGATCATCAGCTGTGATCACAGTGCTGTTTCATGACTTACTTGTCCAGAGTTTCATCTAAGGTCTCATATGAGTTCTTGTAGCACTCTATTCTTTTCATGAAGTCTTCTGTTGCTTCATCATTACTACAATCAACATAGTCAGGACTACCCAGCTTCACTTGCTGTTTAAAATGAAACCAGGAGAATGGTATTTAGGTTTCTTTCCCTTCTTCATGGACTTTTAAAGAAATAGTGAGTGGAAGAACACAACACAAAGTTTTGTCTGCAACATCATTAAAGTACATGTAAAGCAAAAAAAACCCTATTCTTCAGAGAATTAAACTTCTGAGCTAGTAACATTCACATGGACAGGGAAAAAAATAAAAAAGAAATTTTTTCCATTAATGAAAGCTAATGTGGGGTTTTTGCTCTTGGAAGTTCTTATCATGTACTGCTAAAACTATTGAGCTACTTCAAACCTCCCAATGTCAAGCAGTTAAAGCAAACTTTACTCACCACAATGTTTGCAGCAATGACCTCTGGATCGACACATACAGACTCCACAAAAAAAGTCTTCAATCCAAATGGAAGCCACATGAACAGAAGGGAGGAAGAAGCAAGATACATGAAAACACCTCTGGATACTAACACACACAAGCAGCATGTTGCCCACTTGCATGCCAAGGCCTTTTTAACAGAGCCATGCCTTAAATCTCCCTCCATTTAACTCAGAAAGCTTCTCAGACCCTCTCATCAGAAATTTCTGCCTCACCATTCCATGACACATCATGCTCTGTACTCTTTTCCCCAACAATGCTTGGAAGTGGAAAATTTTTGCAGTAGAAAAAACGTCAGATGGAAGAGGAAGAAACAAATGCAGAGGATGCAAGTTCAGCCCCACAAACAGTAACTAAAGCTTCTGAAATAACACTTTAAAAGCCTCTCAGCTAACAGTAGCCTTGCTTTAAAAAGGGGCTTGTGTTTTGCTGTGTCAAAGGCTTACAGAGATTAAGTTCAGAGGAAATGAAAGATGACTGGAGAACAGCTAAATGTAAAACCAGAAGGCAGAAAGCCACAAAGTTTTGGGTTTGTATGGAACTAACACAGAATCCCCTTTGTGTTTCTGCAGCAAAGATCTGAACTGCATGAAGAACCATATTTTAAATGCTCTTTCTGACACTGCACTCACAACCACAGGTCCAGGATGACAGAATTGAAGCCACAACACAAAACAGCTTAGCTTCAAAGAGTGCAAACACTAAAGATGAGAAAAATGAGGATTGAATTACTTCTAATCACAAATAATGCTTAGGAACATAAAACACATTACTGATTAAATACCTAAGAAGGATGTGGCTTGTGCTAGTGCACAGAGAGTACAGATAAGGGTAAAACTATCACTGCCTTACCTGATCAGGCAATAGCTCAGAACGGCTTTGCTTTGACTCACCTTGTATCCATTTTCTTCACCAAATTTATAAATAGTTTCTCTACGTTCTCGAGTTGTGTTTGTAGCATCAAAGACCTAGGAATGATTAAAGGGAGAGAGAGAAGGGAATTACAAAATCATCATAGCTTGTGGAAAGCACTGTGTTCATAACAACAAAAATATGGATTCAGTCCCTCAGTGTGAAGGAAGGCAATGGAAACACTTCCCCTTCCCTCTACCCCATTACCTCAGCAGCAAAACAAGGACATTCTTACTTTACTCACGTTATTTTCTAACTACTAAAAATTAGTAATATTTTGAAAGCACTACTAGCAGAACTCTGGATTCGGAAAAGGAAATCAGAATTTAGGCATAGCACATAGTGCAGGAGAGACTCTTCCTCCTGGCCCATTATCAGCATTAAATACTAATGCATAAGTTTTTAACGAACTTATGCTACAAATTAAAGATGCTGCAATCACTCTGCTATTCAAAATGGAAGTGTGAAACTTAAGGGCAGAAGATTTGCAAGAGTTGTTAATCCTACCCATGAATAACACAATCAGTGCAGCCCTTTTTCTAGGAAATCAGCTTAGCTCTGAACACATCAGTGTTTTACTAAAGTACGCAGTATGCCAAAGCGTAACATTTACCTCATGTATCCAGAAGAACTTACAGCTAATGGTTTTCCCTGATTAGTTAATAAAAACCCCAGAGTTGTGTCAGCAGTCTTAAGAAAAAAAAATTTTTAATTAGTCTCAACACACAGTGTCAATGGTTGAAGAACTGATGTTTTGCATCCCATTATTACATACTCAGGTATAAATCAATTTAGTACAAGTTTCTCCTGCTCTCTTCAGGCATTTCCCATGCCAGTAACACAACTGCCAAGCAATACAGAGGATACTTTTTGCTCAGCAAGGCTTTACCTTCCACTTGGAACACTATCAAATGGACATGCAAGCAAAACAGCAGATGTGTTTAATGGTACATTGTGGAGCACTGTCCTATAGTAATGTGGAGAGAAGCTGGACTTTTTTCTTGCTATTGGAATTACTCAGGCTGTGTATCATCCAGCAGACACACAGTGTTTAGTGCAGAGGCATCCCAAAAAGGTGTCTCCAACAAGAAACTTACAGCCACGTGCCCGTTCTCCTCACTGAGGTACTGCCGGACGTCGTTCAGCGCTGCTAAGGCACACTGTCTTCAGGAGGAGAGAATCAAAGTCAAATGCTAGTTAAAGCCATTTTATTAATGCTCTTCTGAGCAAAGTGCTCTGCAAATGCCAGATAATCTACCTAAAAAATACAGACCTTCCTCCAAACACGGGGAAAAAACCAACAGAGGTCAGTCAAGCTACACTAAGGAAATGTGGCCATGTCACCTTGTCCTCTGTGTCACTGATATGGCTACACATGTCCACAGAACATCTGTCAACTTTGCTGACCAGGATACACTTCCAGTGATTTAATATAATCACTGAACCACCCCTGCAGCTGTATGCTTTTCCCAATTACCTCTTCTTACATACTTGCTTCTTAATTTGATTCTCAAAATGCCAATAAGTAAACAAAATAAACCAACTTAAGGCCTTTATCTTGGGGCACTGAGTTAAAGCAGAGACACAACTGTTTTTATTCTCTTTTGAGATATTGTGTGAAAACTGCTTACGTAAAAAAATTGTTAAAACAGACAGCAAAACGAAGGTAGCATCAAGTCCTAGTGTCTGAGGTGAACTATCATCCCACTGCAGTCACCCACCCAGTGTAATTAGTACAGGAGACAGCTGAGGACACAAACACCAAAAAACCCCACCCTGACATACTTTACACTTGTGTTAAATCCGGATCTTGTATTAATATGCAACTTTCTTATGTCCCCAGCATTAACATTATGTTCCGAGTCCATTATGATTCCTAACACATCAGTAATGCTGGAGGGCAACATTAACATTGCACACGATTTACTTGTTAGCAGAACAAAGCCCCATTTATTCCCAGTAAGTACAGCCTCTTTGCAGTACCAACATAAAAGCCAGCCCATTTCAACAGCCCCTCCTGCATTACTCCTCGATTTTGACATCCAGACTGAAATTCATAACTCCTCCATTTACCATCTTCTGCAAGCACAGCTTTATGTTGAAAGAGAAATGAAGGCTTTCCAATCCTGACAGTATTTCCACATTAGCACAGTTAACAGATGTCAGGAGCTGAGATTCATCACTCAGGTCTTCACTGAATAAATACAACCCTCTTTACTCATTGCTAACCAGGCAGATCATCTCACACAGCCCTTTCATGCTACATCCCTCACCATTTAGTCTAATAGGTGACACAGGGGCACATTAAAAGGTTTGGCTCTACCTGTAAGCAAAATGTAGTGGCTTGCAAGGCTAATGAACCTCACAACTGCTCTTTATCCCAAAGGACTGAGAGGTTCTTATGCAAGCTGCTCTCCTTTGGCCTTAGCAACACTCAGTGCTGCTGAGGGGGAAAGGGAAGAGAGAGACAGGACAAGGCAAGGGACAGCCACAAAACAAAGTCCAGACAGTAGGAAAGTCCAGACGTTTTTGATGTATAAAGGTGAAGCTGAATTAAGAACAAAACAGTCCATCTTTTAGGCTATCTAAATAAATATTATTTCCATCCATCTCAAATTTCTGTTCTTACTCATTTCATACTGCATGCTCTGAGTGCTTTCCTGAACATACTAAAAAGTACAGTGAAGGGTGAAGAAAATCAAAAGACTTTCTCATTTGATCTCCTCTAAGAAAGAAGCAGCTCCCTCTTGCTCTGACCTTTCTCCTCATCTACCCTTTCCTCTCAAGGTGTGTCCCTACATTAAAGCACAGCTTCTTTCCAGGCAAGAGCAGAGATTCAAATGCTCCATCTGGACACAGAAGTTCACTCTGGTTCTCTTCTTGCTTTGCACAGCATTAGCAAAACATGGCAGCTTTTGAGGCAGTACATTAATTGAATGAGGTGCCTGCATGGTGGCCAAAAACACAATTTCAGGGAGAAAATGATAATGTTTGATTCTCCCTCATTTAAGCAGATAATGATGAATACATTCAAAGTGCTTCAGATGAACAGTTCCACTATGCAAATCAAAAAGAAAAGCAGTTATGAGGGGTTTTTTTTCTTTGTGAACCAAACAAAAGCTCTTCAATGGGATTGTAGGAATTATGCAGCAGAAAGAGTTACATCTATTAGCTGATACCTTACAAAAAGATAGGAAAACTAATATCTATTTGTTAAAATAGCTTTTGAGTGAAAATATCCTAGAGTATCTACAGGAATAACAGTAGTCACATCCTACTGAAAAAGAATCAGGAAGGACTTCTCTGCATTTCTGATGCTTGAGATGAAACAATCAAGAAAAAAAGATTCCCAAATTTTAATCAGCCTAAAGAAATCACTTTTCCACCTTCTCTAGAATATCTTTTCCTGCAGTCTCCCTAAGGGTCTTCTGAACATATAAAAATGCAACTTCAAGCCATCTCTAAGAGCAAATTACAAGGATATAATTTTAATACAGTTAGCCTTGTGTACCAATCACAATCAAAACTTACTTCCTGATTTTCAAGCCTTCTTCATTGTCAGGCAGGAAGAATTCAAAGGATTTGTACTTTTTCACCAAATCTCGACGATACTGACCAACATTGAATTCTGTCAAGAGAAACCAACGTTAGCAGGAGCCAACCACAGTCATGTGAAAAGGACAGAAGTTATGGCAACTTTGAAACCAAACCTCCTGCAAGGATAAAACAACTTGGCCTGTAATAAGTCAATGTATCATACTTCTTTTTTTGTGTTCTGTGAGGTTTAGAATAGTGAGACAGCAATAAATCTTGGAAACAGCTAAAGAACATTTGAGCTGTAGTCACTCCACTTCAGTGGCCATACTGTAATGCCTTTGTCTGCCAGTTTGCCTGGGCAACAGAAATAAATTCTTCTCCTCCTTTTCAGGGGTTATTCAAAGGCTATAAAGGGGTTATTCAAAGTCTATTCATGATTATCAGTGTTAATAATAATCAATAATTATGATTATTAGGTTTTTATTCTATGTATATGTGCATTGAAACAGTATTCAGATAGCACCTTCCAAAACTTACAGCTCTTATTTAAGCAAGGCAGAGCTCTAAATAGAACTCAACAATCTTGCTTTAGGTAAACAAAACTTAAAATTCCAGTAGTGGAAACATTTCTTCAGAACCCTGGTCAAATATTTCTATTCCTAAAGGATTAGTATTTCACAACCCCTGTTCCACTTACTGGGAGAAAAAAAAAAAAGGTACATTGTTAAAAAAATAATTTAAAAAATCATCCTACACATGAAACACAATCTTACTGTGATCTCATAGCAGTGGTCAAAAAACACCTATTCCTTATCTGGGCAAAGGTGGAAAACATTCATGGACAAACACATGTCATAATACCAGGTATGGGATTAGGGCAAGACAATTCTGCTTTGCCTCAGAGCAGAGTGACACTGAACCCTAATTAATTTCATTCAGTGGCTCTGAAAGCAGGTCTCTGAACTGCTATTAATGTTTAAGTCGTTTCAGACCTACAGGTCTTCTCTGTTGAACTGCAAAGCTTTTGGGTTTGGTTCTTTTTTAACATTAAACCACAGTGAAGCATTCTGTTTGAGATGCTGCCAAGGTACAACACTATTTGCCAGACTTCATTTCTGGAAAGAGGAAAAGAAGCAGTAGACACCACTATAAGGTTGCAATTACGGAAAAAGACATAGAACAAAAGAGTTCAAGACCCAGCTGCTGCCTACAGATTGCTGTTGGGATTGGAGGCAGAGGATAAAGGTATAAAAATTATTTTTTTTCCCCCAAAAGTCAAGTTTTGTTTGCGCTCAGCAGTGTTGATGGAATTTTTTCATGACATGGATTATAGAACAATCCAGGTGATTCTGTGATGGTTTTAATGAGCACTGGCCACAGCAGCTACATGAAGAGGTGGGTCCTTGTTAGAAAAACAGAAGGTACAAGAAGTTCAGATAGCCAGTGATGGCAGATAATAGCCCTTTAAAAATCAAAAATAAAGAATTTCATGAGAAGGAATAATTACTGCCAGAGGGCCACACACAGCAAAGGAAAAAGGGC
Source organism: Lanius collurio (assembly GCA_020086605.1). NCBI lineage: Eukaryota > Metazoa > Chordata > Aves > Passeriformes > Laniidae > Lanius > Lanius collurio. The sequence goes on along the minus strand of JACBWW010000009.1, from coordinate 2,231,367 downwards.
TATCTAGTGGGACAATCTTCAGCCTTTGTTCTTAGCATCCACACCTATGGAAAAGTTTCCCAAAGCCCACTGGTATCACAACCACAACTATTCAAAAAAGCTTCCAAGGCTTAGTATCTAAAAACCACATTGCAACACAATTCTATTCCGACATCTAATTGACCTCATTTCCTTCAAAAACAGACAAAAGCCCTCTCTACTTTTAACCATTTCAGAGTCTAAACAACAGAGGATTTTGGAAGGAAGAAAACACAGAAATGATGGCTGAAATGATTCAACCATCACCAACCCTGGGTTATTTACCTCCACCTTCTGTTCTTGAACTCTCCAGCTTGCTTAATGTTACATGAAAAGATGGCATTTATCTTTTCTGTGGTTTACATAACCTCGTAATTTGAACCATCTGTCTCAGAGAACAAGAACTTGCTAAATTAAGCACACACTAATTTTAAGACATTAAGAGCCAAAGAGTAGCAGATGTCAGGGCTACTCGACACTGATCCTGTATCAGTGCAACCCCACCAACTGGAAGAACTAGGGAAAAATGCCATCTATTCCCTCAGCCAGACAGTGAGGTGTTTTACATTGACTTCTGCTTCAGTAAAATTTCATCACTGAAGACACAAACAGAAGGGCTCAGTGCTTTTCTGAGAATGTCCCAAGTTACCCTTTCTAGCAAAGACAAACAATACCCAGCAACCCAGGACAGAAGCTCATATGGCAACTTCATGTTGCACATTTTCCTAAAATTAGCCAACAATGCTCTACCTGCTTTTCATTAAGCACAAGTATGTACATTTTCTAATGTGCTGCTCACAGTAGCCTGTGGAATTTTTCCTACAGCTGGGCCAAGCCACATCTACAGCAGAATCAGTATTTGGGATATATTCAACCAAGCATGAGCCAGATGTGGATAATATCTTGTTTGTTGTCCAGTACAGGCCTTCTGCTTTTCAAAGTTCACACAGTGAAGTGCTCAAACACAATGACATACATATATAACACATCTCATAAATTTCAGTTAGATACATATCTAACACACAAGGATTTTGTCATCTTGGATATAGGCTAAACTAATTAAGATTGTTATTTATCCATTTCAGCCTAATGGATAAACTAAATTCTTCAACTAGCTGATACTGGTCATCAGAAGGGTTAAACCCTGTGAAAACAGTCAAAATCAAGTGATAATTTAAATCCTGTAAACTCTCATATTTAAACAATATAATATATCCCCCATAATGTCTCTTCTAAATATAACACGTTATCCAAAGCTTAAGAAAACTCCAACATAAAAAGCTTTACCCTAGAATCAAAAGGCAGTTTAAATATAGACCCGAAATTTTCCTCTTGACTTCTTAGAGCTACTAGGAAATACATCTCTAAATATCCAGCCAAAACTCCACACTTTAGTATGATCTCATATGTTTAATGTCATTTCAATTATTAACTAGGCATAAAGCTACTATTACTGACTGGACACAGAATTACAGCACTAGACACTAAAAGTGTCTTGCTCTTCTGCAAGAGATGAGAAGGAAGGGGAGGTGGCTGCTCAGAACCTCGAATGGACTTAGGTCCTGTTTATTGGGCCCACAAGATACCACAGGAGCCCAGGCAGGTCCTTGGCACAGCCAATCTGAGCCATTTCCTGCCCAAAACACACACATAAATCCTTAAGAAGGTGATAACAAGTAGCAATTGGCTGCCTCAGTCCTTGGGCTCTTAGTATTTAGACAAAGAACTGCAAGTCATTCTACAAACACGAAGTAGAGAATTGCAAGTAGCACAAAGTTCACAGAGGAAAAAAAGATGGGAGAAGTCTGGAAGTTTAACCCAGAAGTGCCGATTGCTCAACTGCTTGTAAACAACATTCCTTTTCACCTACAAGAAGAAAGGAAAAGGAAAAGAAAGAAAAAATAAATAAACAAAAAAGGTCCGTGTTTAATGATACATGAAAAAGGTTGATTTAGGAACCTGGCAGAACAAGGAGGTAAAGGGATAGCCAAGAGAATTTGACTAATTAACACTTAAAAAGTGAAGAGTGCCTGTGGTATGTTATTGCTTAAAAATACATTAACAAAGCAGAAGGATTTTAAGTAGTCAAACTTGGCAACGAAGTCACTGGAAATCAGGTTTATTAAACCACCTAACATTGTGCCCTGTCCTTCTGATGTAAACAAAAGGAAATCCATCACCTTTCGTAGGCACTCCAATCCAATTTAAATAGCGTGTCAGCTTCTTCGAGATGTAGGTTTTTCCTCTTGCTGGGAGACCCACCATGACAATCAGAGTAGGGCAATTGGTCATACATACTGGAACAGAAACACAGGAAACCAGGATTTACCAACAACATTCCCATAAAGCAAAGGCTTCTGCTGCAGTGGGAAACCCCTCTCTTTGTGCTCCCCGAGGAGGTGACCACCCAGGCAGCTCATGCACTGTGCCTCCCTGTTTCAGGGGTGCTACAGCAGGACACTGAACCCAACCACCCCTCTTATGCTGAATTTTGGAAGGGCGAGTCAGTGGTAGTGCAATGATGGACGTGTGAGTTGTGAACAGGCAGAAAAGAAGAAACCTGTGTATTTGCACACAGAAACAATACCAAAGAAAAAGGAAAATAGCATCTTATGTCCCTGTGTACCTCACTTCAGTGCTTGCATTGAAAGGAAACAGCAAGGTGTGTGCAATTATTAAATAATTTTTACATTTTTAAGAGAAGACCTAAACACTGCTCAGGCTTTTCTTGATTTTGAGCAAAATAAGCATGATAGATGCAGCTTAATACATTATAGTAAGACATGTTACTCACTACTGATTACTTCTCCTTTAAACATAATTAACACTAAAATCCCTCTTGAGCAGAGCTCATTTTGGCTGTTACTAAGAATAGGACACAAGTATTCTACACAATCAAGTACAATAATCTGATATAGAGATATGTACAGAATTACTCTTAATCAAAGCCAGAGCATTTAAATAAAAAAATCACACAACACTATAGAAAGTTGAAGGAATTATATGTATAATCTGAAAACCTTGAGGCATTTCCTTTCAAATCACAAGTTTTTGAACATTTTAGCAGCACAAAACTAAGGATACCTTGCATTAATCTATCACAGCTACATGGAAGTGCCTAAAAAGAAATAAGATATTAAAGTGATGCAGATACCACCAGCTCCCTCCACCCTCTATTTCTAAGGGAATTAATTTCTATATGAGCCACACGTGTATCAATTTCCTCAGTGTTTTGACAGAAAAGACATCAATTCACTCCAAAAGATTGAATCTCAGTGATTAGGTGCAAGGCATAACTGAACTGTTGTACAAAGTACTGTGATTACTCAAGATTCCCAAACTTTGGATTGACAAAGTCCCATCCCACAAAGTCATTTGCACAGATCTGGTGTGGATAACTTCACAGATCCAAAAAAAAGAAACCCAAGCAGATGAGCAAAGGCAGATGTGCTATCTTAAAATGCACATTGAAAGACACAAAACAAAAACCATTAAATGTACACCACTTTTCATCAGAGGGAGGAGGTAAAATGGCACCCAACCTCAAATCCATGAAACAATCAACTACTGCCTGGAACAAAAGCTACAGAGAACTAAAGGCAAAGCAAAACAGATCCATCCAAACATGACCAAGTCTCTGGAAGGACACTGATAAAAGCTCTCAGAGTAAGTTCCTGTGTGCAGAAGCCTATAAACAAAAAAGATAATAATTTCTTGTCCCTTTTCTATTTGTCACAAGTTCAGGCTGTGAAGCCCCTATCCAAGAGGGTGAAGGAAATCTCTGGGGAAACAACAAAGTCTAAGGAGTGCCAAGAGCACACTGCTAGTCCATTATTAAGCTTAACAGCCTTGCTTCCAGCTTGAAGGACAGTAAAATAAAACATTGAGATGAAAGAAACCTCTGAACCTCTAGAAATTTTAAGAGAAGATATTTTTTCTTCAAAGCCTGTTCAAAAGGTTCTTCACCTGAAATACCTAACTCGAATTTTGAACAATTTTTCAGTACAAGCAGTGAAGTAGGAGCTGTAAAAGACAAACCAGAATCTGTACAGAAAGGCTCCATACACAGCCTGAACTCTTGCTCTGCAAGGAACTTGGCTGTAACAGGCTTTTCTACCCATTCCAGGCAGAATTTACCAACTAACTATTCTTAGAGCACCTCTTTTTCTTTTTTTCTTTTTCTGCTGCTGGAGTCAGCCATGCAAATTTAACCTTCTCACAGAACATATGTCTTTTGGTAATGCAACAATAAACCTGTACTGGAGCAAAACTAAGGGCTGGGAAGCTGCCATGAAGAGACCTGCAACCCAGTTAAATGGTTGCATCACAGATTACACCAGCTAAATTTCTAAATTAAGTTCTGCTGCCTGCATGGGTTTGTAATAGATTTTCTAACTAAGCAGCAAACCAGATCAACACAACTACAACATGCACAAGGGACATTCAGTGTGCCAGTCTGCTATCACCTGCATTTTTACATGTTTTTCCTCAAAGAAAGTACAAAACTAGCAAAGCTGTCTTTGTCCCATGTGTCCAGTTTAACAGACACATCTCACCTGTTATTCCAATCACCAGAGCAGAAACCAAGGGACTTATCCCAATCAAACAAGTGGTAATCCTACTCTCATTAGGTGCCAGGCTGACCAAGAGTGCTTTTACTCTACAGACAGATGCTCCTGTCTTTATAAGGACGAATATCACTGATCCAAATGATCCCAAATACTCTGCTTTTACAAAATGCTGCAGCTGTGTGAACACTACACAGCACAAGGTGCTACAGGACATGCCACCCCTCAGTGCTTGTCTTCTACAAGAGGGTGGCAGTCCATAGTTTAAAATTCAGAGCACTAAAGAATGTTTGGTGTTCTGGATTAGATGGCCACCAGTGGCTGCAGGCTCATCCACCTGCACAGGTGGCACTTTGAGACAAACACACCTGGGCATTGGGGAGTAGAAGCCAAAGGCACCTGTGCTGGCCAAAACAGCATATTCACAGCTAAATGGCAGGATAAAAGCACATTAATAAGTAATAAGCACACAAAAGCTACTTCATTTCTTCTATACCTCAGTGCAGCATTCTCAATACACATAAGATTCAGCACAGCAGAATCTATTTCTTCCCCTGTGATCTTGTGTAATTAACAAGGCTTAATTTTGTTCATTAGCTCAGTAAAAAAGACCAGAATGAGAAATTCTGAGGATGTATCAAATACTCCAAAGAAATTAATTATCTTTCACTTTATCTAAACCACAGCTTTCTCAACAGAATATTGACAACACTCACTGCAAGCAGGGAGGACTGTTCATTCCTATAAAGGTATTCTCAGTGTCAGTGTCTCATGGCTTACATTTTCCCTTGAAGAAATGTAAGCAAGTTTGACATGAGGAAGTAGACTGATAAAAATAGCCAAACATACCACAAGTTTCCCATTGGCACAGCATTCAATCCCCCTTTTCACAGCACCTCACCATCATTCAATTTATAGTAAAAAAAATTTCCAGTACAAAAGTGTGTGAGTTAGTACAGGTGTGTGAGTTAGAGCCAAGGCAGACTCCTAAGGGCAGCTTTCTTTCCACTCCTTACCCACTGGATTGTCTGGTTTATGTCCAGAAACATCTCTACATGGTCTAGTCTCCAGAAAACAAACTCATTTTTCACTACTACTTCACATACATAACTCCTAAGGGTTTCTGACAGCCCCAACCTGCGTTTGTGCCATAAATGCTAATTTTGTTAGAGGAACACATGCACTCAGAACAGTAAAACAAAACTTACAAGTTATACATCAGCATTTGCTAAAGATGCTCTAAGACTTTAGTCAGCTTTTTCTTCAAAATAGAAGCTTGTAATATATGCATTTAAGAGTGCATGTTTATAAGCAGCACCGCCAAAAAGAGGGAAAAACACACCCAAAATATGAGAGAGGGAAAAAGGCCAAGTGATGAAGTGCTGCAACCGAAGCAAAGTCAATATCCCAGTTTAATATTTCTTAAACATTAAAGAACAGCACAGCAAGCTGCAGCTTGAGAGTACAATCACAACTATCTGCCCTTCTAAAGTTTAAGTCTTAACAGTCAAGGAAAAAAGAAATGACATGCTTATTTCTTGTCTCTTAGACTCTATTGTGAAATAATGCAAATGCAAAAGAAGGTTGTGAAACCAAACTAGGACAAGGAACAATCTAGATCAGCTGTGCTGCAATTCATCAGCTCTCAAAACTCTCATGGATCTTGTGAAACCAGAGTCAAGAGTTGATATTTTCCAGGTTCACTTACTACCAAACAAATTATCAGCTGTCCTTTCCTTTCACTCCAAATCAGATTTTGTTTTTCCCTTATATGCGTTAAGGACGGATGTTTTTTGTATCAAGCTGTTACTGTTACAGATCGGAAGTTTACCAAGTATTCTTGCAGTTTCTATGGCCTCCAATTCAAGGCCTGTTCGCCAAAAATCCTGTACTATTTAGAGACTCATACACAAATATCTGACTTTAAGCCAACACAACCACCCTTCCAAATAAGGTCAGCCCTACATGTTTTAACCATCACTTACCCAAGTTAACCACTGCTAATGCACAATCCTTCTGACCAATGATGACAACCAGTCTCCCTTCCTTGCATCCCATGGGGATGAGTTCCCCATCCTGCTGTTCTTCCTGTAAGGAACCTGCTCCTACACCTGAAGAAGTCCATTATCTTCTAATTTGTCTCTCCCCTTTTTGTCCAAACTACCAGTTTTTAACATCACCTTGGTACAAGGGATCCAGAATTCTCATTTGTCCCCTGGCCAGCCTTGTGCCACCAGCAGCTCCAAGCTGCTCTGTCATTCACTGCCTCAGGATTACCATTTTCTTCCTACAGCTTTGATGCCAACAGCACTGATTCCATCACATATCCTGCTCCTCAGGCACTATCCTCACCTCATTTGCTCTCCTATTTTCAGTTCCTAGGATCAGGAGCATAAATATACACAAGCAGCATGTGCTGAAAGGGTACTGCTCTAAAGAACAGAGATAATAATTTGATACTTTTTTTTTTTGGACGTGCATTTCTACTGCTGTATCAACAGCAAACGACTATTAGAGTGACCAAATTTCAGCAGCTGTAGGGAAACAAGGCATTTAACAGTGGTGGGGGGGATTGTTTAACCACAGGAAGTTCACTATTTATCCCTCACTATAAACATCCTCTGCTGGCCTCCCCAAACAACTTTCACTAGGGCCTACTTGGCTATTTATTTTTCATGTCCATGTTTACAGCTCATTGCTCGATTCAGAGCTTAAAGCAATCTGAACATCCAATGCCAAGAAGAGCTTTAATTCAATCTATTTACAGACAAAACTTTTCACAAGTGACCACAAAAGGCAAGCCACAGCTATTAATAACAATATGCACTTTCAGTGCCTCCAGGTGTGACTTTGGAAGGTTATCAGAACAGTTACCTTGGCTGCCACCAGCTGTAAAAGCTGCCTGCTCAGTAGGCTGCACACGGACACAACTCCTCCTCGAAGACCTTGTAACACACAGACTGAAAGAACTGGCCCTTCAAAGCCCTGGGACAGCTAAACCCTGGCACAGCTCAACAGATTTCTTCTTCCCCAGACAGCTGTAGTTGCTACAACCTTCAGAAAATCACACTAAGAACAGCTAACATAGAGAAGTCCTTTTGTAGACAAATCTGCCGAGTCCTTACCTGGCAGTGTGTACAATTCTGCTCATACACCTTCTAGAAGGATAAAGACTAAAGGCAGATAAAAGGTCAGCAGCATGAGGGAGAAAATAAAAATCCCAACCAAAGGAGACCAAAAGAGTTCATCTTGTTCAGCCAAGAAACTCAGAACACAGAGTAACTAACTTCAGTTCTTCCACTGGAAGGCTACACTTAAGGACAAGAAAACCACTTCCACCTTGAGCTGGTATCTTTGGAACAGTAACATTTGACACAGTTACCTGAAGCAGCAGAGAAAGGGAAGTGTCAGCCCAACACAGCCCCAAATCACCCATGTGGGCAGTCCATCCTGAGCTGCCCAGCACAGCTACAGCACCCACAGCTCCTCACCAGAACACAGGAAAATGCAAGAAACATGGAAATCTTATGGAAGGACTCTGCAACACCCTTGCATGGGAAAAATTACAAAGTGTTCTCAGTTTGCTGAAACAAGATAGGTGGTTTTATCAAGGAAGAGTAACTTCTGCTCCTTTGCAGGCTGTTTGTAATTCTTATGCATCACAAATTACTGCAGACTTGTTATGGGTAGGGCTGCAAAAGGATTAAAAGAAAAAAATCGCAAACCTTTTCCTAGCAAAATGGTTTTTTCATTTATAAGGGGTCTTAGGCATTAAACTTATAGAGCCCTACAAAAAATCTCACAGGCATGTGAAATATTTTTTAAGTTATAGTCAAGTGAAGCTAAATAATTCTGCCAAGAATGTACATCATCAAATTATACATGACCTATATGCAATTCTGTCTTGGGTTTGGTAGGGGTTTGGGGATTTTTTTGTAAAATACCTGTGTCAGAGCTGTAACAGATATTCCTCTGTTTGGAAAAGAGATGCCACATTAAGGCTAAAATTAAGCCATCTCCTTAGCATGTTTACAAAAGCACTTATTCACATTTTCTGACCCTCTTCCTATTTCAGCACTCATCTCAACCTACTATGGATTCAGATACTGCAGTAACTCAGTTCCCACACACTCCTGCCTGCTTGTCCAGCACACAACAAGAGAGTTTGAGGCGGGTTTAGGGTTTTTTGTGCCTTTTTTTTTGTTTTTCTTAGCAAGGGCTGGACCAAAGCAAGAGCAGAGAGAGCCAAGGCTGCAGCCCATGGACTCCTGCCACACCGGCAGAGCCTCAGCTCTGTCAGCAGAGGCTCTTTGCATGACAAATACAAACATTTCCACACGACAAAGCCCCTTTTGTCTGCAAAACTGCCGTGTACTGGACCTCAGTTACTTAAGTAAGGGGGGGAAATGAAAGAAAGAGGGGGAAAAAACAATCTGTGAGGCAAAGTTTGTTAATGAACTATGGTTTACAAACGCCACAGCCAAAGTCTCAGGAGGCTGATGATTTGGTTGGCTGCACCTCAAAATATGGGAAGTCATTAACTCATACAACAGATGGGCTGATACAGCATTGGCCTTAAAGGAAAAAGAAAACCAAAAGGAACACAACAACCAAAACAAGAACGCAGTGACATTTTTAGGCCTCTCTCTAAGACGAATATACTGAATATAAACGCTCCCTGACACCAGAGCGCCTAATAAATAAAAAACCCAAACAAACCCGCAAAACACCAACAAAAGCAACCAGAAAACACATTCATTCCAGCAGAGCTTCCCTGCCTTCCGCTGGGCAGAGCGCCAGCATCTTCAGGGCTCGACCCTCCACGGGGGGACCCGCGACTGCCGCCCCCCGCAGTGACCGACCCCGAGCGCTCGGGCTCGGCTCCATCCCCTCGCACCCCGACCGGCCCGGGGGGGCTCCCGGGGCTGCGCGGCCCGGCCCGCCCCGCTCACCGCCGCGCTGCGCGCTGTGCCCCGCGGGCAGCCCGTTGTCGTAGGGCTCCCACGTCTTCTGCAGCGGGTTCTGCGTGAGCTCCCGCGCCGCCGGTGCCGCCGCCATCCTCGGCCGCTCCCGGCTCCCACCGCAGTGGCGGCGGGCGGGGCGCGCCGGGGCCGCCCCCGGGGCAGGGCCGGCGGGGGAAGCCGCAGCCCCGCGGTGCCCCAAAGCACGGGGGAGCCGCCCCGGGGCCACCGAGCCCCCCGTGGGAAGCACCCGGCCCGGGCGAGGGTCGCGCTGCGGGCAGGTGACTCCGCTCTGTGCTGCTGCGCTGCTCTGGCTGCAGGGAACACCACGCTGCCTCTGAAAAGCCTTAAAAAAAAAATACAAAAACCAACCCCAAACCTAAAAATAGCACGTCCAGGGAGCGTGCGGTGAGTTTTAAGTGGTGCATTGAGTGATATATTTTTCCAATTAAACTCTGTTTTGGCCTGAAGGCCAAATTAGTAGCGATGCAAAGAAACGTAAATTAGCCATAGGTTTCCTACATCCTATTTGGCTCCCAAAAAAAGCTGTTGACAAATGTCCCTGGGAAGCTGCAGCGAGAGCAGTGGTTTCACTAAACACAACACCCAGCTGTCGCCTTTCCACATCACCTTTGTCAGCTTTACAGCTTGGGGAAACCCACTTCATCAACTGGGCTGAGCAGTCCTAAAAAAGCTCAGTATTTCACATATAAACACCTCTACATCCATATATTTTACAGAAAATAAACACAATACACAAAAATATAGTAGTGAAGTGCAATACACATTTCCATTATTAATCACTCCATTATTATGACACTAGCCTAAACTCAAGTGAAGGCCAGTACATACTTTCTTTTTTAATACTAGCCAGACTGTGATCACCTGAGGACCATTTCTAGTTTTTCTGTTCTATTATAAGCTAAAATGTACCTTTCTGAATAACAAAAAATCAGTTCTCAGAGACATTTGGCAAGGCACCTCTGGGAGAATCAGCACTGTTTTTCCAGAACCATGTTTGCTTCACCTGCTTTTCCCTCTGTTGCAAGTTATTTCCTTCTCTCCAATACTGATTTTCCACTCTACCTGCCCTACATTATATTTTTACCCAAGATTTTCTTCCTGATTTTGTTTTGAGTCAATAGCTGACATGGGGAGAGGGGCAGAGAGTCTACAGGCGTTAAATCCCCAAGGATCACAAAACGAGGAGCAGAGAGAGGGGGGTTTTGAATACTTAAAAGCTTCTTGTTTTTTTCTGTCAACTCTGTGTGTTTACTTCCAACAGTTACCAAAGGAGGTGTGAGCAGGAACAGTTCAGTCTCTGTCCCAGGTTCATCCCAGAAGTCTGTCTCCTGTGCACACACAGAATGTTGCAACACAGGTGACACACTCCAGGGTAGAGTCCAGCATCAGGACACCCCCACCTTGCCCTCCTGTGATCACAGCAAGGACGACACCAAGATCCTCAAGCTTTCCTAACAGTGCCTCCAGTAAAGCCAGGAGAGTCCCCAACAGATAGAATATTAACAGAAACAAGAGATTAATAGGAATGCAAATTTATAAACCACACTTCTCAGGCTTGTTTTACGTTAAGTAGAAAACTCATTCAATCCTTCCAGTCTCTAGAAACAAAGCTTGTACTTCCTTTCTGCAAATCCACACCCTGCACAAGAACTGGAAGTCCACTCACACACCTGCCTCGAGCCAAGAACACTGACCTGATGTTGTTCATACAAAAATAGCATTTTTCAGAAGTCTGCAGCATGAATGACCACATTTCTAAGTCTGGTACTCAAAGCACCAGGCACACTGCTAGTTAATTAATTTTCTTCTGTTCAGGCAGATTCAAACCAGTGGCACCTGTGCAAAACTTCAGTTGAGGGTTTGTCCAGGTGTCTGTAATAACATTAGAGGTGTGCAGAGACACCTGCTAGCCTTTGTTTTCGTGAGGCCAAGAGTTCAGCTCGGTTGACGATAAGCTTATGTGATTATGCTGTTGATCAAACTTATTCAAGGGTTAGTTGTTTCGTGGTTTGTTTTTAAACCCCAGTGCAGTAATGAGCTAGTTGGCCAAGGACATAGAGAAAGCAAATACAGATATCTTGTCCCACTCCTGAGGTCTCATTTCAAAACACGGCACTACATTCAGTTCCTGGGAAAAGACAAAACAAGTGCTGCTCGTTAGATTCCAAGTAAATAACAGAGATCACCTTCTGCATAATCTCATTATCATCAGCTGCTGTCTTAATGCAAAGGCTGGAGGAGCAGAGCTGATGCCTGCAGGTGAGGAGCTGGAGAGCCGGCTTTGTTTGCTACAAGGAAACCATGAACAAGCTTTGTGTTTTACACAAAGCATCTGCTCTCAGGGCCATGCTGAGCAGAAGGCTTAGCTGAGAAACCACCTCTCCCCAGAGGCAAAACATCAAGGGCAGTCTTGGAAAATGAACTGCTGTATGGAAATAACGTGCTTGAGCCAAGTGACAAAGTTACACTCACTTCTTAGAAACAACTGTCTGACAAGACAGGAAACTCAGGGTTTAACGCCTACAGCAAATGGTAATTATTTAGAGACAGGGAGAAATTAAAAAGACTGAACCAAGGTTTCTACTTCATCCTACAGAAACCCAACTTGTGTCTATAAACATGCTGCATCATGTGGCAGCCATATAATCCAGGTTTCACAATACATGCCAGCAACTTCCATGCGTCTCATTTCCCTAGTAAAGATACCACTTTTTAGTCTGACATCCCATAAAACACCCAACATCTCTCTCTCCCATCCTTCCACCATCTCTCTGGCAGCACACACTCGCTCCTTTGGAACAGGGAAAGACTTCCCAGTCTCCCGGGTGCCCACGCCCTCAGCACACGGAGCAGACACAGCTCACCACAAACCCACCCGCAGGCCCGTGAGCGGCGCGGAGCCGAGATCCGGGAGGGGATTTGTGGCACGCCAACGAGACACGGGCACAGCAGAGGTCACTCCGGGGGGTTCTGCGGGCTGGAGCAGCTCTCCGCACCACCGAGCCCCTCCGCGGTGCCGCCGGCTGCCCCGGGCCCGGGGACTCCCCTCAGGCTCCCGCGGTGCCGGCACTGCCCGCGCCGCCAGGCGGCGCCCTGGCCCCTCCGCGGACACTGCGCGGGCGCGCAGGCGCCCCCTGGTGGCTGCAGCCAGCAAAGGGCACCGCCCCCGGCACAGCCCCGGGGGGACACGGCGGGGACACGGCGGGGACACGGCGGGGACACGGCGGGGACAGTCCCTGTGCTGATGCTCCGGTGCTGAGAACTGCTCTAAGCCTGCCGAGCCGCCCGTACCCAAGCAGTTCTCCCGGAAAAATTAATTCCCTGTTGTTACTCTTCAGTAATGTATTGTCACAGCCAAGTGACACCGGGATCGCCAGGAGACAGCAAAGCTCCGCAGAACTAAAACGTATCAGGACTTGGCTTTTAAGCACACAAGGTAGAGTCAGAGGGAAGAAAAAGTCCATCTACCAGCCCTGATTTATCTTCTTCCCCTCCAAATGAAAAAAAAAAAATATTGGCAGGAGTGAATCCACATTCAGAACTAAATATCCTCATTTCTTTCTAGATATTAAACACCAACAAACTGTATTTCATCATTAACCTATTACTTCAGTTTCTCTAAAGCAATTCTCCTTCCACTAAGTCATGGGATATACTTTTCAACCCTGCATTCTCAGCTACTTACTTTGACAAAACCCATAGTATCTGACCTCTACACATGCAACTGGCAATAATCAGCTGGAAAACCCTAAATCCAAACTTTCTCTATTGCAACTGGCAGGTCACTGCTCTAGCTCAAAGTGACAAACAGGAATTAGTTTAAATTATTCCATCTTAAGATTGGCATCTGCATTTTCCACGTATGGCAAGAGTGAGAGGAGGAGAAATCAGAGTTTAAGTCCTTATTCCTCTTTCAGAAGGTGCAGAGACAGGGCTGTGAGGCCCCCCAGGTACTCTAAGAGACATCACCCCCAGCACAGCAGCACAAGTTGAGGAGACACAGAGGAACACAGACCTTGCAATGATCATTACATACATCTGTTACTCAAGAAATACGAACACACACCAGCACAGCCTCCATCCACACACATTTCTTACATAGCCAGCTTTGATACCCATCCAAAGGTCCCCAATTTCACACGGACTGGTTGGCTCTGACCAGCTATCAGGCACCCTGCTACACTGCATCACAGTGCTTGTGTGAAGCAGACAGGAGAATTCCTGTTGAACTTATAACTGATTTTCTCTCTTAATTAAAAAAAAAAAAAAAGTCAAATATACCTTCAGCAAGCTGGTGGCAGTCCTTCATTGGCCAAAATCTGTGCAGCTGGAAGCATCACCCCAGGACAGCAGCTATCTAATATATACGAGGCTGTTACAACACTGCAAGCCAATGAGAGGAGTCAGTGACCAAACACACAACTATGTTTCACCCTTTCTGTTCACAAGTAACAACACTCCAGCATTTCAAAACTGGGGTTCAGATGGAATGGGGGAGATTTCTCCCCTCACACCTGATGTGGGGCTAATGGGATTTTTTGACCAAGTCTTTGTTTGGGTGCTCTTACATGGTGAAAAGACTTGAAGCTGCACCCTGTTTCTGTTGTCATGACCAAAGCTACTGCAGAGCAGTTGGGACACTTGGCCTGTTCTGTCACGTCCCTTGTTTCACTGAGACCTCATCAGGGAACAGACTGCCCTCTCCTCCAGGTAATTCCCATATTCCTGAAGTGCAGATCAAGCCTGGCAGGTTTCTCCTCCCTGTGGAAGTCCCTACCAACCTGCCTAAAACACAATGCCCTTCTGCTCAGTATGTTGTGACCTCTGTAAGCCAGGCATTGCTATCCAATTAACAAGGAAATCCAGAGGTAAAGGAAGCTGCACCAAAAGAAACACCTCTCTTCCTCCCTGGGCTGTTCCTGATCTCCTGGATGATGACACAGACTATGCCTTGGGAACAGTCATCCTGCACAAGAGATCCCTCTGGACGTAAAAGCTCCTGACAGAGCTTCCCACGGAGCACAGAGCCAGTTCTTTCCCATTCAGAGCTTAGCAAGCACAATGAGCCATCCAGGCAGAGGTGCAGCGCTGTGTAAGCAGAGTGACAGACACTGATTCACACCTCCTCAGCCCAGGCTCTTGGGACATTTTGTTACCTCAGCTTCTTAAATGAAGACTTCCCATCTCATCAAGGCCACCCATGGTTCCCTCCTCAACCCAAAGTGCCATCCTTTATGTTTTCCCAGAGTGTAATGTCCCAGGAGTCAACCCAGCAAAAATGACAAACAGCCCACTAAGTCCCCAAAAATTTCAAGCATCCCACATGACAGGTTCAGCAGGTTCCCCATTCCATCTCCACAGGTCCTTCCATCTGGGACTTGATTCCAAACCAACTGAAATCACAAGGACCAGGCCTTGTGATACACGGCCCTAGCACTTCCTTCATTTCTTCTGAGCAACGAGTAAGTTTTATGGCTGGCACTATCCACTCCATATCTTATTTCCTATCACTGCCTAAAGGGTAAATGTTCCAGTTGTCTTGAAACAGACTGCTACCCCAAAGACAAGCAAAAAGCCATTAAGAATTCAGAAGTAAAACAAGAATCTGCCCTCAGCAAGACACACCTTCAGAAATTATTTTGTAAGAGTTCATTTTACTACTAGACTTAATGGCTACAGATCAATCTATCAAAGAGATTGATAACAAATAGCCAGATGTAATCATGCTTTAGATGAGAATGAGCTACTACTAAGGACAAGAAAACCCTTCAGTGCTAATTAGGGAGTAGATTTGAACAACAAACAAGATCCCACACAGACAAAACTGTATAAACACAGATACTAAATAGATACCTTGAGTTGAAACAAAATATTCCTTAGCATAGATAAGAAAAATAATTAATCCAAACAGAAAATGTTCACTCCCATCTATTCCAACAACCATCCACACATCTGATACAAGGGAAGATCTGACAGGGCTCGGGCACAGGAGCCTCACAGCACACTTGGCTGGAGAGACAGATAATTCCCACAACAATTTGCATTTATGGTGTTTTCCTCATTGTCTACTGAAACATCATCAGAGTTATTCACAGTGCATGCAAAGCAATGAGGTGTCCCTCACAGCAGTGTTCATGTGTGGCTGGATTCCAGCACGGTTGTGTTTTCCAAACCAGGACAACCTAACCTAAACAAGCACCAGCCATACAAAAGTTTTATTGTAAGAATTGTAGCAATAAACCCTTGGGTGGCTTTCTACAGAACTCGTTCATGGTATTGCAGGAATATAAACTCTATCAGGTGACCTAAGATTACTTGGGGAGTTACAGGTTATCAGCAGAACTTCATCTCACCAACATGTGGACTGCCTGAGAACCCCACAGCAAACACTGAGACTCACAGACATGGTGGTATCAGCTGAAAAACAGACACTTCGCCACACTGTCACTCTGTTCTTGTCATCTTTCTGTGAACCATTCCTCAAAGCATGGTCATTCACAGTACCTCCATTATTTCTAAGTATATAAATATGTTAGTTTAGATGTTTATCCCATTTCAAAAGAATTAATTGCTCTGTTTTAAATGTGGAAGAAATTTAATGTCTGGAGATAAACCCTTTTGATGAGATGATGTTTTCACACAAGGAAGTTTCCTGTGTTAAGTCTGGCATGAAAGGTAGATTTTAGGCTAGCCTGCATTAATTCTGTTTGTTAAATCTGAAGGACAAATTACTAAATCTTTACACCTCCAGTCCAAGCAGACCTCCTATCTTTACCTCTGAGAGAACACTGGGATTATTTCCCTGAAAAACAGGCAAGATCCTCAAGTGGCACTTCCAGGTATTGCTTAAAACTATTCCCATCATCACAAAGTTGAGCAACATTTTAAATCTTCCTGTTAGGATGCAACATAAAGCAAAGATGGCATCCATTATTCATGTTTTCTGAGTCCAACCCAGTGTTAAAAAGCCCTTTGTAGATAAACCCTCTTGCTGTATACCACGGACTCCAAACTATTTACATGAGGGATGAGGGAGCCTATGCTTGTAAGAGGTGCAGAAAGAAGACATCAAAACACACAGCATCTGCACAAATTACCTATTTACATTCACATGTCCAGGGGTTAAGTGAAAATCCCGAGTTTCCAAGATGGCAAGGGCGCTGAGGAGAGTCATTCCTGCACGTTGCTCTGGTGGCACCTGATGTTGTTACTACAGCAACAGCACGTCCAGCCTGGCACAGCCCCTGTGGGGTGGGGGCACCCTCAGACACTCCCCACCTCCCTGCAAGGCTGATCCAGCAGCAAGTCCACTTCAGTTACCTGAGATCCGTAATACAGCCATGGAAAACAAAGGCTGGATTAACCCGTAGTGTTTGTAGAGAAGGGAGAACAAAACCACACTTGCATCCATGGGGATTTCTGTCTCTGTGCCTCCTGAACCTGCTCATAAGCAACCTCTGCTAAGCAGGCTGAAAGTGCCTCTATCACCTCAAAGATTCCTTTGCAACCCCATAAGCACATCAGAAAACCTCCCCAGCTGCGAGTTTGAGTTTGCAGGTACGAGCAGTAATGTAATTAAAAGGAGCACAAGGAAAGGACTGACAGTTTTAAATACAACAGACAGCCCTTATCCAGGCTGACAGGCTTATGAATTATGCTCAGCTACTTTTATGTTAGATGTTTGAACACTTCTGGTGTATACACATCCTTTCTCCTGTCACTCAGCTAGGAATGAATCCCACTTGCTCACAACAGTTGGTCTAGGCTGCTAAATTAAAAAAAAAAAAAGATAAAACAAGGGCAGCTGCCTTCTCAGAGTGGAACTAAAACACTTTACACCATCTTTAAAACCAAATGCTGTCGATTGACTTCAGAAGTACAATTCCACAAGACTAGTCTCTTCAAAGAGAAACACCCGTAAAAACTGTTAGAGAAGTTGCCTGATGAGATGAAAAAGGAGAAATATACTGACAACAAAGAGCACACAAAATCTGCATGCGATTCAAATGCAGCAAGTACACCAAATTATTTTTTAAAAATCTTAAAGGCTTTGGGACAGAGCTACCTATCAGATGGCAGCACTTTAAAAGACAAGAGATAAGAGAGCTTGGGAAGCACCCCCCGGGGTTTGGGGCGTGAAATACTGAATGACTGATGTGGAACTCAGAGGGAAAAAGGCAAGGAGGAAAACAGCCACTGGGCTGGGTGACAAACCCTCGGAGGTGGAGAGTGAATCTGTGAGTCACCGGCACTTAATACAAGCTGAATCCACGTGAAGGCCTGGAAAAAGAGCAAGGCAAGGTCAAACCGTGGGAGGAGGAGGAAACGCTGGACCAGGAGCGGGAGAAGAACATCTCCAGAGAATGAGCAACAATTCGCTGGAAGCAGCAGGGACTGTGCTGGGAGGTGATGGAGAACAGGAACAAACCAGGCGTCTGCAAACACTTCAGTGACATAAATAACGTGTAAATAGAGAGAAGCACTGCCTCACCTGGTAAGAGGGACTAGACTTCACTGGGAGCCAGAACAAATTTTCAAATGGGGCACAGGAGTTGAAGGTCCAACAGGGGATAGCCCAGCCTATGTTATAGGATGGGTAAGTCACTGAGGGAAAATCCCACAGCAGTGGAAGTGAGAGCAAAGAGTAACGGGCCCAAAGTGCTCTTAGTTACATTTGATTTCCTGCATGCAAGCAAAAGCAAAGCAGGTTTTGTGAAAGTAAAGAATAAACCCCTCTGGAAAGCCAGCGTGGAAAACTGACACTGACACAAGGAGGAAAACAACTCACAGCATATGCGACGCCAGCTGCTGCTGGAAATATTCTTAAGCTCTGTGAAAAAGGAGGGTATTCATCCAAATAAAAATACAAGCAAACCAGAGCAAAGCTTCTCAGAAGGTACCAAGGACAGAATTTGTAATAAAAGCTAAAATTGATCTTAATTTGGCAAATTGCAATGAACTCAGGTAGGCTAAAGCATCACTGAAGGGGAAAAAAATACAGGCCAGACACACCACAGAGATCTAAATCACTATGAATCTCAGTATTCAGAGCCTCCAGGGCAGATTTCTTATTTTCTGTGCATTTTTCAAGTAGAGCTAGAGGGCTTATCAGCTTCCTGAGACTAACAGGATCAATGTGCAAATGAGGAAGCTTAATAGGAGTAATAAAATTATGACAGGCAAAATAATCAAATTTACAGAGTGCAGACAGGCTAAACAGCAGAAAGGCTACAAATGAAACTCTTGCAAGGGGAAACATTCACCAAGTGAGGCTCCAGCATAATACTAGTAAAGAAGTCTTCTACTACAAAAAATAAATAAAGCAGTCCACCTGAGTTCTCTTTATATTTTGAAAAAAAAATAACTTTGGTTCAGCACAAGTGTCTCTAGAGAAAACACATTATAAAAAATTATTCAGGTGCACAGAAGGCCATACTCCATCACATGCAGCATAAGGGACAGCCTTTGGCACCAGAACGTGCAAAAACACATTCCAAAATTTAAATATCAATTGAAAGCCGAACAGGATACAAAAATAGAAAACAAAGCAAGGGAATCAGAAGCAAATGAATACACCAGCCCTCACACTTGCCACCTCCAGTGCAACACCAGCTGTCCAGGCCTGCTGGCTCCAGACACCCCACTCTGGGTTGGTCTGTGCCTGCTCGGGTACCCCCTCACCACCACAGACATCTGAACCTTCTTTCACACAGGACAGAGGTGTCAGAAATATTAATCTTCCACATTTTAATAAAAACTGGCTACCAGGAGTGAACAGGTGCCCTTCCAATGCTCCCAGTACACACAGTGCTTTGACCTGGTCCCATCAGACCTGAGACTAACACCAGACGAGCCCAAATCCCTTGAACTGGCCTAGCCTGGGGAAGAAAAACCAGTTAAACCCCAAGACACACGTGTGGGAGATATCTCTTCCAGAATTGCTTTGATTTTTAAGCTCCTCTACTCCAATTCCCAAATGGAGCATCTCTCAGGAAAAAGAAAAGAAGAATCTGTGAGATCGATCTCCCACCAAAAATGAGTAATGACTTCAGCAGTAACAGGGCTGCTCCCCCTCCTCCTTTGCCCCATCAGTCCATCTCTTCTCACAAGCCAGCTGACATTTTCTAACTGGAAGAGGTCACAAACCCCTGAAATCTCGTCATTGTTTTGGGGAAACTAGTTTCACATGTGTAGCAGCAAAAAAAATACAAAGCTCTTTATTTTATCCCCTTCTTAATGCAGAAGGTAAATGCTGCACAGCTCAAAGGTATCAACAGGGTTCCCATGGACAACAAATGCTGCTTGTTATTAATCAACAACATCAATTAGATTTCCAGGGATATATGACCATTAAAGGAAACTTAAATGGAAGGAAAGGCCAGACTTAAACCCAAATATTGTTAGTGGTCATTGGTCAGAAGCAGTTTCAGATGCATTGAAATAGCTCCTGGTGGTTGTGCTCCTTTTGTCAAAAAGGGGGTTGTAGGCATATGGAAGCTTTTAGCTCTAATAAATCTCCATAAATATTTTGTCTTTTCATCTTTTGATTTAAACTATCCTCTGGCAAACTGTACCTAACCCAGACACGAGGATTTCTTGCTGCTTAGGGAAACCTTCCCATTCAGGCACCTAAAACACACACAGGATCAAGCCAAGCCTCTGCAGTGCCAGCTCAGACTGAGCCAACTCACCAAGTCTGCTGCTGTGTGCATGTGGAGAAATCCCTCACGTGGGAATCCACTTGCAGAGAAGCAGCACCACGAGTGGCTTTTCCGAGCCAGGCAGGAACAGCACGTCCAAGCCATTTTTGGGTGTCACTCGAGTGACAAGCACCAGCCCTGCAGCAGGTCCGGGGCTGGCAGGGGCTGCAGTAACTCTGTTTGGAGACAACAGCTGCCAGGGAGCCAGGACCACACAGCTCCCCTGGCAGTGCCCAGGGCCAGAGCACAACGTGTGTGAAGCCAGCTCCACACCACATACAGACACGATGCAGGAATAGAAAAAAACTTTTTAAAAATAGCTCCTCAGGAAGGAGTTTGGGCAACTTGAGCTCATCTTCAGAGTCAAAAAAAGGAGGCAAGAACTTAAAACTCTCTGTTCACACTTTTTTTTTTACCTTTTCCTAAATTCTTCTACTTGTGCACAGCCTGTAAACATTATAGGAACATACTGAATCACCTGGAAACTAATGCCATACAGGCATTTCAGATACTCAAGTGCAGAAATTATAGACTTAAATTCCATGTTTCAGTGTAACAGGCACATTATTTCTACAAGGGCACTCATGACAAATCCATCCCATTTTATTAATAAAACATTTGCAAAACATCCTTTTTATGCATCACATGGATAAAAGTCAGTTGCAATTAAGAGAATCATCATTTGTGTTCATGGCAGTTCTGTGCTTCAGGGCTTCAGGATTAATTCCAGGGCATTTCTTCAGACCCTTAAATGTTGCAGACACCAACATCCAGGAGAGACCCCATTCACCAGCTTCTCATATCAAAGCTGAGTTTGAGAGAATCAAAACACATCCCTAAAGGCACTTAAAATTGCACTGTTGTAATAGCACAAGTAAGTTGACATATTTTGCACAAAAACCCCAAGTATTTCTTCTCTTTGCATGGACACAAATTCACAGGCTCACCACATCAGAGTGATTTTGGAGAAGAGAAGGCTCTGGGAGACATTAGAGCACCTTCCAGTGCCTAAAGGGGCTTCAAGAGAGCTGGAGAGGGACTTTTGACAAGGGCCTGGAGTGGCAGAACAAGGGGGAATGGCTTTAAACTGACAGAGGGCAGGGCTAGATGGGATATTAGGAATAAATTCTTGCCTGGGAGGGTGATGAGGCCCTGGCACAGATCACCCAGAGAAGCTGTGGCTGCCCCATCTCTCTCTGGAACTGTCCAAGGCCAGGTTAGATGGGACCTGAGCCACCTGGGACAGTGGAAGGTGTCCCTGCCCATGGCAGGGGGTGGGATGAGCTTTAAGGTCCCTTCCAACCCAAAGCATCCTGTGATTTTAGTTCAGGCAGCAGCACCAGGTCAGTCCCTCAGCAGGTAACAGGTTCAGTATGTCTGGAGATTAGGATTCAGAATTAGTGAGTGATTACAGTACTTGGGGCCAGGTTTTGGCAGGCACCCAGGAACAAGCCTGGTTTATAAGCCACCCTGGCCCCACGTGGAACCTTGTCAGAGTACACCAGGCCAGCACTGGCCCTGACACTGCCCCTCTGCATGACCAAACTGTGCCCAAAATCAATCCAGCACCGCTGGAAATAACAACCTGTGTGCAGCAATGTGAAGCAAATTTATTACTCTCTCCTGCAGCCCCACTTTGAGTGCCTGGTAAAAATCTAGTGAAATCAGGAATTAACCTAAATTACTTAATTTTGGATGATGGAGAACCCAACTAGACAGACTAGGGAGTTTGGAGTTGATTATTCCCTTTTACTTCCCTTTAAAATTTAATTACTTAACCTCTTATGGTCTCAGACACTGCAAGCCAAGCACTTTGCCCGTGAGAAAAGGTTAACAGACTAATTATTTCTCTTTAAATGGAAAAAAATGGCTCCTGGGGAAAACCAGTGCAGACCCAAGGAATTCTGCATTTTTCAAGCTCACAGCTGGTGCTTCCACACTTGTATTTAGAGAATTTTTACCCTTTCTACCACATTAGCCTTGTGACTCTTCCCAAGAAGCCCCATCCAGGGTGTGGGGCCACAAGCTTACACCATATTCAATAAATAAAAGCAAACAAATAAAAAAAGAGAAACAAAACAAAACATATGGAGTAAGAAGGTGGGAATACTCCACCAGGCCATTTCTTTCAGAAGAAAGCCAAAGCATTCCCCAAATCTTTTCCAGCACTTCAAGTCTAATACTTACATTTATCTCAAGGAAAAATCTGTGGGCATCATACACAGAGGTTAAGCCCCAAGGAAACCATGCAAGTCCAGTGAGCCATTCAGAACACATCCGTAGTGCTTCACCAGCAATTAAATACTGGCCACAAGTCGGATTTACCAAATCTCTTACTCATAAGAGCAGAAGGGACATTGACGCAATCAAATTGAGAAAAATACTGGTGCAACCGGGCTGATTTTTTTTTTTATGGGATGGATGATACATAAAAAAAATAAAGTGTTACAATCACTCAATTCAATGACATCCTGCTACTGCTAAGGGTTATATTTATAAATCAGTACATTTCAATAACAAAATGTCCTATTTCATAGCAGATCCTTCCTTCGAATGACCTCAAGAAAGTTCTGAAACAAAATCCTGCCCAAAATGCTCTCAGCTTTGGGTCCTCATCCTGCACAGCTATCCCTACATGAATGCTCTCATTAGATGATGCACTGATTTAAAAGGACTGGCATCTTATGTAAATGGATGCTATTGCCTTTAATTGCAGCCATAATTATGGGAGTGTCTCACAACTGAGTAAGGTCACATTAAGCAAACTTACTGGAAACTTTGCAAACTGCTCTGCAACACACTGGATGAGCACCAGGAGTTCCACAACGGGCATTTATTCAGTCTCATCTTCAGCTCTAGGAAAAGCACTACAAAAATCAGTCAACCCTATATGGGATTGCTCCAAGTTATGGCTGGTTTAGTATGTTTTTGCCTCATATGAACTGGTTTCTCTGGCATCTGCCAATATAAAAAGTTTAATTCAGAATTAACATCTTTAAAAATCAAAAAAAAAAAGAGTATTCGAGTTTCTTCGGTGTTAACATTGTTTTGTTTTCCTCCTCATCTCCAAGAGCCACACGAGCACCATGGGACCTGCTACAGAGCCAACAAGGAGCCAGGTGTTGTCAAGAGCAGCGAGGGCAGTATCCAATTCCCCTGGTAGAGCCAGCAAATCCCTGCTCATGGAAAACGCCAGCGCCAAGCATCGTGGGGATGACCCAAGCAGCAGCGAAGGGGTTTTAGTTCAGCCACGAAGCGATGGCCATCACTGTGTTTCCACAGCTGAATGGGGGTCCCCCTCCTAGTCCGAGAGGTTCTGAAACACCAACCTTACTGAAATCCCCTTCCATGCCCTGGGCTGGAGTCAGGCATGGAGGAAGCTGGCAGCTGCCTACTATGAGGCTGGCAGGAGCAAAGTGATGGCTGTAAACAAGAGCGGTCCTGTGACTCACCGGGCCGGAGCCGCAGCCACTCTGCACCCAGTGACACCCGGGTTTCTGTAGCGCCAGGCAGCTCAGGGTCCCGGTCCCGTTAACAAACCCGAGTACAACACCCCTCGCTGCCCCATCCATCTCTGCCTCCCCGTCCTGCCCCACGGCAGCAGGAGCGCCTGGCTTATCTTCCAGCCGATGTAATACAATTTTCCTAGAAAGCGGAGAAATTACCTCCAAACATAACCATGACTGAGGCTACGTTCAAAAGTTTTGGTGCACTTGCGTCACAGCTGTCACCCTGTGTTACACAAAGTGCCTCACAAACACGCCAGACCTCGGTCCTCAGGGAGAGACAGCCCTTCCCAAGGAAGGCCTCGGGGAGCCAGCAGCCAAATCTCACGAAGGAAGATAAAAAAGGTGCAGATTATGTGCTTTTTATGGAGGTGCCCTTAGGAATAAGGGAAGAAGAGCTAACCAGTTGGATCACTATTTGCCAAAGCACTGGTTTTACACCCTTCCTCAGCCAATGGAGAGCACCACAGCGTGGAGGAGATGTAAACCCGCCTTCCTACAGACAGTTAAAAAAAAAAAAAAATCCATCACAGCAAAGCGATCTCCAAAAATAACTCGGCAAGCAAACAGCTGCTGGTACACTACGATTCCCTCTTTCCATGCCACATCTCCCAAACCTTCCTTCGCCCTGGGCTGTTCCAGCAGAAGCCGCAATTCCCATTTCCCACCGGCCGAGCTTTCTGAGATGCCGGGCACCCTCACTCCTCGGTGCAGCTGCGAGGAAAAACCCCGACCCGGGGGTGCAGGAAAACAGGAAAACACCACCTTCCCCCTCCAGCCTTGCCCTGACGCGCGTGGGTCTCCCGGGGGCCGCCCCGTGGGTGGGAACCGGGGGCGGGAAGGGGAGAAGCGGCTCCCGCGGGGGTCCCGGGGGGGGGTGGTCCTACCTCGGTGGCGCCGGCCCTGCGGGCAGCGGCCGCGGCAGCCCCACATGGGCGGCGGGCTGGGCTCCGGCGGAGGCTGGCACGGACCGCAGCGGCGCAGGGCCGCGGGGCTCCCCGCGGCCCT
>JACBWW010000009.1:2183820-2201615 GCA_020086605.1 Lanius collurio | reverse complement strand
AGCAGATTAGAGCAGAGCTTGGAGCACTGTACGGTTTTGTGCTTAACGTGTTACTGGAGGAAAATGAGTTTACAAGGTGTTTTATACAGCACAAGCCAGCAACTTCACTTGAAGCAGTCCCAAGGCCTCACTCTGACCCTCCTCGGGCTCGTGATAACACTCTACTGATTTACTGATGCCAGCACAGGACACTGATTACCCTGTTTTTAAAGCCCCAGGGTGGAAAATAACTAGGAGGGGAGTTGCTGCCAAATCAGAGCAGCAGAGATGCTGCAAATAGGACGAGTGTTCTGCCTCTGACAGTCCCACCAGCAGTGAAAAACACAGACTATACTTTTCTTGAACAGAAAACGTGGCACCCCACATACCAGCCCTGCATGAGGCTGGCCTGGAGCACTTGCAACAAAGGAGCTGCTGCTGCGCCCACATTCTTGTGGTGAAAGTCCTGCTCGGGTGCCCAGCCCCAGGAACGGCAGATTAAAAAAGTTATGGAACAAAGCGGGACAAGTTCGCATGTGCAGAGGCATTTTTGTTTGTGTAACCTAAAGCAAAGTCTGCTGTTTGTGCTGGATGTTTAAACACTTGCTGAGAGCCCACAAACGGTGCTTCGGGGCTTACGGTTATTTTTTCAAGTAACTTCTGAAGTTGCAGTCTGATGAGTCAGAGGAATGAAGGCTGATATTCCTGCTAGTTCTCGGAAACAAGAGATATTAAATCCAGGGCAGTAGCAGAGTCTGTGGCCCCTAAAGAACACTTAGATCTTTCTTAAATATGCTTTGTTTTTTATAAATCTTTTCAGATCTTTTCTAGAAATGCCTGAGCAAGGGAAAAGGTCGGGAGTGGGTAATTGTCAAACACAAAACAGAGGTACAAAAACTCTGTAAGGAAGAGCCACTTTAGATTACTGGTAGCTTGAAAATTTCGTGTTCAAGTCAATGCTGCTCTGAGTGACACTGAGGGGGGTTGGGATACAGAGTCTTGCATTCAAGCTCTGGAAATTATCGCTGTAGGAGCTGATGTTTCACTTTTGAAACAGTAATCAGAAGTGTGTTTTGACATTGCACTTGAAAATGGAGTGGCAAGTTTTAGTTAAAAGCATTAACAGGAAAGCAGTGAAGCCTACCCTCAATTCCATTGGCATATGAGGGGAGTGCTTTACTCAAAGCCAATGAAACTCTGCTGCTCTGGGTAGCACCTCAAGCTGCTCACAGGCTCAAGTGTCATTGGAGGCAGTTTCTGTGCTGCTGCCTCTTCCTCCTCCTCCTCCTGGTCTCATATTTCTCTGAGGTACCTCTGACTCCTCTTAGCTGCTACCGCTGGGTGAGCTGCTCACCTGGCAGCTTCGGGCACAGCAGAGCAGGGTGTATTTGGGAGTTAGGGGGGATTTCTGCACTGCAGCTGAACAGTGACCAAACCCTGCCCCGGGCTGGCAGAGCACCCAGCCCTCCTCTGTCCCTTCAAGCTGCCTTGTGTTTGCACGCCCACAAAGCAATCTGAGCTGAGTGACCAGCCCTGCATGCCACAAGCCTCCACTGCAATGTGAACGAAATAAAAGGCTTTTAAAGATCCACCTGCCAACTCTTTAATTTCAAGCCATACACTTGCCACGATCTGCTTTTAGGAAGGATTTATTTCTTCCAAAAGGGGCTTCTACTTGTCTATCAGGAGAAGCTCAGCATGCAACTGCAAGGGCAGCAGGAAAAGTGGTTTGGAAGGACCTGCTTCACATACTCCTGGCTTTGGTTTTATGGCTTTTGTCCAGATCTTTGGATGAAGTGAAATGCAACTGCAAATGATAGCTAGTGGGGTCCTAAAACAACTGGGATCTCAAAATGCTATCACCTCCTTGCTCATCTAACCATAGCTGTGGGCTGTTAATGGAAGACAAACTGAAAACAATGTTTTAGTATCTGACTAAACGGATTTCTATACCAATTCTGAGTGTTTTAGTCAGGGAACAAGACAGATGAGAACTTTTCTTATTAGGTAAATAACAGGCCACTAATTTCCTGCTGGTATCTGAAAAGCCTGTGAATTGCTTGGAAGGGCTTCCTTCCATCTGCTTTTAATGCAAGACTTTATCTACCCCTTACCCTTCAGCTAAACTACTTGTGTCCTGATTATACCAAAGCATTTAAAGGCTCCTCACTACAAGCACCTTCATTCCAGATTGCAAAATAATCTTTCTATTTTCAGAGCATTCGGCAGTTCAATTCTCTATGTTCGGGGTAGTTAACCAAGGTAAATACTTAGCATTATTTTTGGAGCTATGAGGTTTAAGCATCCTAGACAAAAAATAGTGAGTCATTGAAATTAAAAACCTGGCAATTTAAGGACAGTTCTAAGCAACAGACGTCCCTCATTTCTTGTAGCAGCACATGGAAAAAGCCTAGAAATTGATTTAGTGTGAAACCTGTAAGGCAATGGACGAGCAAGCTCTGCAGAAAACAGGTTCCTCAGTCATCCTGAGCATCGAAAACAGGAGCTGCAGTGACAACACCGTGAGCACATCCCACCTGAGAGCTGTGGAGCAGCCAGAAGTGTGACCCACTCAAAGGCCCATGCCTGGATGTCTGCTGGCTCCTCTCCAGCTCACTCCTGCCGAGCGTGGGCTGGCTCTGGCACCGCGCTGGGTCTGCACCGCTCTACACGTGTACAGGTTTTCAGACTGGGAAAAAACAACCTAGCAGATGTTCAGTGCTTCCAAATTGTCTGCTGGCACCACATGCAGTGTCTTTCTAGTCTTTATTCCTCAGAGTCTGAAGTAATACAAGGGAAATTACATGAAATCCAGTGTCTTGGGTGTCTTTAGGTACAGTATGAGAGGCAAGGACAGAAGAATAGCTACAATAAGAAGGATGAATAAAGCAAATCCTCTTACACATTCAAAGCTATTATTTGAAAGTGGCAAACTGCATTCATGCCCAAGTTTGCATTATTTCAACAACAAGAAAAGGAGCTGCTTCAAGAAATAAGGGAAGTCTGTCACTTCCCAGCTTCATTTTTCTTTAAGAAAAGCCACAAACCCACACCTGGAGACAGGGTTTCTGCAGGGCTTCTGTGGCTTCTGACAGTGCCAGAGCCTCTGCAACTCCTGAGGAAATGTCTCTTTCCTGATGCCCACCTCAATGCTTAGTTCAGTCAACAGACTGAGATAATACTGTCCAGGAGAACCTCAGACCAGCCCCCAGTTAGGCACCAGTAGCTGAACACTTGAAGTATATTAAATTACCTGCAGTTACAAGCACACAGCTCGGATCCCTTCCAGGCATAATGAGGATTTGAAATTCATGGTAATTTTCTATGTGTGAATAGCAAGGTGAACTTTGCTTTCAATTTCAGCATTTAATACAGAGCAAATATCAGATTCCCTGTAGCTTGGGAGGAGCATGTTTGAGTGTTCATTTAAGTTAAATCATATTTCACATACAAAAAATACAAAGATAATATTGTTTCCAACATTTGCATACAACATTTACCAAGATATCTCTATAAGAATTAGATAAAACTATTAATTCTTGGCCAAAATCCAATTATGACTAATTTTTCAGGGGTGCCCAGCTTCTCAAAGAGCTTGGTAATAACAGTGTATGTTTCGGAAAGCTGTGACTAGGGAATCCAAAGGCCTAATTATGTCTCCAGTGGTATATTCTCAGATCCTCCTCAGTGTAGTAATAAGAAGTGAACATAAGAAATGTAGTAACTCTGCAGTGGTTTACGTTAACCAGCTTAAAAATTAAGGGTGCAGCTTTGTAAGTCCCCAGAACACACACAGTGCCACACAGTGCAGATCCAACAAGGAGAGATTACCTGAATTAGGGCCTAAAATCAGAGAACTGAGCATGTGATTCCCCCACTCCAAGATGAACATCCAGATGAAGATGCCAATATCTTTATCTCAGCTGGGCCGTGGTTTCATGCCTTCTCCCAGCTGCTTTGAAACAGGTACAGTTAAGTCTGTGGCCTGGGTTGCAGAGATCAGTGCTTTTGCTTATCTTTTGAGGGCTGAACTGCTTTGCATGTGGCTATCCAGGGAAAATCAAAGTGAGGGCACTGGTTTCACTCCACTCCTCTGTGCACAGTGAGGGGTTGGAGAACACACACCCTCAACTACAGCCACTCAGGCACATCTTTTCATCCCCTTTGGCTCCATTCTTTGGCCATTCCCAATCATTCCCCCTTTTCTCATCCTCTTTCCCCATCATCCCTCTTCCTATGTCTTTTCCCACGAATTTTCTTTTTTTCTTGTTGTTTCTCTGAGGCATTACATCCCCAGCCCCCAGCCCAAAGGACAGCCCTTGGCAGCATCACAAGGCACCAGTGGTGTTGCAGGAGGACCCTCCCACCCCAAAACATGCTGCATCAGAAGACAAGGAGATGC
Source organism: Lanius collurio (assembly GCA_020086605.1). Lineage (NCBI taxonomy): Eukaryota > Metazoa > Chordata > Aves > Passeriformes > Laniidae > Lanius > Lanius collurio. The sequence continues at coordinate 2,197,234 of JACBWW010000009.1, read as the reverse complement.
TTGCTGGTGCTTTCTGGTTTTATTAACAGCCCCACAGCCAGGTTCTCAACCCCATGGCAAGGGTACTGAGGTAGTGTCACCCTGTCTGCCCCGGTGTCCCCAGGGTCTGAGGATCATGGGAGGGGTCACTTGGCAAAGCCCGGGGTGTCACAGTGGGGTCCCTGCCACTTGTCGTAGCACTGACAGCTGAACTCCTTGGCCAGTTTGGAGATGTCCTCCCCAGGCTCTAGGCTCTGAGCCACCAGCCAGGGCTTGCCTGAGTGCAGGTTGATGGTGAAGCGGGAGGGGTCGAGGTGGAGGTAGCCCTGCTGGTTGTCCTGGCGCACGCAGCGGCCCTGGCCAGAGCACAGGGTCTGGCTGCACAGGTCAGCGCTGGCTGTCACATTGACGATGTAGTGGCCCAGGGGCCCCTCCACGTAGTCCTTCAGCCTCAGGCAGGTCTCCTGCAATGGTGTTTGGTGTCACAGTCCTGCACAGCTGAGGAACTGGGGGGTCCCTGCTGGCAGGGACCTGGTGCCACCCTCTGCACTCACCTTGGAGGTGCTGTAGTCCAGGCTGCCCCAGAGGATGATGCCAGCAGCACCCTGAGCTGCGCTCTCCCCGATGGTGTTCATCAGGTCCTCCTGCACCCTCAGGGAGAGGAGAAGTCAGCAGTGCCCAAAGCCCCCACATAGCCCCAGCAGAGCTAAAGACTTCCCAGTGCCAACCCATCAGCCCAAGAGGTGTCCACTATCCCCACATCCTCATCACCTGGGAAAGGAAGTCCACGGTGTACTCGAAGGCAATCTGGGAGTAGGGCAGGACAGGGATGCCACTGTCAAGGATTCCACGCTGCACAGCGAAAGCCTCGGCCACGCGGTGCCGGACGTAGGGGAGCACCATGTTGGTGCCATTGAGGCGGAGGGGCAGGTAGATGCTGGGGTAGAGTGCCTGGCTGCTCTTCCAGAGCCAGGACAGATTCTTGTTCCTCTGCTGCTCCACCTCAGGGCACGTCCCATTGTAGGGCAGGCTATCAAAGTCATTGTTGTAGCAGTTGGGGAAACCATAGAAACCCCAGTAGGCACTGGGACGGAGGCTCTCGCCCAGCCACAAGGTCTTGTTCATGAAATCACAGGCACTCTCCTCAAACTGCTGCTTGGCCATCTCCTCCACCTCCTTGGGAGGCCACTGTGGGTGCTGCTGCTGCACCAGCTCCTCTGACTTCTGCTGATAGATCTTCATGGAGTCCCAGTTGCGGATCCACAGTGGGCGCCACTTCTCCCAGTCAATGACAGCCAGCCCACCATAGTCAGGGCTGGGCAGGGTCACCTTGATGTCCTGGGTGGCCTGGTGGATGTGAGTCTCCAGGCTGGCATTTTGGGGGAGCCCTCCATTCACTGGCACCCCATCAGATGTGTAGTAGGGGAAGAGCCCGAACTTGTCGCTGTAGAAGAGGGTGATGTCCTGCCCAGTGAAGGACTGCTGGTAATTGGCCAAAACATCAAAGACCTCCAGGCTGAGAGTGACATTGTACTTCTCAGCACAGCGCTCGGTGGGGATGTTCCAGATGGTGACAAAAGGGCGGTTGATGAGGACAGGACCGGACCCCCCAGCGTGGGCCAGGGCGGGCAGGAGCAGCAAGAAGACACAGCAGGACCACGCCGATGCCATGGTGGCTGGTGGGCTCAAGCCGAGTCCTGGAGCTGGCTTGGGGAGAGCTGAGACCTGGGCAGACCTTGATGCTTTTATCCCCAAATCAGGACCGGCATTAATCCACACCTCCTTTCCCAAGCGGGGCCGGGTCACCTCTCCTACCTCCTCAAAGTGCCCGAATTTATCGGCAGCTGGAGCCCAGCAGAGCCGCCCCGGAGTGGGACAGCCGCGTCAGCCCCGCGTAATGACCGGCGGCGGCGGGCTCGGCTGGGAAGGAATGCGCAGAGTCAACACCCCATGACTGGCCGGCGATGAGTGGGCTGGAAAGACAAACAGACACGGACGGGGCAGGGGGAGGAAGGTCACGGTGATGGGACATGGGCTGCGCCGGGCGGGCGTCGCTCGGGAAGTGGAGAACGACGGCCATTCGCTGGCGGGAGGAGGGCACTGCTGGCAGGGAGCTCACGGCACCGGGCAGGGGTGGCAAGGGACACTCCCGCGAGGGCACCACGGCCACGGGAGGGCACGGCCTGGGGCCACTCAGGCGTGGGGCCAGGAGGCACAGGAAGGCATGGCCTGGGGACACCCACTGCACAGGACAGCAGCCACAGAGAGCACGGCCTGGGGACAGTCCCAGCAGCCGAGGGGCGTGGGCAGGAAGGCGACTGTGTCACGCGGGGCCGCTCCATGCCCACGGGCACCCCTCAGGGCAGGGCAGTGCCCGGACAAGGCTGCACGGGCACAGGCAGAGCAGGGCAGCGCCGGGGCCAGGCTGCACGGCGACAGGAGCCACGCGAGGGCACCGCTGGGGACACTCGTGGCACAGGACAGGGGAGCTCAGGGACGCTCAGGGCACAGGGGTGTCCCCGGCCCCGCGGGGCTGTACCTACCGCCCGCCGTGGCGCACAGCACGGTGGCCCCACACGGCGATCCGGTCCCGGGGGCTCCGGTCCCGCATCCCGGACACTATCGCGGAGCTGGGGCGGGGCCACGCCGGGAATCCCGCTGGGGGCGGGGCAGGGGCGGGGCCGCACGCAGCCTCCACGTGGGTGGCCCGGCCGTGGCTGCCCACGCGGCTCCGGCTCCGCAGGGCCGCTCCTTCCCCGAGCGGCTCCGGCTCCTCGGGACACTTCCCCACATGCAGAGCTTTCCCCGAGCTGCACACCAACCCAGAAGGCTTCCCCCCACCCCCGCCCCGCCGGTTGTGTCCCCGCGTGGAATGATCCGTGCCCGCCCCACCCCAAGTCATCCCACACCTCTCAGTCTGACCAGCTTTATTCGAGGTAAAGCACTTCAGTGCAGGGCAGCACACGGGGGCTCAGCACCACGCAGCACCCACTCCCCGCCCCCGTGTCCCTCTTGCCCCCATCCCTCTCCTTACAACAGGAGAGGGGTCCCCCTCCTCCCCCCATCCCCATGAGGGGCACCTGCACTGCAGCAGGGTGGGTAGAGATGGGACAACCACACAGCTCTGCCTCACCACCACCACAGCGAGGGACAGCCCTCCATAATTAGCTGCCTCCCAGGCAGGGTAAGGATATCTTAAATAGGCTCCTCCTACACAGAAAGGGATAGCTCAGTCCAGGGAGGGTAGCACCAGCTTGCAAGCAGCAACAGCACCCCAAGTCCCAGCGGTGCCAAAGGGCCAGGGGCATCACTGCGGGGCCCAGCACGTGTCTGGCAGCCACTGCCCTGCCATCCCTGGTAGCAGTGGCAGTGAAAGTGGGTCCGTAGGAAGAGTATGTCAGCAGATGAGAGCTGGCCCTCGGCCCAGAAGAGGGGCTGCTGGGGGTGGTCATCATCCCGGCGCCGCAGCTGGAAGCTGGTAGAGTTGAGGTGGAGGAACACATCAGCATTGCTGTCCTGGCGCAGGCAGCGACCCCGGCCCTGGCACAGCGTCGTGCTGCAGAGCTCTGCTGCTGTCGTGACATTCACAATGTAGCGTCCCAGGTCCCCCTCCAGGTAGTTTTTCATGATCTGGCACAACTCCTAGGGAAAGGGAGGCACCAGGGGCATGTTGGTGTTACCCAGGGAGAAGTACCTCAGATGGACAGGACAGCTCAGCCGCTGGTCCTCCTCAGGGGGGCATCTACCTCCCACACTGACCCCAAACTTACCCGGTTTTTGGTATCAACTGCATCACCCCACAAAATGGCCCCAGCTGCACCCAGTGCTGCGCTCTCTCCGATGGTGGAGATCAGGTCCAGCTGTGGGGACAGGGTCTGGTTAGCGCCCACAGACCCCATGCAGCACCCACAGCCCCAGCACAGTGTGCTCCAGGACAAGACCCAATCCCTGCTCCAGGGAAAAGGGACTGTCCCAACAACTTGGGGAGAAGGCTTCCCAACACTGCCCTCCTCCTCAGGGACTCAGCCAGCACAGCACAGGGGCTGTGGGCTCACACACCCCAGGGTTCTGGCTGCCAGGACCTGGGAGTCCTGCAGTATTTCGCAGGCACTTCCCTGGTGATGGTCACCATCGGTGCCAGTCATCCCATCCATAAGGGAAACGGTTTGTGGCACCCCATCATCCAGCCCAGAGAGGGGCTGAGCTGGGGGTCCTAGGAAACGAGGCACTCCTCCTACTCCCTGGGGCCAGCTCCATGCCAAATGGTGCTGCCTCCCACCCACACAGAAAGAGCCTAACCATGGGGGGCCCGTAACACCATGAGTGCAGACACCAGCCTCCAGAGCCACCCTGCTCCACGGGAGCAAGGTGAGATACACAGGCAGAGGAACCACCTCAGCTGACCCCAAAGCCCAGATGCCCAGGGCTTTGAATGAGAATGTTGCAGTAGTACAGCCCTACCTGGCTGAGCACATTCAGCTTGCGGATGTAGGTGGGCCGGGTGTAGACGAAGACAGGTAGGGAGTAGTCATCATGGTGCTGTTGCGAGATGCGCATGGCCTCCATCACCCGCGCCCGCACAAACTTGCGGCTGTTGGGAGTGGAGTCCAGGAGTGGGTCGAGGTAGATGGAGGGGTAGAGTGCCATGCTCTCCTTCCAGAGCCACTCCAGCTGGTCATTGCGGGTCTTCTCCACATCTGGGCACTGCCCGGTGTAGCTCTCCTTGTTCTTGCTGTAGTCATGGTTGTAGCAGTCAGGAAAGAGGTAGAACCCCCAGAGCTGCTTGGGTCGGAAGCTCTTGGCCTTGCGCAGGGTGCTCACCATGAACTCCTGGGCAGCCGACTCGAACTCAAACACTGCCTGCTTGTTCACCTTCTCACGAGGCCAGGTGGGCTGACGCCGTAACACCAGTTCCTGTGATGCCTCCCGGTAGATATCCTTGGGCTTCCAGTTGCGGGCCCAGACAGGCCGCCACTCCTCCCAGTCGATGACGGCCAGCCCTTCTTTGGTGGATGAGCGGATGTACTTGTCGATGCCCTCCTGGAGGCGGGCAAGGTGCTCGGACAGGCTGCTGTTTTGGGGGACACCACCATTGACGGCCACACCTTGACGGGTGTAGTAGGGGTAGAGTCCCAGGCGCTCCTTGTAGAAGATTGTGAGGTTCTGCCCCACGAAGCCCTCGTTGGGGGAGGCGTACAGGTCGAAGATGCTGAAGTCGAAGGACACCTGGAAGCGGGGCTTGCAGTCCTGGGTGGGCACATTCCAAGCCACCAGGAAGGGCCGACGGGTCAGATGGGGGGTGGCCGATGGCTTCTCGGGGGGCTGCCGGGCCAAGGCCAGCAGAGCCAGCCAGGGCACAGCCACCACCGCCGCGCAGCCCCCGCGCATTCTGCCCGACGGGACCTGGGGGCGGCGGGAGAGGAGAGTCAGAAGAACGGGCCGGCAGGAGGGGGTGCAGGCAGAGGCCGATCTGCCCGCACCCCCCAAGGCAGACCCTGACCCAAGGCCCCTCCTGGGGCAGAGAGGTCTCGGGGACTGCGGGCAGAGCCCCTGGGTGGGGGTGCCGGTTCTCGGGAATCCCGGTCCTAAGCGGCTTCGCCCGCTCGCGCTCCCCCGAGTGCCGGCGCGGCGCCGCCTTTGTTCGAGCCGGGCAGACAAAGCGCCGGGGCGCGGCCCCCGGCGGCCCCGCTCCGCTCCCGCTCCCCGCGCGGCTCTCACCGCGCCTCAGGCCATCCCCCGCCGCGGGCTCCTCCAGCACCGCCGCCTCCCCCCCGCCGCCGCTTTTAAACCTTCCGGCGCGCACCACCCTCGGGGGCGCCGGCCCCGCCCCCGCGCCCCGCCTGCGGCGCGCCGGGCTGCTGGCACCGACCACCGCGGGGCCTCGGGCCCCGGACTCCGAGCTCACGGCAGAGCCCCGCCGCGCACACACACCTCCTTGAGGCCGTGGTACCGGGCGCCGGGCACCGGGGAGTCACCCCCCCTGTCCCGCCGCGATTGGTACGGCCCGGGAGAACCGTCCCCACCACGCGGCGGAAGGGGGCGGGGCGGGGCCGCGGTTGGGGCCGGCAGGGGGCGCCACGGTTTGCGGGGGGGAGCGCGGGGCTGCGGCGGCCGCCGGGGACAGGGCTGTCCCCAGGGGGGTGGCGGTGTCCCCAGGGGATGGTGGTGGTCCTAGGGTTATGGTCACACCAAAACTGTAGTGACCCCAGAATGGCGGTGACCTCAGGACGGTGTCCCCGGGTGGAGGTGACCCCAGGGCGGTGGTGTCCCCAGGTTCATCATCACTCCAAAATGGGGACTCTGGAATGCTGGTGACCCCAGGATGGTATACGAGGATCGTCTTGTCCCTAAAATGATGGTGATCCTATGATGGTGGTGACTCCAGAGCATTGGCAATCACAGAATGCTGGTGTCCTCAAGGTGGTGGTGGCCCCAGAAGGGCAGTGTCCCTGCAGCAGCAGTATCACCAGGACGGTGGTGACCCCAGGGCGGTACTGTGCCGGACAGGACATCCTGTGCGGGGCTAGGGCAATCGGTGCTGCTGACTCAGCCATGGCCCCGTGGGTTTCCTGCCCGGAGAGGACAAGGGGGGCCATGGGTGTAACAGGGCTGGGGGGGCTTCCTTCCCAAAGCACTGCTGAGGCTCCAGCGGGTCCCCTCTGGCAGGCGATGGGACAGGCAGGGCTCAGGGACCAGCTATGTGGCAGTCCCCATGTCCTGCCTGTTCCCCGGCCGCTCCGGCTGGGGCTGGCCCCGTTGGGCTGAGGGCCACTGGGGTGCCCCCGCGCAGGAAGCCCCAGACCGCGAGGGTGTGTTGCGGCCGACAGGGGAAGGAAGCGGGACTGAATCTACGGAAGTGCTCTCCAGCCACCCGCCAGCTCCCTAAGGATCAGGCGGGAGCACCAAGCCCAGCATTGTTCGGTGTCAGCTCCTGGTGCCGCCAGTGCCAAGCCCTGCCCGCAGGCACCCGCAGCTGGCTCCAGTTAGTGACACCACTTGGGTGTCAGCTTTTGTGCCGAAGCTCCCACCGAGAGGGTGACAGTCCTGCTAGGGATGGGCACTGCATCCAGGCCAGCCACTCCAAATCCAGGCTGCACCCCATAGCTCGGCCTGGCCTGCAGGCAATGCCAGGCACCGGCTGGGAGAGGGGCTGGGAGGGTCAGCTGCTGGCCGGGCGTTGGCTGCCAAAACCCTTGGGAGAGATTGTGGGGAGCCAAGAAGTCCCAGCGCTGCAGGCGCTGCCCTTCCCCTCTGGGCAGTAAACAGGCTCCCGTTGCCAGCAGCTAAAATTTTCCATCCTTCTCGTGTGAAGGTATCCAGCCCCACCGGCAGTGGGGTGGCTGGAGGGGTCACAGATTTCCACTTCTGGGAGGGCTGGATGTCCTCAGTGTGACGCAGGTTCTCACTGCTGTCCCCTCAGCGGGGCATCACCTGACTCGGTTTCCCTCCTTCCTTCCTACAGGCAAGACCTGCTTTTGGGAGGGGGCAGCTGAGCAGATCCTGCCTCTCTTTGCCCTGTGGAGTGTGAGATCATTCCAAGTCATTCCCAGAGTGTAGAGGGGTGCAGGATGGCAGCAGCAGGCAGTGGCCAGGGCAACCTGAGCAGGCGAGCTGCTCCATGCAGGCGGCGGGAGGATGAGAATCCCTCATGGATGGCAGATAAAGAGAACAGGGAGCGAGTCACAGGCACTCGTGCCAGACAGGCCCGGGCAGTGTGAGAGGAGGTCAGCTTGGGGATGGAGAAGCCATGAAGCCAGGAGAGGAGGTTGGCACCGGCCTCTGCCCTGGGCTGGGGGCTCCGGGCATGGCCCTGCCCCCTGGGCAGCAGGACAGAGCCGTGGTGGCCCCGGCAGACACAGAGACGGTCACGGAGCCAAAGAACCACAGCCACCACCTTGTGTAACCTCACCGAGCTGTACCATCCTGCGTAGCCACCTGGTCCCCTTCTAAGCCACCAGGATCCATCCATCCATCCCTCCTGGGGCTGCGGTCCCTATGGATGAACGGGCCAGAGCCTCATCCCCCACAGGCTGGAGGGCTGGCAGGACACACTGCACCACTCACTCTCATGACAGCTTTCATCTGCGGCTCATTTCCGAGCCGGCTCGCGTGGAGGAAATGATGAGAGGTGACGGGGGCTGCAGTAAAACACTTGCAGGGCTGTCGGGGACAGGACATGGGGCACAAAGTGAGATCACACTTGCCCCACGGACAGCCGGCAATACTCGAGGGACGGGCGGCATCCCGGCACAGGGTCACGCCGGCTGCAGAACGTCAGGCCCCCGTGATTAATGAGGCACTGATTTGGCAGGACAGGCGAGGGAGGAGCGGACAGGCGGATCCTCCCCCCCGCGGGGCTCGGGCGGAGCCATGGGAAGAGTCCGCTTGAGGCTGGGCTGCCAACGAACCCCGGGTCCCACAGACCTCCCTCCCCACACGGGAGGGGAGACAGGCCTGAATTCCAGCCCTCGGGACTGAGCAAGGAAATAACATATATTTCACATTAGTTATATATTTAAAGGACATCACGGCAGTTACAAGTAGAGAGTCACAGACTGACGAAGCCACCAACTCCTGCCAGTGCCGTGTGCCAACTGGAGCACCTGGAAATGGCTGTGACTCAGGAGTCCTTCACCATCAGCTGGGCCACATGCACAAACACCCCCTTCCCGAAAAAACAGGGGGCTCGAAGTGCCGGCGGCAAAGTCCACCTCCCCTCAGGCACAGGTGCCTGCCCCAGTAAGACAGCTCTGAGACTTATGGGCTCTACAAATAATTTTATTGAAATTTAACAAAAGTGGACAGATGCACCGGGAGGAAGGACTGTACGTAGTGTACATTTCCCAAACCCATGGGTCCTACCCACACGCTAGAGGAGCAAGGAGCCTAGTGTCGGTGAGTACGATTTGGCTACACATCCACACGGGAAAGCACAATGTTGCACAGAAACTGGGAAAAAAAAAAAAAAAGGAACAAAAGGAAAAACTTTTTTTTTTTTTGCTTGCTCCAACACCACAGTGGACACAGATACTATTTACAGTGACCTTCACATTTTTAAGATTCCTCCAGGTGCTCCCAAGACCCTGCTGCTGCAGGATTGCTGGGGTCCTGGGGGCTGGCTGCTGTGGGGACCAGCCTGGGAAGAAGCAGGGCAGGATGCAGCTTGTTGGCAGCCTGCAGAGGTTTGCTGCCACTCTGGTGACACTGAGGGGGTAGAAGGGTGGTAGAAGGCATGGGTTTTGGGGAAGCATGTTTAATACACTAGGGGAAGGATGGCCAGCCTGTCAGAAAGGACAAAAGCATCCTTGCTAAGCTGGTCACAGTCTCTGCCCCCTCCCCAGGGTTTGGGCCATGCCTTGCCAGCAGATTTCTGGCTGGCAGCCAGGTGAGGGGCTCCCCACTGGGGCAGGCAAATAGCGCCAACCCCCTCCCCACTCCTCCTCCTCCTTCCCCCCTGCCCAAGGTGGGGACGATGCAGCTTCCCGTGCCCTCAAACAGCAGTGGGGCAAGGCAGCACAGACAGTGTGGCCATGGTTTTCTCTCCTCTTCCTGGAGACAGCAGCTCCTGTTCTCCTGTGGACCCCAAGGGATGCCCTTCCCAGGGAGCTCCAGCCAGGCAGAAACTCAAGAGCAGATGGTGCAAATAAGAAACACTTCAGTGAGGGATTGTTTTAAGACAAGACTCCTTCAAGCAAGCAGGAGAACAATAGATGTCGAAAGAAGCGCCCAGCATCACAGTGTAGAAGAGCCCTGCCCTCCCACTTTCCTGCCTGGTGGCAGCCAGCACATCCACTTCACCCTGTGTGCTCTCTCCTGTCGATGGGAACTGCGGGTGGAGGGACATGAAGGGAAGAGGTGGTGACAGGAAGACAGCAACAGCCACGCCGCTGTTATCTCCCTGAAGCCGGGAATGTGGCCCTGCGCCCGGGCGGCTCTCAACGGACGCGGGGATGGATACATCCAACGTAGACACCGACAGGGCTGGCAGCCAAGTGCCAGCAGCTTAAATTAAAAATCGAGGTAGCAAACATCTGAAGTGCTTAGAAAGTAAATAAGTTCTGGAACGAAAGAGGAGGAAAGCCGAGCTGGCTGCTATGGGGAGTAGGCTCTGACCCACTTTAAAGCTGTGCCTGCTGCCGGTCCTCCTCTGCCTGCCTGGTCCAGGCACAGCTGAGCAGGGAGGCAGGGGCTCCTCATGCTGCCAAGGGGCATTTGGGGTCAGGCCCTTCCTCCAGCAGCTGGACACACGCAGGGGTGAGATGTTCTTCAGTGCCACCAAGACCTCGACCTTCTCAGGTGGGAGGAAAGAGGAGAAAAGAGCAGGACCTTCCGAGGTGGGGCAGAAAGCCTCCCTTTAAAGTGCATCGCATTTCTCCTCCTGCCGCCAGCTGGGATGCGGAAGGAACCACAGTTCACATCGCCAGGGAGATTTCCAAGCTGGGGCAGGTACGCTGATTGATTGTTTTAGGGGCACAGGGAAGGAAGAGAGGATTCCTTTCCTGCTTGGCTCAGTCAAGGCCCAGCCTACCAGGAGGTATGTTCAAACAGCAGCGGGGGGTGAGGAAGCTGCCCGGCAGCCCAGCCCCGCTGCAGGCGAGGGACGGTGCTCAGCAGGAGCCAGTGTGACAAGGGGGGAGGAAAGTCCACTGCGGAGCTGGGACCTCGCTGCCATCAGCAGTGGCCATGGACTACAGAGATCTCCAGCAGGCAGCAGCAAAGCCAATCTCCCCAGCACTGGCATAAGTGGGGAAATGCAGTGGGGGAAGAGACTGAGGTCTAAGAGAGTGGCATCTGATCTCCGTCCCTGTCCCGAGAGGAGAGCAGCAGCCAGCCTGATGTGCTTCAAGACCCCTCAGCCTGCCCTGTTTATCCTCCATCAACAAACCCACACAGGGGAGAGACACATCACGCCCTGTCAAGGGACATGCTGCAACACTGGCCATCTAACCTGCAGGCCCCAGGGACCTCGGGGCGCAGGGCAGGGCGTTACCGTGCCCTGGCTCTCCCTGGGCCGCATACCTGAGAAGCAGGGGATTCTCTCTGGTGAGAAGTGCAGGCTTGCTCTCCCTTTAACAGCTCAATCACAGCAGCTTGTTTGCAGTTCCAGTTACCCATCAAACGTCGGCTAGAGGCTACAAAAGGTATTTTAGTCTTCTGACTCAAGCGAGGATGTTTTTAAGCAGTCGTTGCACAGAGTCACCCATCTCCTGTGAGGGCCTGCTCTGTCCTGCCTCACCTCCAGGCGAGGGGAGAGCCGCTGTCCCGCCGCATGCCCAGAGTCCTCCTCGGTGGGAACACGACGCAGCCTGGCCTGGCAAGGCTGGGGGCGGTGGGGCAGGGCCTCCCACCCGTGGGCAGCGATGTCTGGGACTCACACCTCGCAGATGATCACTGGGAAATCCACGTGAATGCGAGGATGCTCTAGTTTCACTATGCCCTGAAAGAAGAGTCACAGTGGTGAGCAGAAGGGATGGCCAGTCAACATCCCCAAGCCCTGCCAGTCACCCAGTGACAGAGAACACTCTGCCCTCGAGGAAGCAGAGGGAACAGGGTCCATAAATCGTCTGCCACACCAGGTACACCTGAGCAGCAGCACGCAAAGCACCAGCACTTTGCCCTTTGCACTCATCCCTGGAGAGCCGAGGGCGGCACGGCTGGCTGCCACACATGGCAGGGCGAGAAAGGAGGGAGCTGCTCTGCCAGGCACTGCCCGTGCAGCAGCTGGTGCGTGACTGGCAGATATTGGCTGTCTGGGCTTTTCATGCGGCACCTTTCATTCACGGGATTTAGAAGAATGAAAAGAGCTCTCTGAGAGAACGCAGCCGGGGCAGCTGGCGCACAAGAAAAGCGGCTTTCTGTGCAGAGGGGAGGCTGCTGAATGCAGGCCCCCTCCACACCAGCCACAGGAACCGTTCCCATGCCCCGTCCAAGCCTTCTCCTGTTACAGCACCAGGAGGAGCCACTGGCAGGTGGGGGGCTGGGGCAGAGGAGAGAGAAGGGGCTGGACCCACAGAACCAGAGCAAAGCCTGCACTAGCAAAGGACTATTCAGTGCTGGTACCTGCTCTGTCCAGCTCATCTAAGCTTTCCAGCTGGGTGAGTTTCAACCCACATCAACGAGGAGTCAGTTCCACAGGCCAAGCCTGCCTCTGCTAGAATGCCAGCCCAGGAAGCAGCATCAAATCCTTCCGTCCATAACTGCCTGCTCAGGGCTCAGAGGGGTCCCATCCTGCTGGGAGGCTGCCCTCTCCTCAGAGCACACTGACAGCTAACCCCAGGTGCTGCAGCCATGCCTTTCTGCTTAATTAGGGGAGACTCCCATAGGGTCTCTCTCCAGCCCTTTCCTCCATTTGTGCCCCTCAAAGATTCCCTACATGCAGGCTATCCTGCCCCGGCACCATGCTCCTCATTTGACATCCCAGCCCCTGCCCAGCTTCATACCACTTGCTTATTTAAAGAGGAGCCTTTTCCACTGAAGAGCAAAGCACACAGCTGCCAACACTGCTGAGAAGCTGGAGGGGACGTGCACACTCATGTCAGCCAGCAGCTGACAGGCTCTAGCTGCTGCTCCCCAACACAGGGCCTGGCCCTCTGCAGTGACATGACATTGGCTGAGGCAGCACAGCACCCTACAGCTGGTGGAAGGTGCTTGGTAATGAGACACTGTAGCCATGCAGGGCTGCCCGGCACTCTGTGCCCCATAACACATACCCGGCTGAGCTATCTTCCCCTGCCTGGCAGCTCTGAAAGGCTCAGGCACTGCTTCTCTCCAACAAGGGCAGCTGGAGGGTGCCACCAGCTCTCACCTTCCTGTCACAGCCTCAGGTGACACGGGTGTGAGCCAGGACACACGGAAATCGTGGCTCTGAGGCAGAAACTGGAGGGAGGATAGAGCCTCCACCTTTCCAGCAAGATGCCCTGAGGGAGATGGACTTCGAGTGTCACCCTGGAGCTTTGCACTCACTTTCCCACACCCTCCTCCACCTCTTACCTGAGGTATCAGGTTCTTGTGGATCCTCTTGAGCTTGGCGCGCTTTCTCCCGTTCTTGGTGACGATTGTCTCCTCGTAGAACTCGTGAGCAAGATCCCCGTCCTCATCGTAATACATGGAGCTGCCGAGAGGAGAGGGGAGGCGTTGAGGTGAGGGTCTGCCGGCCGTGCCGGCTCCCTGCGCCCCGAACCAGGCTGGGGCCCAGGGCAGGCCGGTCCCTCCTCCCCTGGGGAGCTGCAGCGACCACCGGTAGCCAGCTCGGCGCTGCCGGCGGCTCCTCCCGCCCCCCGCGCCGTGCTTGTACTGGAGCCGGCCCGGCAGCAGAGCCCCCCCGCCCCACGACAGCCGCGCCCCCGTCTCACCCGCGGCGTGTGAACACGAACGGGGTGGCGGCGCGCGCGGCCCGCGCCCGGGCCAGGGCCTGCTGCCCGCCGGGGCCCTCGGG
>JACBWW010000009.1:1948477-2178849 GCA_020086605.1 Lanius collurio | reverse complement strand
GCAGGATGCCCGGCGCCGGGGGTGCGGGGGGCCCGGGGCGCGGCGCGGTACTCACGGCGGCACTGGAGGCTCTTCCTGCCGCCGCCCCAGACGAAGTCCCCGCAGAGATCGCACCAGGTGTGCAGTCCGCGGCGCCGCGGCTCGAAGCGGTGCCCGGCGCCCGGTGCCGCCGTCAGGCGCGGGTCAGGATGCGCCCCGGGGCCGGGCCGCCTGGCCGGGCTGATGCGCAGCGCGTTGGCTCGTTCCAGGCGGCCCCGGCCCGGCCGCGGCTCCGGCTGCAGCTCCCGCAGTTCGATGAGCTCCATTGCCCGGCGGCCGCGGGCACTGCTCGGCGGCGGGGAGGGGGCCTGCACCGGGGCGGGGCGGGGACCGGGAGGGCACGGCGGGGAAACTGAGGCAGGAGAGGTAGGGGGAACGGTGCAATGCCCCGGGCTCCCAATCGCCACCTCCAGTCCCGGCGAGCCCAGCGGGGCGGGCCGGAGGCGGGGATGAGGTTCCCGGAGCCGCCGCGGGGGAAGGGGGGGCTCGCTCCAGCAGCCCCGCTCTCTCTGCCTCTTCTCGCAGGAGCAGGACAAACTGCGCTCCCTGCCTCAGTTTCCCAGTGGGGAAGGGGCTGGAGGCACCCCTGGCAGCGCGTGAGAAGCAGATGGAGAGCTACGGAGAGCGTTCCTGCTCCGGCTGGCTGCAGCCCTGGACGTGCAGCTTGGGTTTGGAGTGAGGAGTTTATTCAGCTCAGCCAGAGCTGCAGCTGGACCGAGATGGTTTCCTGCCTGCTGTCGTGGCTCCTGCAGCAGCAGCCCTGGTGCAAAGCCTATTTTTATGTGTCAGGGAGCCTCAGGCACCCCATCAGAAAAAGGATACTGCCAACCTTTCCCCGCTGTGCTCAGACCAAGGCTCCAGCCCTTCGGCAGCAGCTGCTGGCCAGTGAGAGGTGGGCATGCACCCCAAGGCACTCCCACCAGTAAACCTGGTAATGTTTACTGGTAATGCTGGTGGGCAGGGGACCAAGCCCTTGGTGCTAACACCACTGCAAGGGAGAGGAAATGGGGTCAATCTGCCCTGCAAGGTGGGAGATGACAAATACCCAAGAAACTCTTTCTCAGAGCAAGATGCTTGTGCAAACCACATCCTCTGCTCCCCACGCTGCTCTAATGATGGTAAGAGGCAGCACAGAGGCCTTCTCACTCCCTCCCCAGCTGCAGTAAGGTAACCACAACCTTATAGGCTTTTTTGGGTTCTCTGGGATTTCTGTTGTTGCAGAGGGGAAAATGACACATGCCTCTCTCAGTGTGGAAGGGAGGAAGCAGTTTCCCATCTTCAGCTAGGAGAGAAAAAGCAGCAGCCAGGCAGCTGTGGGATGGATGCACAAGGAGGTTTAATGGAGAAGGCAGCATGGTGGGGTGGTGGGAGAGGCTGACTCTGGCTAGTGCTGCCTGGGGCTGGGAGCAGGCAGAAGGGGCCTTTGCCAGCTGTGGGTTACACACCGGGGGAATCTCTGCCTCTCCGAGCCACGGGCCAGGTGCCAGGCACCACTTCTCTTACAAGTCATCCACACTCCTCGGTGCCTCAGCCATCAGGTTGCAGGCAGGTTTGTGCTTCTGCCAGTGCTGGACCTGGCATGCCCTGCAGAGGGGGAAGCTGCTGTCAGGGGCAGTGGAATCACATCCCTCCCTGGGGGCAAAGCAGCAACAAGGACAAACTACAGCACCACACCCCTCCGGGAGCTGGGGGAGAGCTGATAAAGCCCAGCTTTAGACCAAGAGGGAGGTAGATACAGCCCCAGTTCTGGGGATTAAGAAGGTTTAATGCTAGACCTTGCCAGATGGTTCAGGACTAGAGAAGATTTAATTTACTGCCATAGTCCCAGCTGCCACATCCCAGCCTGTCACCTGCACCCACGGGGTCATGGGTGCTTTCCTACTCTTGCCCCACCAAGGTGGAGAGGAGGAAGACAGTGTCACCACGGAAAACCCGGCTTGTCACTGCTGTGGCTGTGGGCAGAGGCAGCTCAGCACCTTGCATCTGCAACACAACCCCCACCAGCACCTCCTCCACTGGCAGCCCAGCACATCAGCCTCCCCACGAGATTTGGAGAGGTATGTGGCCAGCAGAGAGCCAATAGTGCTGAGCAGTGGTGGGACCCCTGTCTTTCCTTGGCCCTTCCACTGCATTCTCCAGTGAAATCTGTGGTGCTCTGGGGAGCACTGAGGGGCTGCAGGGGCCCCAAGGGGGTGGCAGGGCTCCCTTACCGTGTGCAGTACCACTCGTTCCGGCAGCGAGAGCAGCGCTTGGCCGCTTCTACACCACACACCCTGCAGCGGGGCTTGTCAGGGGCCAGAGCCTCCATCATGTCCAGGCTGTAGGTCTGTGCCCACCTGTGTAGGCAGAGAGGTGAGGCTGCTAATGGGGAACTGCTGACAGACAGTGAGCTGTCCCTGCTGCACCCTGCCACTGAGGGGACATCTCCAGCAAGTACCACAGACCCCTCTGTCCTCCCAGTGCTGAGCTCCAGCCCCGCTAATGGGAATACTGGCCCCACTGGGCACTCTGCATACCTGCACCAGGGCCTCACCTGCGTGCCTGGAACTTCAGCTCTTCCTCAGTGGGGCTGAAGGCCTGCTTCACCTGGTGCTTGGCAAGGGCCTCCCACTTCCCAGAGTTTTTCTTGAGGATATGGTCCCGGATGACAGGAACCTGGTGGGAGAGGCAGGGCAGGAGGAAGAGGTGCTAACAGCCTAAAAAAGGTGCTGTGGTTTGGGGAGAAGGCAGCCTGCCCTGGGCACAAGAAGCATGGCCCTCCAGGAGGGCAAGCAGAGGCAGAGGTACAAAGGGTGTCAGGGTGTGCTTGGGGTACATGGAGGGGAAGCATCCACTCGCTAATGGGCAGTGAGGTGAAACAAGGCAAAACCTTCGGGGTCCAGTTGGGAATGGATGTTCAGCCCTGAGGCCTGGGCCCCTGAACTGAAAGCCCTGGGAGCTCACTACCCTGTGTGGCAGCAGCGTGAGCCCCGTGCTCCGGAGCCGTTTGTCTGAGCAGATTTTTCCGCTCCTCACTTCCCTGAAGATGAACACGCAGGGAAGGGCTGGCCAGAGAGAGAGGAAACATCCCAGCCAAGAGCAGCGCGCGAAGTTCAGGCTCTGGAGCGGACGGTGCCGCTTCAAACAGCGCTGCCTTCTCCAGCAGAGTAAAAATAGACAAGGAAGGGGAGGAGGCTGCTCTGGGAGCAGCCAAATGGAAAAAGGCCTTTCCTTAGCTTGGCTCAGCAACAAGGAGTGAGTTCACTGCTCTCTGGGCAGAGCAGGGAGGCCATGTCTGTGCTTCCAGCTGGCTCCCCCTTCCTGCCCCTGAGCTTAGCCCCAGCCCTTGGCAGCGGCAGGAGCAGCACCAGCACAAAAGCAGAGCTATGGAGAAGGGCAGCAGCCTGGGTGAGGGCTGGAGGAGGTCCCCAGCATGGCAGCTGCCTGTCACTGTGCCACCAACACACTGGCACTCAAGGCACATGGAGGAATCCACATCCACCTCTGCCCTGCTACCACACTCAGCTCCAACAGCTCAGCTTGCCAGTCTACAGCTTCCTTAGCCCCAGCTCCCAGCCTGGACCGTGTCTCCAGCTCAGCCACAGACAGCTCTGACAGGGCACATCACCCTCCTCCCAGGCCACACAGCCAGCTGTGATGGGGACGGTGTGCTCCCACTAGGGACAGCCCAGATGGCCACTGCCCAACATTCCCATCTCCTCCAGCAAGCAGTGTGGGAGCCTCTGGCAGTGGGGAAGAGCCTCTGTGCTCCCAGTTCTTCTCAGCAGCCTCTCTGCAGATCTGCCCCCACAATCAGTTTCTCTCCTCAGCTCACAAGAAGGCAGTAGAAACGTATAAAAACACTTTTCTCCAGAGATTACCACTGCACAGATTAAAACCCCCAAGAACTTCTTGGTTGTTTAAAGACCATCAGGGCCTAATACTCAAAGGCCCATACAACAGCTGGGAGCAGTTTAACTCCAGACTCTGTCACCAGATCATGATGTCCCTCTGTACACAGTGTGCCAAGCAGCATCAGACCAGGGCTGTAAAAGCAGACTTCCCTTGGAATTCCAGAATTCAACAGGACAACATTGCTAAATGCCCAGCGAAGAGTTAATTGTCAAAACAAGCAAGTGTCTGTGTCTGCTCCATGCAGCTGCCATCCCAAGGGCTCAGTGTGACCTGGAGAACTGTTTATAACCCAGCATTTATGTCTTTAGATGTGATTGCTTGGCCACTGCAGGGCAGGACAAGGCTCTCACGTCAGCCACAGGCAGCTTTGCTGGCAATAAGGGTGTAACTGAAATGGGTACTTGGCTGCTTTTCCAGGGCGTCCCCACTCCAGAGCTGAGCTTGGTGGAAGAAAAAAGAGGTAGGGAGCTATCAGGCTTAAAGCAGAGCAGCTGAAAAGGTGAAGGAAAAGCCACAGGATACCTGCTCCAGGATGAGATCCTTTTTGGGGGGAGCAGGCTCTGTCACTGCGAGGTAACTCAGAAATCTCTGCATCTCCACCAGGTTGGGCAGCTGGTCAACGAGGACATCTGTCAGGAATGCACGGAGCTGTGGCCATGGAGGGGGAGAGAAGAGTGAATGGAAAGAGGACAGGACAAGGGAGTCAGAGCTGGGGAAGCAGCAAGGCAAGAGCAGGAATTTGGGGGGCACCGGCAGAGAGACCTACAGGGATCTCATGAGGTGCACGCACAAAGACAAGCTTTGCTGCTGCTGCTACAGTGACAGACCTGCTGCTCTCCCACCACTGGCTCCTTGGAGCCCACAGTGAGGGTGGGGACAGATATCTGGAGGTGCCCAGTGCTGGCAAGGGCCCAAGGCCTTTGTGCTGCAGGGTCCTACCTTGAGCAGCTGGCTCTTGTTGAAGCCATTGAAGCAATATTTGCGCTGGCACTCGGGGCTGAGCAGGAGGTTGAGGAGGGCAAGCCACACCTGCCCATCGAGTTTGGTCATCTTCACCTGGTCCTCAGAGGGCACCACATGCCACGTGCCATTCTCAAATTTCTTGAGCCTTCCTGAGGGACAGAAAGCCAGGGAGACACAGTGCTGCCTGAGGGGAGACAGCTCAGAGGGGGGATGCTGGCTTGTGCTCACTGCCTTGCTTCACCCTCTGCTTCTGCCTGCCTCAGTTTCCCCACCCTTTGCTCCGCATAGCAGCCTACTTGGTGCTGGGGCAAAATATTAAGAGAGCATGAAATGCAGAAAGGACATGTATTAAACCAATAGTGCTGTGGCAGGAATAGAAAGACCCCCTGAGACATCTCCCTCTGTACTTGGCCAGGAGTGTAGAGCACTGGCAGGCAGTGGGGCAGCCCATGCTACAACAACAAGTGGCTGGAGAGACCCATTTTGGGATACCAGCGTTGCCATTCTTCTTGAGTTTCCTTTGCCAGGGAAAGCCAGAAGTAGTATGAATATAACAGAAATGACAAAACAAGCTCCTACAGCTACTGGCTCTGGGGGATGGAGCAGGATGTGACCCTGCATCTGCACAACCTGGAAATGCCTTTGGGCTCGTCTCTTTCCAGTCCCTCCCTCAGAGCCCTGGATCAAAGCTCCCTCTCACACCCTGAGTGCACAGGCAGGGAGAAGGGATGTGTTTGGTGGCTGGAGGAAGGAGGAAAGCTGCTGCATCCAGCTGGGCTGCTCTGGGCAGGCCCAGCCACGTGCTTCCCAGAGCTCTTCCTGCCCTGTCCCCGCTGTGACCCCCCGTGCAGGGCTGGGACAGCTCGGGTTCCCACGCCCCAGGCGGTGTCCCACAACAGGGGGGCTGAGGGGGGCTGGGGGGGGCCGGCCTGGCCACAGAGGGGAGGGCGATGGCCAATGGGCACAGCCTGACCAGGAGCCCTTGGTAAGAGCGAAGCTCAGGGACCAGGAGTAGTATCAGGGCAACATTTGCTGCCTGGGAGAGTCCACGTCTGGCTCTGGTGAGTGCTGCCCCAAAAGGTGCAGAGAAGCTGGGATGGGCACTCTGGTCTTTCTGTGTCCAGAAGACTCCTCAGAGGAGCACGTGGGGCTTGCAGAGGTGCTGCAGTCCAGTGCTGGCTGTGATCACTCAGAAGAGACCCAGCCCTGTGTGAGGATCAGCTTTTGGAAACACTGCCGGGTCCCCAGCCCAGCTGTGCTGCAGCTGCTCTCGAGCTGAACAGCTTCAGGCAGGGAGCACTGAGGAGCTGGAGGGGAGGGCAGAGGGGGAACAACTCTCCTACAGCAGATCACTCAGTGGTTGCATGTCCCAGCACAGCACCTCGGTGCACCAGATACCACGGGGCATGATCCATACCTGCTTCCCAGCAGCTCCAGGGGCAATGCTCCACCAGCTCGACAAGAAGGCAGGGCAGGTTGTGGGTGTTCAGCATCCGTGTCAGTGCACTCAGGGGCAGACTGGAGATACAGCAGAAAGGGAGAAAAGGCACTTACAGATTAATGCCAGAATTTATATCTACAAATGCTCCCTGAGGCAGTTGGGAGAGGCAGGAAAGAAACAATGATCTGAGTTCCTGGGAGTACCACGGAGCAGGGTGGAGTGCTGCTGTGTTTGCCTCCCAGGGCACAGTGCCACTGCCACTGTGGATACAGCCAGCTGCTGAAAGGGGTCCAGGCACCCACTGAGCTGGGCACATCCTCTGCTGCTCCTGGGCACCTACCTCTCCACCTGGTCTGTGATGAACCGCAGCACGGACAGGGCCTTCAGGGAAATCTCAAACTCCATTGTCTCTGCCTGCTTCTGCAGCTCCTGTGGAAGGACAGATTCAGCCTTGGGATTTCAGGCCCCATTTCCCAGGAGCTACAGGGAGGCAGGCTGTTGACTGCACCGGTAACCACAGTCTGGGAAGGAAAACATATCCCTGAAAAACATTTTCTTCTCTCAACTGTGCCAGCACTGCCTGTTTGCCAGTGCAGCCACAGAAGTGCTTGCAGCCCAGTTTCTCTTCCCTTATGTCCCTGCCCCTAACAGGTCATGGATGGCTACTGGCTGCAGTGCTCCTGCACAGGAACACCCCCTGAAATAGGCTGGTCCCAAATTGCACCGCTCTCCCTTCCTGGGACCATCTTGCGGCCCATGGCCCTTCAGGGACCTGTTGAAGCTGCCTGATCAGCAGAAGAACCAGAGGAGGAGGAGGAGGAGGAGGAGGAGGAGGGAGAAACTTGGCTCTGGTGCAGCTGCAGTCCTACGTCCACCCCTCCTGGATCTGCCTCTTTCCTCCAGCTTGGGAGCAGCCAACTAGAATATCTGCCTGTGGTTATCCCAGCCCACAGCTGTGCCATGCTCTCCAGCCACCCATCCTCCTTCTCTTCCCAGACAGCATGGACACCCCACTCATCCCCCATGACAGCCTGACCACCCTCTGACTCAGCCTCTTTCGAGACCACGGGGAGGGCCATGCTGAGAGGTGCCAAGTCCTTCTCCCTGGCTCAGGCAGAGCTTCTCTTCAGTGCCAGATGCAGCTCACACTTGGTGTGCAGAGCACTGACCTCAACATCCTGTATTTCTCCAAAGAGCCACTGCCACAGTTCCCTTCCAGATTTTTGTGGTGAGCAGCTCTGTGCTCCCTGTGCTGGTGCCCCACATGTTACTAAGAGAGTCTTGTGGGCTCTTCCCTCTCCAAACTGCCCTAGTGAGGTTTTTCCTACAGCTCCTCCTCGTATCCAGACCTCATCTGCTGCCTTGAGACAGAAAATATCTTTTGCTTGCGCTTCTAGGGGACAGCAAAACAGGGGTTACCACCATACTCAGTTCCAAAGAACAACAGGCTCCACAACACAGGAGATGGCAGGAACAGCTTTTTCATAGGGGTTATTGTACACAGAGTCAGGAGAGGCTGGAATGAATCAGAGGAAACCAGGCTCCTTGGGAGATGAGTGCTTTTGAGAACCCTGTTGGCTAGAAAAGCTCTGGGGTTTTAAGTTCGTGTCAAAGCACTAACAGAGACACCCCCTTCCCCTCCCCAGCTGGGAAAACATTTCCTGGAAAACATCCCCATTGTGCTCCAGATCTCTCCACTTCCTTCCCTTTTCTGAAAGAGAAGTATGTGCTTGGGCAACAAGCCAAAGGATGGAGGCAAGGGGAGGTTCAGGCTCTCCCTTTAACCCTACTCTTCCAGATACTCCTCCTTATGTGCAGTTCCAGGTGCTGAGAAGCAACAAAGACAGCTCCTGTTCTGGGAAGGTGTGTGTGTGTCAGCCTGGGAACACCTGACTGGGAAAAGCCCCAGGATTGCTGCTGGCCTGGACCAGCTCAGAGCAGGTATTTCTTAGAGAATAAAGGAAGCTGGGGGAAGCACATGAAGACAATTCCTGATTGTTAGGAGAACCCTCCCATGGTTAACCCTGGCCGGCTATAGTGGCAGCCAGACCCAGGGTGGCTTCCCAAACTTCAGGGAGCGATATCCACACTGTTCCAAGAGCAACAGCAAATGGCCAAACCCCTCTACTGAATATTTTGCCCATCAAATCTCCAGCATGTCCCACCCCAGAGCTCTGAGCGTGTCCTGCAGGAAGCCTCAGGCTGGCAATGGCACCAGGCTGCAGAGTGGAGGGGGGTGGATGCAGCCACTGGCACAGAGAAGCACCAGACACCCTCTGAGGTCGTAGGAGGTGCTAGGATTGCAACTCATGAAAAGGCCTCCCTGTGCCTCTGCAGGCTGCCCACATTCTTTACCACACGTGTCCCCAGTGAATGACAGGACTTTCTCCTCACCTGCATGGAGGAGGGGCTGGGCAGACCCTCAGCACGAAGCTCTGCTGAGGTCACTGCCTGTGCCTTGGTGCTCCGAGCTGCCAGCAGGGTCAGCTTGCGGTGGCAATAATCAATCAAATCCAGAATGCTCTCCTCTGCTGAGTCACAGATCTCCTTCACAACGACAAGGGTTTCACACAGGGTCAGTCCCCACAGTCTCCCACCCACGGGGACTTTCCACTTGAGGAGAGCTGGACTTGTTTCTCACCTTGTAAAAGAACACAGTCTCCAGGAGGTTGATGATGGAGGCTTCATGATGCAGCTGTGGGAGGAGAATGGCAAGAGTGAGGCAACAGTGGAGCAGCACTGGGGACATGGGCACTGGGACAGGGAAAAGGGCTCTTCTGAGAAGCTGCTTATGCAGTTGTGGCCAAAACTAGTCCAAGAGTAAAATACAAGTGCTGCAACCTTCAAAACAACTCAAGTTCATGCAGTTCATATTTGTATTTATGCTGACATGCCTGTGACACTCCAACATGCTGATGGAGAGCCACACTTCCCAGCAGACAGGGCTCTTCAGGGCTCTGCCTGTGCTGCAGGGGCAGGACAACCCCTGCCCTCGGGTGAGCTGCAGGCCCTGGCACCAGCACAGAGCCAGTGCCTGAGCTGGGACGATGCTCTGCATGGCTGTGCTTCTCCCAGGCCCTGGGACTGGGGCAGACAGCCTTTTCTGAGACTGGGAACCATGGGATAACTGCCCCAAGGCATTCGGCTGCTCAAGAAAGGTACCACCTTGCCCCCACAAGGTGTTACCCTGGACTGAAAACGGGTTAAAACTTCCAAGCCTCGGGCAGATTTCCCTTAGGCCAAGGGATGCATGCCTCTGCAAAGAAGCCCAGATCTGGAGATTGTTCCCTTGCCAAGAATGGCCCAAGGGATCATTGCTCCCAGGAGCTCAGTAAGAAAAAGCTACATTTTTGTTAGCCCAGAGGCCCATAACCCCAGAGAACCTCTGGCTAGAGAAAAACAGTGCTCAAAGAGGGACAGATACCCCAGTGGTATCATTGCTGGGAGCTAGGGCAGCACTGAGAGCTGCAAGCCAGGAGCAGAGCCGCCTCCAGGAATGTCTTTTGCCCCACTCAGCAGCTCCCGAAAGTCCCTGTGTGGGATTGGAGAGGGGATGGCTCTTCACAAAGCCAGGCTTCCCCCGGAGTGAGTCCCTGTCCCCTCCTGGGGGCAAGGGCATGGGCTTGCAGGTCACAGCTTTGGGAAACCAGGCACTTCCCACTGTGTCCCACTGCCCACCTCAGCCTGGGGAGATGCAAACCCTCAGCTCTGAGACCTTCAGGGTGACATTTACTTTCAAGCACAGCTGTGCCTGACCCATTTGCAGGCTCATTCCCACCACCCTCTCTACTCACCACCACATAGATGGGGAAGGTGCTTCTCGGCTTGAAGTCCTCCAGCCGGCACAGCACGGGAAAGACCTTGTGCTTCCAGACCTCCACAGAGATCAGCTCCCCAATGAGAACAGGAATCTAGACAGGGAAGGGATGGGGAAGTGAAGTCTTTCAGACCAGTTCTGCAGGGGGAACCAGTTTGTTGCTAATGGTCAGCCACACTGGAGTTGCCCAGGGAGGAGGGTGGCCTTGGGGCACTCTGTATTCACCCAGCTCAGGAACAAGCAGCTTCTCACACCTCTGCCAGACAGAGCTCCTGGGGATGCAGAGGGGGAAGGTGGTCCTGAGGAGCTGGGCAGGGCCAGGCCATCTCATACCCTGGGGCTGGGACACCTCAGGCACAGGGCAGAGATCTGCAACCAAAGGGGCTGGTGCACATACGAGACCAAAACAACATCCAAGAGAGAAACCAGACACCAGCAAGTAGAAATACCACAGCTTGACCTTTAATTTTTTTTAAAAAAACACAACTGGCACACCACCAGTCAAACGTCTTTTCCAGAGACACAACAGACTCTTCAGCATTTTATTCCAAAACAGCACACTGCCCACAGGACCAGCCCCAGCATGGGGATCACTCCTGCACCCAGGGAGGCTCACCTTGGCGTGAGTGACCAGCAGCTCAGTGAGGAGCTGCTCCTGGCCCGCTGAGGCGCTCAGGATGCCATGCATGTTGAGCTTCTCCACATACTCATGCTGCCGAAGCCATCTGTGGGGCGAGGACATCAGTGCCACAGACCTCTAATCACTGGCATGGCGAGGATGGCTCATGTAGGGAAACCTGCTCCTATAACTCCCAATCCCCCTGCTGTGCTCTGAGCCTGGGGCTGCAGCTCCACTGGGCAGCCCTGCCCTCCCTCCTGCCCCCAGCAACACCCTCACTGGGGACACCACAGACCGAGGGGGAGCCTCTCTGTCACCCCATCCCACACAGACCCTCAGATCTGGGACCCTTCCTTGCCCTCCTCCCCCTGGACCCTCCTATCTCTCAGTCGTGTCAGGAACACTCCAGAATTGCAGTGCCTTCTCTCACCCCATCCCACCCTGAGCCTCTGGGGCCACCTCAAAACCAGGACCCCTCCTCCCTACCCTAAACCTTCTGGGAACTCTTTACCCCCATCTGGGAAAGCCCCAAAAGGGGGCCCCTTCCTCTCCTCCCACAGCCCCAAAGGGGACCCCCCCAAATTTAAAGACCCTCTTTCATGTTGTCGCCCCCAGACACCCCGGGGACACCCCATCGCCGTGTCCCCGCACCCCTGCCCGCCGATGTCGCGCAGCTCGGTGCCTTGCAGGGCCCGCACCAGCGCCTCGGCCTCGGCGGGCGGCAGCGGCCCGGCAGCCATGGCGTCCGCGTCGCTGTGGCAACGGCGCTGCCGCTACCGCCCCCTGGCGGCGCGGAGGACTCGCTGCAGGCCGGCAGCAGCAGCGGCGAGGGGCGGCCTCTGGTGCCCCCTGGCGGCGCGGAGGAGTGGCCGCAGCCAGCGGGGAGCTCCGGGGACACACGGCGGGGACAAACGGAGGGGCACACACGGAGGGGACAGAGCTCTATTGAGGGCCATCACTGCCATCACTTCCAGCACATGATGATGTTGGGGTCGTTCTCCAGGCGCTCATCCAGCTCCTTGTAACTCATGCCTGGGAAGTAAGACAGTGGGGTGTCAGTGGCGTGCCCAGTAGTGGTTTTGGGGGGTTGGGGGCACTCCCCAAGCCTTGCCCCTGGCAGCATGGGCTTGGCAGCCTGGCTTGGAGAAGAGCCTGGCCCACAGTTGTGTCTCCCCACGGTCTGAAGGCTCCCAAAGGGGCAAGATCCCAGGACCAGTGCACAGCTGTGGGCAGGCAGACATTCCCGTGTCTCCCCTCAGCCCTGGGGCCCACACAGAGCAGGGGATCCTATGGATCCTACGGATCCGTACCAGTCTTGCAGCAGATCTCATCGTAGCTGTGGCAGCCCGTGTACAGCCGGGCTGGGTGGCTCCGCTCGTCCCGCGCGACCTTGACAGGGTATTTCTGGAGCCGCCGGATAAGGCCCTTCATCAAACCAAACTGGATAAGCCTCCTGGGGATGAGAGGGAAGAGACTGGGACCACAATGCTGAGGTGCCAAACAGCCCAGCTCCCTGCATTCCCTTCTGTTCCACATGCCCCACCACTGCCTCATGTTTCCTACCCTACAGACACAGGCGTTCCTGCTCACTCTCTCTGCCACCCCTAGTGTCACCACTGCCCTCAGGGACTGATCAGGAGGGCTCTGACCTCTCATCCACTCTCTGCAGCTGCAGGGTGTAGCGGGAGATGAGGTCTCGCACGGTGGTGCCAGGGCTCAGCCCACAGTACAGCTGGAAGACATCCCTGAGGCTGGCTCGCTTATGCCCTGCAAGTACAAGTCACCAGTCAGCTGCCCCATCCCTCTGCCTGGGCCAGCATCTCCAGGCAGGGTCACTGTACCTTGTTTGGTGACATAGGACAGACACTCTTCCTGGAGACACTTGTCATCCACCAGGTCCTGGACCTTTGGCGTGGTGCAGTAGACATTGGAGTACTGGAGGGTGATGGAAAACCAGCTCTGCTCAGCTATGGCTCTGAGAGAGGCCCGGCCCACCCCAACCCTGCTGTCCCCCCTCCACAGCCACTGCCTAAATCCTAATTACAGCCCCACACTCTGCGGCCTGACCCACCTGGAGTATGGAGACAAGTGTGACCACCCCGTAGTACCTGCAGACAGACAGGAAAAGGTGAGAGGTGCTCTGGCAGCACCAACCCCCCTCCTCAGTCTGTCCAGCCCCTCCAGGCACTCACAGCAGGTTCTGCACAGCGATGCGCACCAAGTTCAGCTCCACATCGGCTTCTGCCGAAATCTTCTGGACGTGCCGAAATCCATCAATGTAGGGCAAGATCTGAGAAGGGAGGAGGCAAGAGTTAAGAGAGCAGAGAGGCATCACCCTGAAGCCCAAGCAGCTACCCTGCACCTGGGAGCACGTGGGATGGGCAGGCTCCATCCTCAGGTGCACTTTAACCTTGTGCTGGTGAATGATTTGCTCACAGGCCCAGGCACAAAGACAAGGGCAACACCAAAGGGTGCTCACTGACATGATCTCCAGGACAGCCCAGCTGCCCAGATGGTCTGGAAACAGATCCCCTTCAAAGTGTCAAGCACATAGACCTGCTGTGTGGTGAGATCCCACTGGGAGTTGAAGAAGTCATCCTTGTCTTGGGTGAAGACGGGGACATCGTACTCCTGCACGATGGGGGGGTCCGGGCGCTGCTCGATCACCTTCAGGTGGATGGTGTTCGACTCATCTGCTCGGGAAAAGGGAAGGCTCCATCTCCATGGAAACCTGGGCTCCCTCAGGAGCTTGCAACCAACAGCCCCAGGACAGCACAGTGTCACACAGGACAAGGTGTTTGCAGCCCATAACCCCATCCCAGCCATCCCTTGGAGCCAGGTAGGGCAAGGCTGGCTCAGACACCCCCAGCTCCAAGCACAGACAGCAGGGAGCTGCTGGGAGCAGTGCAGGCCCTGTCCTTGCCGTACCTATGGGCAGGGTGCACTTTCCTTTGGCATTCAGCTCCTCCAGCAGGATGGTCATGATGGGAACCAGCTTCTGTTTACTCTCCTCGTTGGAGATGAATCCGCTTTCCAGCTAAAGAGAGAAGAAAGTCAAGTCAGCTCCTCCCCACAGGATTAATGGCTACAGGAGCCCAGATCCTGATCTCCTCTAAAACTGAAGTGCTCTGTAGGAAACCAGCACAATCCCCTCCACACTGTAAACCCGGCCCCTGCCCCAGCAATGCCCAGTGACCCCCAACATGCTCCAGGACACTGCTGAGGTGCCCATGCTCTGTGGGGAGGATTGGGAGGCAGCCTGGCAGTGCCCAGGCCTCACCTCGAGGGTGGTGAGGTAGCCAGCCAGCTTCTTCACGATGGGCTCCAGCGCACAGGCCTTGGCTCTGGCGTCGCACACGAAGCCCAGGTTGAAGAGCAGAGCATTCCGGCTGTACTTCTTGTGCTCGATGCACACGGGGCAGCCGATCAGCTTCTTCTCCATGGCCGTCCTGTGGAGAAACACCCATGGCCTGCCCCTACGCCCTCAGGGAGGCTCGAATTCCCCACAAGGATAGTTCCCAATCGGCTCTGGAGGTGGGGGCTTCTTTACGTTGCAAGAAAAATGATGCCTAAGCCCTACAAGCTCAGAGTGCAAATCACAGTCTGAAGAAGGGGGACAGAAAGAGTCAGCCCTCAGAAAAGCAGTCGCCTTTGGAAACCAGCACAGCTCTCCTGACTGGTCTGACTTTCCTGGATTTAAAGCTGGTGGAGCAGCAGATGCAGCACCAGCCCCATCCTCCCCCAAATCTGACCACCCACCCTCGGCACGGGTACCTGGGGACACCTCAGTGACCGTGCCGGCCAGGGGGCCAGGAGCCCCCGCTCGCTGGCACTGTCACACCACCGAGCTGCCCTCCGCACCGAGGCCGGCGGCGGCGGGACAGCGGGGCCCGGGGGCAGGGATGGGCTCAGCCCGCACTCACACGGTGATCAGCTTGTTCTGCAGCTCGGGCTTCGTGATGACATACACCTGGATGGTGTCAAACAGCTCCCGGGAGATGAAGTCCTCCGGGACCTGCGGCGGCACAGGGGGTTCCGTTCCAGCCGAGCCCCGTCCCTCTCCGGAGAGCACCCACCATCCCTGTGCCCCCTTCCCCTCCATGGGCGTCACCATGGCCCAGTGCCAGCCTCCCCGCCGCGGGCAGGCGCTGCGGACCCCGGGCCGCTCCCCCCCCGCACCTGGTAGGTGATTTTGGGCCCCAGCGTGGGGTGGAACTCGCTGAAGAACACGCACTCGATGCGGCCGCCCATGGCGGGACGCGGAACAGCCCCAACCCCGCCGGCCACCGTAGAGCCGCTCCCGCGGAATCGCACACGGCGCGGCGGGGGCCGGCCTTCATATTGAGCGACAGCACTGTCCGCCACTCAGCGGCGGCGCAGGGCGGTGGGGGCGGGCCTTAGCGCAAACTGACAGCCCGCCTCAGCCAATCGGAGCCCGCGCCGCGGCCCGGCCGTGTCGGCGGCGGCGGTTCCGCCCGGCCGGCCAACATGGCCCTGACGGCCGAGACCGAGTCCCGGCTGTACCGCTCGCTGCGCGTCGCCTCCGGCGCCGCCGCGCACCTCGTGGCGCTGGGATTCCCCATCGCCGTGGCCGTGCTGGCGCGGCCCGGATCCAGTGAGTGCCGGTGGGGCCGGGGCAGGGGCGCGGGGAGGGCCGGATGTTTCAGCTCACCTCACCTTGCCCTTCCCTTGCAGGTCTGTTCTCCTGGCACCCGCTGCTCATGGCCCTCGCGGTAAGTGCCGCCTCCCCGGTCACCGCGCCCGCTGCCGTGGAACAGGCAGCGGCCGTGCCGGTTAAGTCCCGGGGTGGTGGGTGCCGAGCCCCGGGAGCTCCCGGGTGATGGGAGGCGGAGCCCCGGGTGGTGGGTGCCGAGCCCCGGGAACTCCCGGGCGATGGGAGGCGGAGCCCCGGGTGGTGGGTGCCGAGCCCCGGGAGCCGCGGCGCAGGGGCGTTTGGCCGGTGCCAATCCCGCTGCCCTCTGCCCCCCAGTTCTCGTTCCTGATGACGGAAGCGCTGCTGATCTTCTCCCCGGAGACCTCGCTGCTGCGCTCCTTCTCCCGCAAAGTGCGAGTGCGGGCGCACTGGGCCCTGCAGCTGCTCGCCCTGCTCTGCGCGCTCCTGGGGCTGGGAATCATCACCTACAACAAGCACCTGAACGGCAAGGGCCACTTCGTCACCTGGCACGGGCTGACGGGGCTGCTGACCGTGCTGTACGCCGGCGGGCAGTGCGCCGGGGGTGTGCTCCTGCTCTACCCCAAGCTGATGAAGAACTGGACACTGGCCAAGCTGAAGCTGTACCATGCAACCTCAGGGCTGGTGGGCTACTTGCTGGGCTGTGCCAGCCTGATGCTGGGCATGTGCTCCCTGTGGTTCACCACCACGGTGACCGGTGCCTCGTGGTACCTCGCCATGCTGTGTCCCGTCATCACCAGCCTGGTTATCATGAACCAGGTGAGCAATGCGTACCTGTACCGCAAGCGGAGTCAGCACTGAGAGCTTAGTGCTGACCTGAACTTCCCAGAGTGAGCTGGGTCTCCCTTTGCAGCCCCCCTGCTCGCACAGGGTCTCCTTGGAACTTCGTTTCTACCTACTCGTCTTTCTTTAGTCCTGGATTGTCCATAGTGTCTTGTCCCTGGGGAGCAGCTGCGATGTGTGTGACACCTCACCCCTGCCTCGGCAGGGACGTTCCTCAGCACAGGTAAAGCTGCCGGTCCCTGCAGCAGCTTGGTGCTCAGTGCTGGGAAATGGAGGGCTCACTCAGGATTCCAGCTCCTTTTCCCTTCCCACGCAGGGCTGCTTTGGAGCAGGCAGGACAGGAGCCATCCTGGTGAGGAGGGCAGGGAGTCCCCTCTCTCCCTGGAGGCTGCAGCAGGCACCACGCTGCCTCTCCTGCCACAGGGGCAGCTTGGCCAGGAAAGCACAGGGCACGGTTATGGCTTCAGCCTCGGCAGGGCTGGGGCAGGGTGGTGGCACTCGAGCAACGGTGCTACAGCAGCACATGTGTCCCCGTGGCACGGGCACTCCCTGGGATCAGAGCGGGCAGCTCTACCCCGAGGCCCTGGGTCTGGGCACCCACTGCCACGCACAAACCCCTCCGTGGGCTGGGCTCGGCCTGGTGGGGTAGGGTCAGTTTACAGAGCAAATTACTGAGCTGGGCTGTGGACCTTGCAGTCAGCCAGTGATCGTGTCCTTTGGAGGGGCACAGGGAACAGCGTGAGCACGGGGGAGGCACAAAGCTGGGGGATGAACCTTTGAGAAGGCAGAAGAAACCTCCTTGCTGGCACAACAGCCTTCCTTCCAGCACGCATCCAGCTCCTGGCAGGGCTGGAGCTGGGAGCGGCTCCCAGGCTGAAAAATTCCTCTGTATCCAGAGCTTTTATTCAATAAAAATTTCAGGCAGCTAGAGTGCAACAAGCCCTCTTTACTCCTTGGGTGGGATGACTTTTGGGATGCAGGCAGACATTTCCTCCTGCAGATTTCCCACCTCCTGCTGGGAGCACCTGGGAAGAAACCCCCTCCCCAGCCTCCTGACAACAGCCCCCAGGGGCCACTCTGTGCCGGGCCCCCCACCCTGCTCATGCTCTGCTGCAGGAGCCAACGCTTTCAAAGAACTCTTTATTGATACCCAAACATCTGTGTTCTTCCCATGTCACAAAACCTTCTCGTGTGGTCCTTTAAAAAAATAATCATGACACTGCTGATCCACATCCTGGGCTGGGAATTGCCCGCTGGATCAGGAGCTGTGGAGGCTGTCGCAGGGAGCATCCTCTCCATCCAGGAAAAGAACCTCATCAACACAGAGGGAGAGAAAAGAAAGGAGGAGCCCATATTCTACCTGCAGGAAAGACAACCTGCTGCCAGAGGAAGCAGCAAGAACCCCACTGCAAAAATTAATTCCAGCTTCTAGTGTAATCTGGCAAACGGATTAGCTGGGGAGCAGCCAAGGGCAGCAGCTCCTCGCAGGGGGAGGGGGCAGGAGAGAGAGGAGGAGAGAATCCCCACCACGCAAAGCCTGGAGCTGGCAGTGCTGGAGCATCACCAGGAGGGACTGGGTGGCCTCTTCGTGCCCAGTGTCCTGTCCCCTCCTACTCAACAAACTTCTCACCAGTCCTGGTGAGCTCCTGCTGGGGCGGGGGGAAGCTCCCCACGGGAAAGGCATTTGGAAGAGAAACCCACCAGCCTTCCCATTGCTTCAGTTAGGGACAAAACTACCTTCAGAAAGGAGGAAATAAGTGTTGAGTGCTCTGGCCAAGCCCTGGCACAGAGGAGAAGCTGACTTCGATCCCACGAGGGCCAGCACAGCGGCTTGGGGCAAGGGTCAGCCCCGTGTCCCTCTCCCAGAACAGCCCCTGCTGCCTGTGCCGACTCCACGGCCTGTCCTGCGCTGAGGGGAGCAGCTCCAGGAATTCCTGTCCTCACGGTGGTGGCAGCATCACCGTCCCGGGCGCCTGGTGCTGGCCACGAGCAGCAGCGAAGCGATGGAATGAGGTATCCCCCACCTGTGCCGTGGGAGGAGTCCTCCGTGGGGGACACGAGGGGGATTAGCAGCTCTCCAACGGAGACAGGGCGGGAAGGGGGCCGGTCACAGCTGGGCCGGGGCGTCCTGGAAGCTGATGAGGTTGGACTCCTGGCCAGGACTCTTCCCGGCCGCGCCGGGCTCGGGCAGCAGTGGGCTGTCAGCCTTCGCTGCTGCCTCCTCCTCATCATCCTCCATGCTGGGCCAGGCCGACTGGTCCTCCACTCGCTTCAGCCGCTCGTTCAAGGCCTTCAGGGCCAGCTGCCTGCAGGACAAGGGCACGTGGGCAGGTCAACCCCGGGTAACCCCAGGTTAACACAGCTCTGCCCCATGGGGCACTGTGCAAGTCAGTCCCTGGCTTCCTCCCAGCAGGAAAGGGTGGATTCAGTAGTGCTAGGGAAGACCTGGAGTGCCTAGGACTGCACCACAGAAATCCACTCCAGCTCCCAGACTACACACAGAGTTTTCATGCCACGTGGTGCACTTGGAGGCTGTCAGACGGCACACGGGCTGCTCCAGGAATGGGGAATAAAGGCATAAAACAGGGCAGGGAAAAGGGAGTGTGAGCACCTTGTCCAAACCCTCCTGCCAGAAGTCAGGAAGGCCAGTGCTGGCTGTGCTGGAGGGCTGGGGTGTGGGGCTGACTCACCGCCCTCCCCTGTGCCAGGGTGAACTGGTGCAAAACTGCCTCGAGCAGGGGTTGTCACCGCCCCGGGCTCTCCCCCTTCCTCCTGCAGGGACCCCTAACACCGTCTGCCCCTTTCCCAGGATCTCCCCTGACTTTCTATTGCTGCTCCACATCTGGAAGAGTAGGACAATGTCCCACCAGCTCCCTGAAATGTTCCTCCCCACCTCCGTGGCACGACAGCCCCCAACAGCCCCCATGGAGCAGGCCCCTCCTGAGCTCCTGCACCTAAATCTCCCCCTTCTCCTCGTTTGGATTTTAAACCCCACCCTCACTGTCCCTAAACACGATCCCCATGGTCAAGGCAGGGCAGGTGGTACCTTCTCCTCTCGGCGTCCTGAGGGTCCGTCCCCGGCAGGCTGATGGTGATGGAGGACGGGGCACCCACGTCGTAGCGCTTGACGGTCTTGCGGCACAGCCGCACCTTCACCAGTACGCTGTGCACCAGGTTGGCCACCAGACCCACTACGGGCTGCAGGATCTCGGGGAAGAAAGTGGCGAAGGCGAAGTGGTCGCTCATGTCTCCGCGGCCTCTACTGTGCCGCTGGTAGAAGCGTAGATAGACCCAGCTGGAGAGGAGCCCGAAGCCGTACGAGGCCAGTATATTGCTCTCGACGAGGGCAGCGAGCCGCAGCAGAGCCAGGAGGAGGAGAAGGAGCATGGGGACAGCCTTCGTTCGGACCTGAGGCACCTTCAGTACGGTGCTGTCCCCCATCGTCTGCTTGAGGGCCACCAAGACCCCTCCGAGGAAGCCCAGCCCGCCGTGGATGCGGACGGCGAACAGATAGCCGAGGTGGAAGGAGGCCACATAGGTGAGGAAGTAGGCGAGGGCCGCCAGGAGCCCCACGGAGATGTTCACCACGGCGAAGAAGACGAGCAGCTCCAGCGCGCCCCAGAGGGGCTCCAGTAGCCGCCCGGCCGCCCCCAGCGTGGCCAGGCTGGCCGCCAGCCCCCAGGCGCGGTCCTCCACCAGCCCGTGCGTCAGCAGCGTCCACACCCAGAAGTTGGGGGGCAGGAGGTAGCCGGGCGTCACCCCCAGCCCGTAGGCCGTGTCCAGCCCGAAGGAGAGCAGGTACAGCAGCACCACGGCGGCGCTCAGCGACTTCACCACCACGCTGGTGCCGGCCAGCGCCGCCAGGAAGTGCTGCCGGGCCACCGGCAGGTACCGCCGCATCTTCGGCCCCGCGGGCGGGACGGGGCGGCCCCGCGGGGGATGTCCGGCCCCACCCGCCCGCCTCCCCGCGCCGGGCCCCGCGCAGCCCCCGGGCCCCGGCCCTGGTCCCTCCGCCTCCGCCGCCGCCGCCGCCGCCGCCGCCTCGGGCCAGGCCGCGCTCAGACCCTCTGCTGGGCCAGGCCGGGCGCGGACAAACAGCGCCGCTGCGCATGCGCAGAACGGGGGCGCCGGGGCGCGGCCGGCGCGGGGGCGGGGCCAGGGCACTGCGGGGCACATCGGGATTTGTAGTCCGGCTACGTGGGGCGACACGGGACAAACGGAGCGGGGCACGGACACGGAGGGGGACACCGGGACACGGGGGGACATGGGACAAACAGAGAGGGGCACGGACACGGAGGGGGACACCGGGACACGGGGCGACATGGGACAAACGAGCGACACGGACGGGGTGGGGGGACACGGAAGCAGGCGGGTATACGGACACGGCGGGACGTGGGGAAGAGAGGTGGCAGAACACGGTTATGGGGCATGGGGGGCACAAACCTGGGAAATGGGGATGTGGACGCGAGGCGCACTCGGGGACATTGACCCCCTGCAACAAGGGGACACGGGCGTGGGGACACACGCACAAGGACACGGGCATGCAGTGGGGCGTGGGAAGGGTGACACAGTCCTGCTGTCCCCCAGCCCCTCCTGTGCAGCGTGTGGGGCTCTGTGAGCCCACGGCTCTGCGGTGTCCCTGCCTGTCCCGTGTCCCCTGACCCCCAGGTGTAGCAGGTGTGAGGGCAGTGTCCCACCTGCCAGGAGCACCCCGATATCCGGCGCCCCCCCCCCATGCTGTGCCCCCCCAGCCGTGCCCACGTCCCCGGGCAATGACGCAGCCACCGCCTGTGAAGTGAAAATATGAACATTATTTAATAACTGAGTCTCTGTAATAAACCATTTGAAAATATTTTACAAGGAGTCACACGCACGATATCTTACAAATTGTCTTTTTGTTGTTTTTTTTTTTTTAAGTTTTCCAACTCTTCTGTACAAAAAAAAAAAATAAACCCAAAAAAATTAAAAATAAATTAAAGAAAATCAATTAAAAACCCAATGCCTTTGAATGAGCAGAGAGAAGCTTTCGGGTGGGGAAAGGGCAGGAGGTGACCCCGGCGGGACGGGGGCCCGGGGCCACGCCCCCCCTTCGTCTCATTGGTTTTTAACTTAAAATAGACTATATATGTATATATTTATAGGTATGTATAGTGGTGGTTTTCTGGCAGAGCACCTAACTAGACTACAGAAGTACACACACTCCCGGTAACACAGAGCCATCTGTTCAAACACGGTTCCCAGAGACAGTAACCAAACACACACTGAAAAAGCTACAAGCAGAATGACCATTAATTAACCCCAGCACTAATTAGCGCCTGGCGCCCTCCCCAGCCCCCCCGGGGTGGCCATGTCGAGGAGGCTCCCCTGGACCCGGTTGATGGGGTGGCTCTGAGCGGGGTGCCCCGGGGGGGTGAGGGTCCCCGAGGCTGCCCAAGGACCCCCGGCACTGCCGGGAGCAGCGGGGGGCGACGGGGGGTGGGTGTGGCACCCCGGGGTGTCACAGCTGGGGACCCTGCACCGGGCCCCTCCAGCCCCGCGCCACCTCCTCTGGCTGGGTTTGTGGGGTGCAGTGGGGTGCCAGGGTTGAGCGGCTACGTCGTCCCCTCCTTGGCACCCAGCGCACTGAGCGGGGGGGACACCAGCACCTCCCCCGACCGCCCAGGCGTGAGCCCCAGCGCCTGGGGACACCCCTGCGGGGCCACCTCCCGTGTCCCCAGCGCTGCGTGTCCCCAGCCAGGAGCTCCGCAGCGCCCGGGAGCAGCCCCGGTGCCCCCAGGGACGGGCATGGGCGCCTGGCAAGTCCCTTCTGAGGACATGTGGCACCTCCCGCTCCACTTGGCACTCGGGGACGTGCGGCACGTACCGCAGCGGGGCATGTGGCGTGACCCACTCGGGGACATAGGGCATGTCCCCCAGGGGACAAGCAGCACATCCCCCCGGCCAGTGCGGCTTCTTTGGCAGGGCAAGGGGGTCCGGGCAGGGCTGGGGGGCAGGGCTGAGCGGGCAGGATTCACAGTGATCTGCAGAACGGAAAGAAACAAAATACTTTCTCCCCCCCTCTCCTTTTGACCCCAGTATCTGTGCCCAGCTGAGCGCAGTGCAGGGACTGGGGCTCCATCGTGCCCCGGCGCAGGCAAAGGTCACTGCCCCCCTCCCCGGCCCCTGCCCGCTCCCAGCCCCAGCCCGCAGGGATGCTGGAGCTGCCCCACACTCCCTGGGGCCGCTACCGCTAGAACAAATGATACTGACCCGCACACTCAAGTCCTTTCTTTTTTTTTTTTTTTTCTTTCCCCTTTTTTTTTTTCTTTGTGTTTTTTGTTTTTTGTTGGTTTTTTTTTTTTTTCTTTTTTCCCATGTGTCCTCATTGCTGACAATAAACCCCGCCGGTCTCCAGGTGAAAATGTTGGAAACTCGATGTAGAAAGATCTGCTTTAAAATCTTCAGGCTAAAAAAATAGGCGAGGTGGATGGGTGGGGGTCGCGGGCAGAGGACGCCGACGCCACTTTTCCAAGTCCGAGCGGCCGGGAGGGCGTGACCCCGGGGCACCGTCCCGGTCCCCGCTCTGCCGGGGAGCCCCTGCCCGCACCCCGGCTCTTCTTTGGCTGCGGCCGGTGGGGAGAGCGGGATGGCACCGGGGGGGTCCCCGAGGCGGCGGAGGGGACTTCGCTCCCGCTCCACCGGGCCGGGGAGGGGCATGGAGATGGAAGTTGAAAGAAAAGAGAGCTGGCGGGGGCGGCCAGGGGGCTAAAGGCAGGCGGCCGGGGGCAGTGGGTGCCGGCTGGTGCTGGAGTAGAGGAGCAGCAGCTGCAGTGAGAGCAGGACCCCCAGGGAGGGGGAGAAGGAAGCCCCTCGGCCGCAGTCTGAGGTATCTTCCTGAGTGGGCGAAGAGAAAGGGGCCGTGGGGCACCCCCAGCAGTGCCTCTGCACCCCAGGGGCACCCACCTCCCTGCAGCCCTGTGGCCTCCTGCCCTATGGCACAGACCCCTAGTGCTGCTCTCCCCCCAGGAGAGCACTCCCTGGCGCTGCTCTCCTAAGGACCCCTCATAGCTCTGATCTCCACAGGGAATATCCCAGGGCTCCTCCTCCCTATCCCCATCAGAGGGGTCCCCCCCAGCACTGCACCCCCAGCGATCCCCTCATGGCTCTGTTCCTGCCAGGGATTCCATTCCCCCCTCAGGCGTGAACCCCTCAGCTCTGCTCCCTTGGGATCCCCCCATGGCTCCACTCCCCTGCTCAGGGGGAACCCACGGCCCAAATTTCCCCCTGGGGAGCACCCCACAGGGGACCACCCATGGCTCTGCTCCCCCACCAGAGGATACCCACTGCTCCCATCCCCTCCCAGGGGAGAACCCCAGCTCTGCTCCCCCCCCTTTCCCCTACAGCCCACGTACTGTTGCATTGTAGTCGAAGCAGATGTGGGGGCCTTTCCGGTAGCGGGGCCTGTCCACCAGCTCACACTGGTTGGGATCCCTCGGGGGGGCTTTGCAGGTCAAGGAAACCACCACGGACAGGGCAGTGGGGGCTTGTAGGGCACCCCCAGCCCCTTTGGCCACATGCCAGCTCCCTCCACCCCTGCCAAACTTCACAGGTCCTTCCACCCTGCCTGTTCCAAAGACCATATGTCCCCCCACCTCGCTGCCACCACATCCCCGTGGGATGCAGCTGAGACATCAAAGGATACCTCTTACCTCTGCCTGCAGCAGCTTGACAGACTCACACTGGCTGCAGAGGGGCTTGTCAGCCACCACGAAGAGCAGGTTGGTGTTGGCCAGTCTCTGTGCGTGGAAGAGCCTGGGGGTGTGAAGGTGGTGGGACCTCACTTGGGGCCCTGTGCCCCAGTCCCCCCCAGCCTCAGTGCCAGCCCTCCTGGTGCGTGGCTCTGGGGAGGCTGAAGCAGCAGCACCTCCCCAGACCCAATTTCATGACTGTCCTTCCCCTCATCCCCATCCCTGTCCCCAGCCTCATCCCCTGATCTCCATCCCCATCCTCAGCTCCACCTCCCTCCCCATCCCCACGCTGAGGGGCTGCCCAGGGACTCGGCACTGATGAGCTTCCAGGGCTCGGTCCTACACAGAGGACCTCTGGAGATATGATCACCCACAGCCTATGGGGACACTACTGTTCCTCTCTGTCGCCCCCTCTGGGTACCACAGTCCCCCCAAATGCTGCACAGCATCTCCAATCACCCCACACAGGCTGCTGCATGGGGATCTTGGCAAAGGCACCTCAGGGCTGTCCCCAGCCCTGCCCAGGGGTAGGACAGCAGGGCCGGACCCACCTGGAGCAATTGCCGCAGTCGATGATGGCGTTGTAGGTGGCGTTGACAGTGCTGAAGTAGTACTGGGTCTGCTTCATGATGCAGCTCGTCTCCCTGGCCTCCATGCCGTCCCCTGCCACCTCCTCTGTGCCAGCACAGCACTGTGGGCCAAGGGCCACCAACCCCCCCAGCCCCTGCCCACCCCCAGCCCAAAGCTCCCCAGGGACTCACCCGTCTGGAACCAGCTGCTGTAGGTGAGGCTGTACAGGAACTGCTGGAACAGGGACCTGGGGAAGCAAAGTGTGGCCATGTCAGGTGTCTCAGCCCCAAGGACACCCCAGTGTCACTTCCCAATGGAAATGACTCCAGGGAGAGGACATGGCAGGACTCACCAGGCTGCGGCCGAGGTCCACCAGGCGAGACTCAGGAGATCGGCCACAGTGGGCTGTGGGCAAAGAGGGGACAGTGAGCCAGCAGGTCCCCATGAGGGACACTGGAGACACATTCATGGGTCCCTGAGCTCCCAGACCAGCTGGAATGCACCATCCCTATGAGTGCTCACCACAAAGACGCC
Source organism: Lanius collurio (assembly GCA_020086605.1). Lineage (NCBI taxonomy): Eukaryota > Metazoa > Chordata > Aves > Passeriformes > Laniidae > Lanius > Lanius collurio. The sequence goes on along the minus strand of JACBWW010000009.1, from coordinate 2,153,769 downwards.
CCGGGGCGCCGCACCCGTGTTGCTGGGGGCCTCGGGGGCACAGACAGACTGGAAGTCGTAGGACTCTTTGCGGGTGTAGAAGGAGTTGTTGTAGAGGGCGGACATCAGGTTGGCATCCACTTCACTGAAGAACTTGCCCACCTGAAATGGGGACACTCAGTCTGCACCCAAATGCCACCTCAACTTCCCTGGAGGGGGCTCGAGTAGGGCTGTGTCATATCACCGATGACACGAGTTCAAGGGTCTCAGCTCCCCACTGGCATCCCATGCCCAGGAGCAGTGGGCACCACTCACCTGGTACCAGTGGTCCTCCTGGTTGGAGAGCACCAGGAAGCCCCCATCATCGATGAGGACACAGATGAGGTCCTGGGGAAGGAGGGGAGTGTCATCCAACCCTGGCCATGCCCGGGGCAAGGCAGGACCAGCAGGGTGGGGCGTGGCAGTTTGTCAGGCAGAGGGGCCAGTGCCGTGTCCCCAAGCCTCAGAAACTTCTCAGTGCCTGGAGCACATGTGCTGGCTGCAGGGAGCAGCAGACACCACCCACCCTGGGTGTTTAACAGCCTTCTCAGGGGGTCCACAGTCTATGGGGCAACCCCAGGTCTTCATCCCTACAAGGTGGGCTGGGTCTGGCTGAGCTTGAGGAGCAGCAGGGGACAGAGTGGGCACACAGGCAGGAGACAGGAACCCCTCCCAGCCATTCCTTACTCCCCTACCAGCTGCCCCCACCCCTGCCCACCACCCACCTTATTGTTGGCCTCACAGTCCATCTCACAGCTGCTTGAGGGGTCACACTGTCAACCAAAAGCAGGGCAGAAGGACAGGTTAGCAGCATGGTCATCCCCCCAGCAGCGAACATGCAGGGTGGTGTCCCCAGAGGCTGGGGATGGGTACCCTGACAAACAAGCCTGGTGCAACCACAGGCACCACGCCCCAGCAGCGCCCACCAGCAAGCAGAACTCCCTCCCTGTCCTGTCCCCACCCCTGTTCCCTGGTTGTGCCAGCCTCCAGGACGTACTCGGCGGGTGCCCAGCTGGTCACGGTCTGTCCTGTTGCTCGCCAGCACTTTGAACTTCTCAGCCCAGGCCTCCAGGTCCAGCTTCACCCCCACCACTGGGGCAGTGGGGAGATGGGGTGAGCCCTGGCGTGGAGGGGGGTTGCAAGGACCCCCCAGCCTGGCGCCAGGGCACCCAGCTCCCTGCCTACCTGCAGGCTTCAGAGTCTTGCCCTCGATGCTGAGCTCCACGGCAGTGCTCACCAGGATCCCGATGGTGTTGTTCTCCAGGTCTAGCCCCCGGTAGCCAGCTGTGGAAGGCAGGGGTGACATCAGGGGACACATGGAGCCAGCAGCAGCCTGTCGCCCTGAGCTGGCACCCACCATCCCGGTAGGGTGGCTTGAAGATGTAGCCCTTGTTGTCCAGGCTCCTCCGATAGAAGCTGGCGTTGAAGGGCTCCGGTTCCTCCTCCCAGTCATCCGCGGCCCTGGCAGGGAGCAGCCACAGCCATGACTGTAACTGTCACTGTCATCTCTGGTCCCACCAGAGATGGCCCAGCAGGAGCAGACATGTCACTATGCAGGGTGGACACTCACTTGTTAGGGAAGACACGGGTGATGCCCCCGTCGGTGGCTGCGAAGACAGCCAAGAGACTGTACCTGCAAGGAGAGGGGCCAGGTACGCCGGCCATCAGTGGGGTTTTGCTCTGCTCCAGTCTCCGTGGCCCATCCCAATCCTCCTCTGTCCCAAGACAGTGCTGCCCACCCTGAGCCATCTCCCCTCCACCTACGTGTTGAGGTCCTGGTCCTTCCAGACCCTCTCCACCAGCTGCTGCGTGATGCCCGTGTCCAGGATCAGGTTGTGCAGGAGGAAGTTGTCACCTTGGGAGGAAGGTGGAGAGGAGAATGAGGTGAGAGCTGGCCCCATGGGGGCCACCCACATCCCCTGCCCTGCCCCAGCATCCACTCTGCAGCAGCTCTCAGGACCCCAACCCCAGCATAGTTCATCCCCTGCTCCATCTCCCCCTGGATCCCTGACCACCCCCAACCCCCTGGCAGCCCCCCCACCAGCCATCCCAGGTACTCACACTGCTTGGAGTCTGGGGTCACCTTTTCCATGAGGGCAATAAAGTTTTCCAGGAATTCAGTGTTGTTATCCGACAAGTCGAGGTCTTTGCAATACTCTCTGGGGTTTGGGGGACAAGGTTTGTCGTTTGTGGGGATGGAAAAGGTAAGGTCAGTTCTCCCCCGGGGACGACAGGGTGGGAACTGGCTGTGCTGCCAGCACCCAGGCTTGATGGGGACACAACAGTGGTGATGTGCCACCTCTCCTGGGAGTGTCACCCCACCAGAGGAACTGGCTGTGGGCATCTCTGCGGACTGCCCTGTACCCAGCCCCTGCTGCCTGCAGTGCCACCAGAGCAGCGTCACACACCAGTCACCATGTCTGTCACTGCCACAGGCACTGAGGTGCCATTTGCCCAGGATGGTACAACACTGAGTCCCTCTCTCCCATACTGGTGGGACTGGGGTGCCTCTGACACTGTACTTACCTGCGGGGCCAGGTGGGCACTGCTGTGCCTACCCTGCCCTTCCCCTGTGGCACCCCAGGGATGAGGGGCTCCATTGTGGGTGTGAGCAGGGATTTGCCTCAGGATTCTCCACAGCTGCACTGGCAGCACCAGGCAGGTACTCAAGGCCGTACCTATCCCCTTGGTACAGATGGTTGGGTGCTGGCTGAGCCCCAGCTGGTGGAGATGGGTGCTTGCCCATGGACATCACTGGTCCTGTGACCCTCCTGGGACAGGCACTGCGGTGGGTGCCCTGCTTCGGTCTGGAATACCCTGAACACAGAGTCCCAGCCCCACCAATGCCAGGGACAGCTTTAACCTGTTGGTCACCACGAGGCTCTGACTGGGTGGCACAGGTTAGTGCCACCCCAGGGTGCCAAGAGCCTCCCATCCTCAGCAGTGTGGCTGTGAACAGTGCTGGGGTGCTCAGAGCTCCCCCCACTCACAACCTCACTGCCAAGCTCCTGACTCTGCCAAAAACCTCATTAAGAAGACAAATGTTGGAGCAAAGGGTGGCAGGGAGCATGCCCACAGGGCAGCTGAAAATGTGGGGCACCCTGGCCAGCTCGGCCCGGTCCCACCTGGTCGGGGGGCAACAGCCACCTAAATATCTCCACCGACACGCACAGATACAGGTACTCACACACCCACGGGGGACAGGGGATATACGGTTTCTGAAAATTTCCAGTGGCCCATGGGCACGGCAGCACCGGCTGCAGATCATACAGTCGCCCTGGGTGCCAGGAATGCCCCGGCACACGGCCCCTCTCTGCCCCTGCCCACGCCGGGCAGCACCCACTGCAGCAAGGTGCCCATGGAACCGCCCTGGGGACACCTCACCCTGTTTTCCACAGGCCGCTGCTTTCTCCAGCTGCACCGTCTGCAGAGCCCCACACTGGACACTGAGCCCATCACTGCAGCCTGAGCAGGACAGTGGGTGCAGACCCACTCCTGGGGCCTTGGGCTCAGCCATCACCTCCCTATGCATCCTCTTAGTGTGTCTACAGGCCGGTTTTCAGTAACACTGTTCCTGTTTCTCATTCACACTCTGTGAATGAGTCTTTGTGTCTGCTCTGGCTGCCATGTGTCCTGGACTTCACCCCCACTGCCCAGCAGAGGGCCTGGGGACTAAGCTCCCCAAAAAGGCAGTGCTGCACAGTGACTGTACATTTTGGGTTGGTTCAGAGTGTGAGTGACCGCTTCTGTGGGCTGGGAAGGTCGGGGGGGTACCCGCAGGTGGCCGTGCTGTACCTCAACCCACTGCAGTCCCCAAAATCTGCACTGGCAAAACACCCCCTAACAGGACATTTAGCTGCTATAATGACCTATCAGCATATAGGTGATTAGCTGATGATGCTAATTAGGGCTGGTCGCTGCACTGTAGTAGCAGGAAGGGCAAGGTGCTGGCAGAGCCACTGGGCTCCTCAAACACCCTACTGAGGGATGGCCCTTCATCCCTGCTAGGTGACAAGACTGGGTGGCATGGCCCAGGAGAGGGGACATATCTGTCTGTCCAGGGGCCGCTATGCTGTCCTCATGTCCCCAGACCCCCTAGGCATCCCAAATTTGAGCCAAAATCTCTCCTTCCTTCTACTTCCCCCCGCCCCTGCAGCCAGCACGACTGTATGATGCCGCCGCCGGCGCCTCGCTCGGCAGGGATTTTCAGAAACTATACCTATATATGCACGCGCAGAGGTCGGGCTGCACCGGGTGCATATATAACTGTGCTGGATGCAACCGGGAGGGCGGCGGGGCCGGGGTCCCGGCGGCAGCCCCGCGGCCGAGAGGGCACACGACACACACAGCCACAGGGCACGGGGAGCAGGGACAAGGCACGATGAGGCGAGGATGGGGGCGATGGTGGGGTCGGCAGCGGGGCCGGGGTGGATGGACACCTCGGCAAGCGCACACGCAAAGCTACCTGGGAGCAATGAACACATGTCCCTCCGACTCAAAGCTGTTGGGCAGCAGGTATTCAAAATCTGCAACAGAAAGGGAAGGTTATCCGGCGGGGAGCGGGGACGGGGGCGCCGGGGGCCAGGAGGGAGAGAGACGGACAGAGAGAGAGAGAGAGGGGGGAGGGAACCAAAAAAAAAAAAAAGAGAAAAAGGCATTTGCTGCTCTTGGTAACAAGAGAGGAAGGAAAAGGCCGTTCTGCTGTTGCTGGCACCGCATGGGAAGGAAGGTTAGAGCCAAATCAGGAGAGGTTTGCCCATCTCGGCTCGAATTTGCTCGGTCGCGGGCTGAAGGTGCGCGGGTGCGTACGCGCGGCCGGTGGCAGGCACGCAGGGACACACAGACACACACACATATATATATCTGCGCACGTGTATATATATATACATTTATATATATATGCATGTTCGGGAGGGCGGGGGGACGTCTCTCTCTCGGGGAAAGGGTGGTGGGCGAGGGCAGGGAACCACATGCTGCACTCCTGGCCGGAGCAGGATCACCAGAACACTCGATTGTCGGGAGAAAAAATAAAGGGAGTTTTCAGGCATCAACATGGCCAGAGGAGAACCTTGCCGAGGACAGTCCAACCAGAGGCTCCTGCCCTGCTGCAGGGCCGTGCAATGCGCTGATGGGCTCCGCTGCAGGGCACCGGTGCCCCTCCCTTCCCGGGGCAGTGGTATCCCAATGGGGATGGGGATCCTCACTCGCCTGCCAGCGCACTCCGCTTTAACAGGGAGGTGCAGCCCAGCGTGTTTGGGATGTCTCTAGGAATGCCCCCGGGCAGAGGAGACAGAGGATGCAGGGCTCAGCTCACGGGGGCGAGCTGGCGTAGGGGGTGCATGGAGGGGTGCTATGGGACACGCCGGGGACAACATCCCCCCCGACGGGCACCGCCACCCCCTTGCCCTCCCGCCAGCTCCTGGTGCATTGCACGGCACAGCCAGAGGTTGGACTGTTGCTCTCTGAGGGCTAGAGGCAGGGGCTGGGTACAAGCCGATGAGAGGAAGAAGAGGAGGAAGAGGAGGAGAGGAGTACAAAACACTCGTACTTGGTCCATCAGCATTGCCATCACAGGGGCGCTGGGAGGAGGCAACTCAAGGCTGATAGAACAGGGCTGAGGGTGACACTTCCACCTCCCCACTGTCCTGCCCGTCTGGCCCTGTCCCCGATGGCCCCTCCTGTGCTGCAGTGCCCCCCCCCCCCCCCCCCCAGGCTGTGCCAGGGACGGGGTGCTGCCGGGCAGGCTGCTGGTGGGTGCCGTGTGCTGGGGGCTGTATGGGATGGACAGTGGTGGTGGGTCCCATGGGGACCGTGTGTGCTGGGTGTCTCTTGGCCCACTGTGGGGCTGTGTGGGTCTGGCCTCAGGGGACCCCTCTGGCATTGAGGGAACATGGGCCAAATCCTGCTCTGTATCACAGGAGTGACGTCCTGCTCCACTACAGGGGGAGACAACTCCAGCACCTCAGCCTGCCTTGGTGGGACTTTGGGCTCAAACTTGGCTGCTCCCAGGGGCACAGATGGCACCAGGACACTGTACCTTCAGTGGTACAGTACACTGAACCATGCCATGCTGGTCCCCAGGGCAAGGGGGATGGCCACTGAGCAGCTGTGGGGGCAGGCAGTGTTGCACCCCTGGGCTCAGCCATCCCGCGTGCCCATGGGGCCACGCTCGCTGTCACCTGTGCAGCTGGGATGCACATCCCCAGGTTGTCCCATCCCCATCTCTGCAGAGGGTTCCTGCTTGTAGGCTTTCCCCAAAAAGCCTGTCCTAGAGGCTGATGGCAGTGGTGGATTGGGCCCCCCATCTGCCCTCCATCCCTGCCACCTTCGGGCATCCACCCCACAGCCCCCTGCTCCCTGCACAGCCCTATCCCTTTCAGATTGAGTTGTCTTGGGGAGGAGGAAGCAAAGGAGCCAGGAGAGGGAGAGAAGGAGCTGGAGGAGACGAGCAGGAGGAGAGGAGCAAGAAGGGGCAGCCTTGGGGAGGAAGAGCATCCAACTAGCTACAAAAAACCTCGTGGATCAAAAACGGCAGTTTCATACGAGATTGGCTCTTGGACGATATCGAACCAGGTTTGGGAGTGATGCGCAGGGAGGGAGTGGGGATTTTCGTGACAAAGCTCTCATGAACAGAACAAGACATGTTGCTTTCAAATAAAGGGGGAACTGGAGGAGAGGAGGAGGAAGAGGAAAAGGAGAAGGGAGGAAGGGCGAGTTGGTGGCGGTTTGCAGGTTCGGCGTGGCAAACGGGCAGGGAGATGGGCAAGCAGGGGGCTGGGGGGGACTGGACAGGGGGCAGGGGACGGGGTGGTGAAGGTGAGTGGTCTGAGACTGAAAATACTTGCCCTTCATTTTGATGTTTGGTACTGTGTGAATCCACCATAGAGAGAAAGCAAGAAAAACAACAAACAAAAAACAACAAACAAAAAAAAAAGGGGTTGGGTGGAAAGGGGGAAGGGGGGCACAAACAATATTTTATTCAATCGATGTTTGAATAAAAATATTGTGTATTATAATCATACCAAAAGGAAACCTCTTGCAAAAAACGACATGAAGAAAAGAAAACAGAAGAAAAAACCCAGTAACAAAAGGAAACGAAAAGGCCACGGTGAAATAAGAACAAAAAGAAAATGCCAAGATATAACTAGAGAAATATATAGATATATATTCAATACTCCAAAGGAAAATGAGAATCAGTAGCAAACAGTTGCAACAGTCTTGATATCAAAATGTCCTCACTGAGTCAGGGGGCATGCATGGCACGGTGGGCAGAACCAGGGAGGACAGGGGGATCCCCCCTCCCGGGGATGGGGACAGCCTGGCCTCGTCCCCACAGGGACACAGGGCTCCTGCCCATGGATGGAGGGGGTGGCAGGGGCTGGATCCAGAGCGGGGCTGGGGTCGGGCCACCAGGGTGGCCGAGGGGGAGAAATAGGGGGAACCAGAGGGGAGAGGGGAAGGGTCCGGTTCTCCCACGGGGGAGAGCGTCCCTGGGAGCAGCGTGGACCTGAGGTGGGGAAAAGGCTTGGGGGTCAGGGGAAAGAGAAAGAGAGAGAAAGAGGGGGCCAGGCTAACACACACATACACAGATTAATTCCAAACAAAAATCGAAACCAACCAAAACCGAACTCATAAAAAGAATAAATGGCTTAAATTGAAACCAAAGTATTGTAATAAACCAAAGGAAATTAAAGAGATCCATGCAAACTTCCCCAGGCTCACAGATTAATTGGCTGCTACAGCGCCATCCCTCGTCCCCGGGAGGCAAACAGGCAGTGCCTGCCTGCAGCCCTGGGCTGGTGTTTTGGGGTGCAAAGCCTAAGGACCAAACCCTGGCCCCCGGGGCAGCCCAGGCAGGCAGCTCGCTTTCCCTCTGTGCGCTCACCTCTACTCACGCCTCTCTTAGCTTTAGTTTTGCTCTTTATTTTGCCTCTCACAGTGATCCCTATAACTTTTCACAAGTCTTTGCTTTGTGTTTCTTCCCTCAACAGCCACAGGCTGGCGTGGGGTGAGGGGGAGAGGGCGGCAGGGAGAGCCAAGGGCTACTTACACTTCACTTGCAGGATCTGGTCGCTGAGGTTGGCCTGGATGTAGTAGGTGCTGTAGGGAGGCAGAACCAGCCCCAGGCTGTGGAAAGGAAGAGCAGACATCTGGTGTAAGGCTTTACACCCACCCAGAATCCTTGGCCAGCTCCCAGTCCCTGGCTGGCACCTGCTGGCAGCAGCTTGACCTAGGCGATGGCAGGCAGCAGTCCCACTGGCCTCCTGCACAGCCTGCTGCATCCTTGTCTCCAGGAGCTGCAGCCAGCGCTGTCCTGAGGCATCCAGGGTCATGCCTAGAGCACCCAGTGCTGTCCTGGGGGCACCCATGGGCACAGAAGTTGGCACATCTGCCTAGCCAGGGCTGAGATGGGCAGGACGTGCCGGCCCAGGAACCAAGGGATATGCATGTGGAAGAGGAACATGACATCCCTGTGAGGGAGGAAGGCAGGAAGAGACACAGCCCTTGAAAGAAGGGACGCAACCATCTCAGCCTGGAGAAACTAATGACAACCATTCTACAGGAACCAGGAGATAGGTAAGTCAGGAAGGAGAGCAATGAACCAGCCAGGAATCTGGCATGCAGGGTGTGGGAGAGGTGGGAAAGGAGATTGCCTGAGTTGGTTCTGGGGCTGCTGAAACCACAGGAGTCACTGCCACAGGGAACTGGACTCCTTGGTGCCAGCTGCAATGGCCACTGGCCTTTGGTGACAGCGTATGCCAGGTGTTGCCAGGAATAAGCGAGCAAGGACCACATTTGTGACTCTCATCAGATGTCACACCTGCACCAGATCCGTTGGGATCTGGGCTTCCTCCCTAAACCACCCCTTCAGATAACCCTGTCTGTGCTGGCAGCACAGTCTGGGCATTGCAGCCAGCACAGCAGAGGTGGTGGCACTCCAAACCACAGGTGTGAGGAAGAGGGTGGTGGCTTTTTTCTATTCAGTGTTGGTGGCACCCCGTGCTGACGGCATCCCAGGGAAACCCAGGAAATATCCCTGCCACAGAGCAGAGCCATGGGAGCACAGGGCTTTCATCCTACACGTGTCACCCCGTGTCATTGTCCCCTCCTCAGCAGTGCTGCTGGGCTGCAGAGGGGTGACACCATGGGGGACAGGACTGGGGCTGCACTGGGGACAACCAGCAGTACTGGGTAGTGGCTGTGACCCTTGCTAGCCCCTCCCGAGCTGGGTGGCAAGGAGGAGGAGGAAAAGGAGGATAAGGAGGCACACTGGGCAACAGGGGCTCACACAGCTCCTCCTAGGATGAAGGAATATGAGTTGTACAGCACAGACATGACGATGTCAGGGTCTTTCTTACACATCTGCTGGTCCAAACTGGTGCAAACTGGGTGATAAATGCAGAACTTTGCTCTGGCTCTAAAGACACTGCCTGTGCTGCAGGGTGGGAACATGTCACTGTCACCCACCCTAGAGCAGGCAGCGACCTGCGTGAGCCCTGGTTGGGCAGACAGGTGGTGGCAGGGGTGACACTTGTCTGGCCCCTTGCACACCAGCCCTGCAGCCCAACACTGGCAGGCAGCACTTTGAGGAGTGCCCTGTGTGTAACGCCTGTGTGCAACGATGTGACAGTGCATTTGCAACCCCACAGCCTGTGGGACACATCCCTGGTGGCCTTGGGGACTTTTGGAGCTGCAGGCACAAGCCCCAGCCCAGTGCTGGTCCAGCCAGCACTGGGCAGTGTGGGTGCACTGGCAGTGACACTCACCTGTAGTTGGTGCTCTTGATGGGAGCCCATGTGTAGGTCCGGAACACCTCATCGATATATTGCTGTGGGTCAGAGGGAGCCAGTCAGGCCTGGGGGTGCCAGGACTCTGCTGGCACGGTGACACAGAGCCCTGGCTCCCAGCCCCGTGCCAGACACATCCCCTCAGCCCCACTGCTGGTTCTGGGTGCTCAGCACAGCAACAATTTCAGCTGGGACTCCCTTCCCCTGCCGTGTTACCTCATCCAGGGACTTGATGAGGGTCTTGATGAACCTCTGCCCGTCATTCCCATCAATCATGCTTCTCCGGATCTGTGGGACACAGAGGAGACAACTGAGGGCCACAGAGGAGACAACTGAGGGCCACAGAGCCCAGCCATGCACCTGTGGGCACCCAACCCAGTGGGGTGGCACTAGGGACCTGTGGGGTGCAGTGTTAGCAGCCCAGGGAGGTACCCAGGGGACAGTGACCCAGCTCCTGTCCCCACTGTGGCTCCGTGGGAGCTGTGCCAGGCCCCTGAGGAAGAGACACTCCCCAGGGCAGGCTGAAGGGACTGAGTGCCCTTTACAACTGCAGATGAGGGGGCCAGCCTGCTCCCCAAAAGCTGCCCCTGTTCTGCTCACCTCCTCCTTGTTTTCATCTTCCAGTTCAGCATCCAGGAAGTCCAGCGTCACTGGCTCACGGAAATTGATGATCTGCAGGAAGAAAGGGAGAACCAGGGAAGGGCTCAGGACTCCCACAGCTGTTGCTGAGTCCAGACTAACTCATCACAAACTCCCAAGGACTGTGGGAAGCCATGTATCCCTCAGGGCCTGGCTAATCCCTCCAGCTGCCATCCCTTCAGGCCCCTCCTCACCTGGGGCTGCAGGTTGGGATGCAGCAGGACGTAGCCGTTCAGGTCGATGGCGAAGACGTAGCCATTGGCCCCCAGCTGCAGGAGGACAGGAGGAGGGGTGAGGCTGACCAGGTGGCTTTGTAGCATGACATGCTGAGCTGGTGTGAGCACCTTCAGCTCTGCAGGCAGAGCTCACCCCATGTCTCCCCCAGGGCTCAGCCTGTTCTATCCAGCTGTTTCTATTCTCAGGACAGCTTTCCACCCTGGGGTGAGAGTCTGGCTCTGGATTTCTCCCACTGATCCTTTCCCCAGGCCTGTAAGGTTTATTCCCTGCTGACTCTACAAGGGTTTTGGCTCTGCTCTGGGTCCCAGAGCATCATGCAGCTTTGATCCCTGCTCTCCTGCCTGTCCCAATCCCTGCCTGCACCCATGGCTCCTGCTAGGTGCCAATGCAGCTGAAGTGCTCTGAAGTGCTGGGGCACAGCTTGGGGCTCCCATCAGAGGGATTCCACACCAGGATCAGGCAGTGCAGGGCAGGCACACAGGGGAAGGGACCCCCACGCACGTTGTAACGCGGTGTCAGCCTCTTGATGTCATTGAGAGCCACATCGATCCCCATCACGCCCAGGATGAGCTGGTTCTGGAAGGAAATGCAGGGAGGGAAGTGAGTGGGAAAAGGGCTGTCACCTGCCACCACCATCACGGGGACAGGGAAACAGCAGGATGGACTTCTTCTCCCTCTGGGGACATGTGGGTCAGATTTGGATACTGCAGGGGCACAGGGGCACTAACCCCCAGCAGCCCCTCAGGGAACACTGCAGCTCCCAGGAACTTGCAGCTGTGAGAGCTAGCCAAGGCCATTTTGGGTCCCAAGGATGGCAGTCACCCCTGGTGTCACCCCAGGGATGCCAATGTCCCCCCTGCAGCCATGCACCCATCACCAGGGCACGTTCCCCACCCCACAGTGGCCCCTCACCAGGACTCCCAGTGCAGCCAGGACAGGGGCAGCAGAGTCTCCTACCTTCCTGTCACTGCTGTCCTCCGTCAGGTTGAACACTGGCAGCGTCCCTGTCACCACCAGGCCCAGCCCCTGCACAAGCACAGAAGGATGTCCCATGGCCCTGGCCCCTCACTGTCCTCAGGACCTAGGGCTGGTCATGGGCAGCAGAGGGGGTTTATTCCCCTGACAGGGGAGACAGGGAATGTGCTCTGCAGGACCCTGGGGCTGGTGTGCCCATCCACCTGCACCTGGGAGCTGTGTGGGACCCCAGGGTCAGTGATCCCAACTGCACCCTGGGGCTGGTGTCCCCACCCACATGTCCCTCAGGGCTGTGCAGGACCCAGGGGTGGAGGTCCCCACCTGCAGCTGGGGCTGTGCAGGACCCTGGGGTTGGGGGTCCCTCCTTGCACCCCAGGGCTGGGGAGGTCCTTACCAGGGCATCCTGGTAGACATTGGTCCACTGAACCTGCTTGGCTCGGTTCCCAGCCAGAACCATGGGTCTGCCCAGCACATCCAGGTACTCCTGCAGGGACATGGGACAGGGAAAAGGATCATGTGGGAGCCAGATGTGTCCTTGCTCCAGTCCGGTGACACCCTTCTCCCTATGCACACCCCAGGAATATTAATGTCATGAGGCCCCCAGCCGCAGGCTGAGCTAGGGGAGGGGGCTTGGCAGGTACCAAGCCTGGGGGTACTGGTTCCAAATGGGACCCCAAAACCCATTAGGATACAAACAAGGTGCTGCTCACCACTGGCCATGCCCAGGCAGGGCAGGGGCTGCCAGGCAGCACCAGTCAGAGCTCTCCAGCTCCCACCCATTCCCAGGGCTGGGGCTGATCCATCATGCCTGGACCTGTCTCCCTGGCTGCCACTGCCACCCTTTTTGGATCTTCTCCTGGGGCAGGTTTCCCTTTTCTTGTCTCCCCTTTGCCAAGGCAAGATGTCTGGGCAGGGTGACCCCCATGCCACACTGCCAGCCTTGCCCTGAGGGCCTGCCCTGCTTGAGGACCTTCATCACCGGCCCTCATGGCACCTCGTGCACTTCCGATAAAGAAAAGGGGCAGAGAAGGGGCAGTGAGAGGACGTGTGGGGCAGACATGACTGGCTCTGCCGAGCTTGGCCCTGCCCACACTCACTCCCTGTCCGCGCTCAGTTCTGCTCTGTGCTGATTAACGCCTGATGTTTCATAATTAGTCGCTCAAAAGGCAGCAGGTCCGTGGGGAGCTGCAGAAGATGAATTACTTATTTCAATAGCGCAGGGCCTGGCTGAGGGCTCAGCTCAGCTCGCTGCCACACTCGTTGCCAGCCTGTGGGCTGTCCCCAGCGGGGCTGGGGCTGCCTGAACTCGCCCCAGGCGGCGCAGCCCGGGGACGCTCTGCCTGCCTGGCTCCGGCCGTACCTGCGTGTTGATGCGGATGGCACCGATGGAGGGGATTTCGAAGTAGTAACCTTGGAAAAGAAAGAGAAAGGCAGCTGGAGACCCAGCTGTCCAGCACTCCGGCTGTCCCGCTGCCCATCCCTCCAGGGCTGCACGCAGTGCTTTGCTGGCAGTGGCGCACGCTGGGTCCGAGGGGTGAGCCCAGCACCCCGCAGTCCCCCGTGCCGCTGGGTGCCAGCCCCCCTCACCTTTGTTGGCACAGGCCATCCACTGCAGCGGGGTCACGTCGTAGTTGTGCTGTCCCACGGAAAAGGTGAAGACCCGCACCTGTGGCAGAGCATGCACTGAGGGGCATCCACTGGGCACCCTTGATTTCCACACCTGGTGCTCCCAGCCGATGACAACCTCCCCAGGGACAGTGTGGCATTGCCCCACCATGGCCCATTGAGTGTGTGCAGGTGGACAGAAGACTCCTGCAAGTGCTGGCTGTGCTGGCAGCAAGGGAGTCCCTGTCTCTCCTTGCCTGGCCCCAGCCAGTCTTGTCCCCCAGCATCCCTGTGTTGGCTCAAGCCACCTACCCCAGTGGTCCTCGCTCTGGGGCATCACTGCTCCCAGAGGGGTCTGTGCTCTCTGAGGGAGATTACATGGGCCAGAACCTCCCCCAGCCCACAGGTTTCCAGGTACTGGGCAGCAATGCTGGTTTGTCTGCCTGCCAGCAGCCCTATCTCCATACTTGGGGTGTGATCCCCTCAGGGCCAGCACTCAGGGAGCCCACCAGTCCCATTCCCTCCCCAGCATCCCACAGTGTGCCTGGTCCCACACCTCCTTCAAAGGAAGGTGGGAGCCAACTATAAACCCACTACCAGTGCAGTGACTGCATGCAGGAGCAGGCCGTTGGGGAGGGAGGATAGTGAGGAGGCAAATGGAGCAGAAGCCAGCAATGGAGCTGGAGTAACCATCTGCCTCCACAGTGAGCAGCCCCAGCCCCACAGCCTCTCACCGTCTTATTGGGCCAGTTGTACTTCTCAAAGACGTCCTGCACTCGGTCCTCACCGCCATCCGTGAACATCATGATCATCTTGTTGCAGTTGGCACGTGTGATGTTGGACTGTGGGGCAGACACAGCCCCTGAGGCCACACCTGGAGCCAGCAGCGCTGGGCACAGGGCTGGATGCAGCCAGCAGGGCTGGCCCCAACCCATCTCTTCCCAGCCCATTTCTCTGGGGCGAGGGCTACCAGGGTGAATGGGCAGGAAGAGGGATGTTGTCAGCTGGGGAATGATGCTGTGGCTAATGCCACTCAGCACCTAATATTCATCTTTATTCTGCCTCTGGTACGGCATCTGGTTGAGTTTGGCCCCTCCACCCAGCCCTGCTAACTTTGAACAACCCAGAGGGGAGCAGCACCAGCAAAACTTTGGCTACAGCATGCCAGGAAGTGGGATGTCTCCCCCAGCATTGAGAAGGAGCACAAGGAGCCCACTGCAGAGCAAAGCCCCAAGCAGCAGCCAGTCACTCAGAGCTGTCCTGCTGCCCCCAGCACCCACAGGTGCACCCTGCCCCCAGCCCACAGCCCAGCCCCCAGCTCACGTTCTGCAGCTGGTCGAAGGCGTACTCAAAGCCAGCCTTGTAGTCCGTTGTGCCCTTGGCCACCATGCCCTGCACGTCCTCCTTGAACACCTTCTTGTTCCGGATGTTGGCCTGCACCAGGTGCTTGAAGCACGACACCGGCTTTGCCTTTTCATTGAACTGGGAGGTGAAATGGAGGGGAGTGGGTCACAGACAGGGGACAGGGCAGACACCAGCAGGCACAAGCCACTCATCACACTCAGCTTCCATAGGTGGCAGGTGACCCAGATGTGTCCCACATCCCAGGGAGGGCTGATGCTGAGGCAGAAGCTTGGTTTGGGACAAATGCAGCACTGAGCTGCACGGTGTGGGTGCTGGCAGTTCAGGGCTTGCCTGCACCCTCACTTCTGCAGGACCCCCAGCTTGTGCAAGCAGCCCTGCTGTGCTGCTCTGTGCCATCACTGGGAGCAGGTGCTGCCTCTCACTTACAGCTTCATTTTCTGGCAATGGGGCCCATTCATTAGGGGAGCGGTGATCCAGCAAACAGAGCCAGGCCAGACATGCTAATTAGTGCTGGGTGCTGGTGGCCAGACAGGGGAGGGGCACCCAGCCACGCACAGATGTGGTGGCACGGCCACTGTGCTGTGTGAGATCACGAGCTGGTGACATAGCCAGGAGGTGCAAGGTGTCAGTGGCTGGTGATGGACAGGAGGTGGCTGGTTGGGATCACCCCAAGAACATCTCTGCCAAATGCCCCATGATGGGGGCAGCTTTTGCCTGCTGAGCCCTGAGCAGCCATTTCCTTGCTTATGTGCAGGTGGGTGGTTAAGAAGACCAAAAATGGTATTTCTGCGTGCAGAGCCCTTAGCTAGATGTGTGGGGGAGCAAAGGGCTCCTGTGCTGGGGAGCTGGGAGGTGCCTGGGGACACAGCCCTTCTGCTTGCCCCATGGCACTCACCGAGGCCACATTGACGTAGTCATCATCTGAGAGGGTGTCCAGCATCTCATAGACCGAGGTCTTCATCAGCTTGAGGGTGAGGCCGCTCACGCTGCCACTCCTGCAAGAGACAGCAGTGCTGGGGGCTTGGCAGTGAGGGAGCACAGGGCTGTGCTGTCCCACACAGCTTCCCTGTGGCCACTGGTGGAACAGTGGCACCTTGGGGAGCTGTGTCACCATCCTGGCTTGCCTAAGCCCAGCCAGGGCCCCCACTGTGTACTCACACATCCACAATGATGACCATGTCCTTTGGGGAGGAGGCACCTTGGATGTACCTGTGGGGTACAGAGTGGGGTCAGCAGGGTGGACTCATTTCAGGGGGGACCCTGACTCTGCTGGGCACAGTCCAAGAGTGAAGCCCTGCCAGGGCACAGGCACTGGGGAGCTGCACTGGGAGCCCTGGGCACCCAGGGCTGCGGTGACGCCGTGGCAAGGAACAGGGACGAGGTGGCTGTGGGCAGGTGGAGGCGAGGACACGGCTCCTGTGGCACAGCACAGCAGACGGGCAGTGCCTGCCGCTGCGCACCGTGTCAGCCTAATGAGCTCTAAATGCTAAACTCTTCCATCATCGCAGGCCCTTTCCTGCGTGCTGATTATGCTGACACACACATCCATATTAAGATGCTATTTACCCCCCTGGTACATTCAAAGGCCAGGCTGATTAGGTTATTTTTAGCTACGAGGAGGAAAAATAATAACACTACGTTAATCTTCCCCACTGAAAACAATCAGGGAACCCTTCCTCACCCTTTGAAACACTGGGTCCTGCTCTCAGCCCTGCTGTGCCATCCTGTGTGGGAGGGGGTGGCACAGCCCCACCTCACCATCCAATTGCATGAGGCCTGATCCTGCTGCGGCTGAAGGCCAAGGGAACTTCATTATTGGCTTGATCAGGATCAGGCCTTGTATGAATTAATTAGTATGTTTTTAGTATCAATTACTCACCACTACTGGGGAGGACTGGGGAAGGGGCAGGCTCTGATTGTTAATTTCAGGGCCTGATGTTCCCTAATTACAAGTGATTACCCGGATGGGATGCAGGACGCTGGCACACAGAGCCCACCTGACATGGGTGCAGCATCCCTCAGCAGCTTCCTCTCATGCTGGGGTGCAGGACAGGCAGCTGCCCACGGGCCTGCTCCCTGCCAGCCTGAGAGGGGGCTCTTGAAGCCTGCTCTGCCCCAGGGCTGGGCTGTCGGTGTTGCACAGAGCCCGACTAAGATGCTGCCTGTAATGGGTTGTGGCAGCGCATCCATCTCCGGCTGCCCGGCTCAGATGAATACCCTGGGCTCGGCAGGAGATGGCTGTGGCTAATGGGGCCATTCATCAGGGGAAGGGAAGGCGGGTGAGTGGCGCCTGTGGCCCCACGGCTGCGGCCAGGATCGCGGCCCCGGAGCAGTGAAGGCTGTGTCCTCCGTGGGACCCCAGCATGAGAGCAGCAGAAGACCCCAAGGAGGGTTCCCCTTTGTGCTGTCCCCCAGCACAAAGGGTGCTGCTGCTCCTCCATGGCTGGGTGGACAACCAGGTGGCCATCCTGGTTAGTGGGCAAGGAGCTGGCCTCAGTTGCCCCCATACATATCTGCAGTCCCCGCCCCAAACTAGCCTTCCAGTCCCTGCTCTGCAATAACCTGCACAGACACCCCAGCAGGGAACAGTTAATAATTAATGTTGAGCAATCAAAGGCAATTAACCATAGTAGCAAGGCCATTAATTTTCTGTCAAGGAGAGGGGGCAGCTCCTGATATGGGCAGGGGGATGATCCCTTGGGATACAAGGCTCCCCAGGCAAGTGCCAGAGGCCTGTGCCCACTCTCCTCTCCATGCCTGCAGTTTTGGGCAGGATGGGGCTGTAGCTCCCCTCGCTCCAGCTGATAAGCAGCACTTCCACACCAGCACCTCCAGCTGGGCCAAGGAGAGCCCATTCAATCCCACCTCACTTGGGCTAAATGGCTGCTCAGCTATCACTGAGCCACAGCCTGGTGCTGCCTGCCCATTCCTCTCCCCATCCTCCCAGC
Source organism: Lanius collurio (assembly GCA_020086605.1). NCBI lineage: Eukaryota > Metazoa > Chordata > Aves > Passeriformes > Laniidae > Lanius > Lanius collurio. Next base: position 2,136,194 of record JACBWW010000009.1, on the reverse strand, counting down.
TCATGGTTTCCAAGCTAGCTGTTACCTCATTTGGATGGGAATGCTGGCCAGGACTGAGGGCCGGCAGCCATGGCTGTGGTGAGGGGGAAGAGGGTTTCTCCACACTTTCATCTATACCCAAGGATTTATCTCTCCATCCTGCTGTTTTTTCCAGGAAGAGGGAAGGGGAGAGGGAGCCAAGTGCCACAGCTCCGATACCCCTGCCCATTTTATGGTGTCCCTTTGCCAGTGCCAAAATGAAATGAAAAGGGGAGGGAGCTGATTGCTCCCAGCCAGGACCCTCCTCCCCGCCCAGCACCCCCTTACCAGGGCCGCCGGCGCACATCATAGAGGTCAATCTTATTGGGGGCTCTCCATGGGGTGGCTGTGGGGAGAAGGCAGGTGGTGAGCGAGGCAGGGCTGTCCTGTGGTGGGGACATGGGGGACAGGGCAGAGGGATGCCCAGGGCTGAGGAAGCAGCAGGCTCAGGTGGGGAGCTCACACCAGTGGGTTCTGGCACAGTGCGGTTACACGTGTCACACCAGGCCCAAGGGGTTGCTCATCACACCTAACAGTGAAAGGGCCTTGGCTGCCCTTGGTCACAGCCCCTCTGTGCCAAAGCCTCTCCCTGCCACGCACCAGGGTAGTAGCGGGTGACACCAGTGGCGCTGCCGAAGACCTGCCAGAGCAGGGAGGGATCCTCCTTCCGGTTCTCGATGAAAACGTCCTCCAGGGCCTGTGTCCAGTTCAGCTCGTTGAGGATGACGGTGGCTGCGGGACACAGAGACAGGGGTGGGTGAGTTGAGGGAGCAGTGGAGCTGGGGGTGGGCTGAGGGATGATGGGGACTGTGGTGTCCCCAAGTGATGGCAGGGAGGGAGAGGTGTGTCCCTTCTGCCCCTTCCCAAGAAGAAGCACATGGGGGCCTTCCAGCTTCTCCTACACCCCCTCGAACCCCTCACTGCCACAGGGTGGCCAGCACCACCCTGCTGTCCCTTGTCCCCAGAGAAATGAGCCACTCTTCAGGGCTTCCCAGAGTGCTCACTGTCCCCATCTGCTCTGGGGCAGACACAGCCATCACTGGGGACAGCTGGCCTGCCATCTCACCGCCTTCCCAGCAAAAGTCCCTGTGGAAGCCTCACTCCCCAGGGACAGTCAGCAGCTGGGAAACCCAAGGCTTGTGTCCCCATGGGCCATTATGGAGCCTCTCAGGCCCACTCTGCATTCCCACTGGCCCTGCACCTGACACAAAAGCAATTAAGATGCTGGCAAACAGCAGTTTTAAATTATTCAGCTATTAAAGCAAAAGATAAGCTGCCGGCAGCCCCAGTCTGTGATTAATCAAGAGGAGCTGGCAGAGTGTGGGGGGGCCTCTGTAGTGTGGCAGGTACCGGGCTGGCAGGGAGCTGGGATGGCACCTCTCTGTGCTTGCAGGGGGACCCCAAATGCTGTGGGACGGGAATCCCACAATGACCACTGGTGCTGGGTTGCCCTGGGACTGCAGCACGGAGGAGCCAGTGGTGGGTGCTACTGCAGGGGCAAGGAGCCAGCAGCACCCTGAGACCAGGCACTGATGCCTCCTGGGGGACCCTCAATGCATTTTTTGGGGTGCAAGAACTCTCAGGAGCACCCCATCTCTTTGGCATTGGACAAAACAACACAATGTGCTGCAGGGGAGCCAGTGTGCATTTGAGGAGTAGATTTAGCTCTCCTAAGCCTTCCTCTCACACCTGCCCCCACTGGAAACACCATCATCACCGGTTCAAGCCTTCACTGTGGTACCAAGGCACTGGCAGGATGTGAGTAGGTTTCACTCAGGATCAATCCTGGATCCCTCTGTCCCAGCATGACTGCTGAAGAACTGTCCTTCCCTCAGGCAGCCATGCCTTCAAACCATGATTTACTCTATCCGTATCTCCCCAGCCATTCCTCAGCACTGTGCCCACACACAGCGCTGCTATCTGGGCACTTAGGATGATTTCTTGTTTGGCTCTGCTACAGGACATGGTTTTTCCCAGGAGAAGTGGCTATGAGCTGGCTGCCAGGCTGCTGCCTGCCTGGAGCAGCCCTGGGCAATGCTGCCTGCCTCACTGGGCACCAGGCTGGCCCTGACACATCCATATCCCTGGCAGCACCTACACCCTAGACCCTTGGGGCCCATCAGCCACACCAGTTGCTTGTACTGAATGCAACTCCTATATCCTCCCTGTGCCCAAACACAGCCCCCTTATTATCTCTGAGCATGAATGCAGCCCCTACACCTTCCCTGGGCGTGAATGTAGCCCCCACATCGTCTCTGTGCACAAATACAGCCCCTACACTCTTGCCATGTGCAGAGTGATAAAGCAGTGTCCATGGCGAGGATGGCTCCTGTCCCCGCTCAGTCAAGGCCAGAGATGCCAGCCCCACTGGTGACATCCTCGTCCCTGTCCCCATCAGAATAAGCCCAGCCCCGCCCTGCCCGCCAGCGATTGCAGATTTAATTAAAAATGGCACAGTAAATAAAACACATATAGGATGTAATTTGTGTGTGTAGCGAGGGGTGACGGCGGCGGGCGTCGCCGCAGGGTTTAATTAGCGTGCCAGGCAGCGATAGCGCCTCTCCGCCGGTCCCACCGGGACGCGTCCCGCCCACGGCTCTGCGGGGCCTCGCCGCGCTCACTGCTGTCCCTGGCAGGACAGGGTGGCCCCGTGCCCTCACCCCAAACCACTCTCTGTGGAGCAGCAATTGCGGACCCTGCCCTGCAGCCTGGATTTCTGGAGCACCCCGACGTGGCCGGACGTGGCCTGATCCCTGTGCCCACCCACTCTGTGCCTGTGGCTGCAGCCTGTTTCTGGTAAGGGGCATCGGGAGGGCGTCCCTGCACTGTGACCCCCGCCCCCCATTGCCACATCCCCTCTCCAGCATCCCTCTCTGAGCAGCTGTGAGTCCCTGGAGCACGTTAATCTCCAGCTTGCTCTCGTCCCAGGGCCGAGTGGGGTGATTTATGTGGCCGTGGCGGAGCTCCAGCCGTGGCGTCGGCTGGCGAGCAGGGCTGAGGAGGAACGAGTATTTCATCGTGCGCAGCCCACCCGCCTCGCATGATGTGCTCCATTAGCTGCCTGCCCTGCGCTAGCTGGGTAATAAAACTAATTGCAAATTTCTAATCCACCGCTGCCTCCGCGGTGAAATCATCGCACCGATGCGGCTGCGGGGACAGCCGTGCCCATTAACGAGCCGTGCACCGGGAACGCTCCGCTCGGGGCAGGAACGGGAACTCGGCCCCCATCACCGCCCAGGAGACCTCAGCAAGTGCCGCTGAAACAGAGGTGTGGGGGCAGTGGTGCCCTGGGTGGCGTGGGGCAGCTGAGGATGCCCATGGCAGCAGGGCCTGGGGCTGGGCACAGGATTCGGCCGGCGGGTGCTGGAGGATGCCCTCCAGCTGGGAGCGCTTCCAGCTCGGTGCCGAGCAGCCACTAGAGGGAAATGGAGACCGACTGTCACCATGTGCCACCGCAGCAGGGCGAGGTACCGGAGAGATATGAAAGCTCAGGGACCGTCACACAGCTCGGTGGGGACTGAAGCTGGCGTGGCACATCCTATCCCATCCGCCCGTCCCTCCCTCCCTGCCCGCTCCCGTGCTGGCTCACCAGCCCCATCCCCGTTTCTGGAACAACCTGTGCTCTCTGGCAGCCACAGGGGCACGGCTGCAGGGCTGACACCCCCTGCACGTCCTGGCAGCAGGGGTTGCCCCCGGGCAACACACTGTCCTGCAGTCACCACTGGCTTCCTGCGGGATTGCAGCTCCTTTTCCTCCCTTTTCACGACCTCAGTCCCAAGGAGACTGAAGACTGGCAGCATCCCTGCTTCACCCTCTTCCACTGCCCAGCCGTGTCTCACTCCCTTCTACAGGCAGGTTGGTGCTGCTGCCTCTGTAGGTGCTCCTGCATGGAGCTGCTCCATCCCTCTGAATGTCTCTGGCACCCACTCTGAGCCTCCTCGAGCTTTGCTGGTTTCTTCTGCAGGAGGATGAGAGCTATGTGGGCACAGCTGAGATTCACCCTGTGCCACAATCACCACCTCTCCTTTGTTCCCCATCCCTTCCCTAATAACTCCTAATCCCTGATCTACCTCTTTTGCTTGTGTTGGCCTCTTAAGGGTCCCTGGGGAAGGACACATTGTCACCTCAGTCCTGATACAGCGACTCTGCCATGTTTCATTGCCTGCCCGTCTGGGAGCCAGCCTGCCCTGGCACCAAGACCCAGTTGGGGCACCCAGAGGTGATGGTCCCTGGGGCTGCAATGCTCCAGGCAGGAGAGGTGGATGCCCAACCAGGCGGTGCAAAGCAGAGAGGATGAGGAGGGGCACTCACAGCCTTTGTAGATGTCCGTGGGGATCTGCACAGCAGCGTATGAATAGTTAACCTTGGTCTTGAAGTTGTCATCATCAGTGAACTCCAGCTTCAAGGAGTTGGACTTCTCCCTCTCGATCTCTTCTCCATCGGGATCGTCCTGGGGAAAGAGCAGAGCACATGGGGTCACCCAGGGCTCCAGCCCTGGATGAATGCTGGGAATGCCATCACCTGAAGCCCATCACCACATGTTCCCTGGGGTGACCATTTCTGGTCTCTGTGTAGATTTGGCCTGCAGGCTGTGCCAGTGCTGGTGGCACAGGGGAGCAGGTGCCAGGAGTGGGTGAGCACAAAGGCAAGCGCCCGTTACCCCTCGCCTCTCCAGCTTTGGTAGCACAGCAGGTATTAAATCAGACATAGAAAAAAAAATCAGAAAAAGGCCTTGAAAATCAATTAGCAGCAAAAGGCAACTATCAAAGAGCAAATTAAAACGGAGTGCAGCTTAGCACTCTGTCAATAAGCAATGCAAACAATATTTAATTATGGTGGAGAGACGGCGAATTCCCCACTGCCAGTGCTGGAACACATTCCCTCACCCTTCCAGCCCTCCTCTCCAATCCCCAGCCCTGCAGCCAGCATGGCACTGAGGGTAAAATCCCTCTGGAAAGGCAGGCAGGGCTGAGCTGGTGCAGGCAGAACAGCTGGATGGTTGCAGACGGGATAGGGTGGGAGCTGAAACATGAGGCCATGAGGGGAAGAGCAAGAATGGAGGTGGAGTCACTACAGAGCTGGAGAAATTGCCTCTGCCACCCCACCCGGAGCCAAGAAACACCGGAGAAGGTGCTGGCTCTGAGCTGCCCATCCCTGCCACGAGCCCAGCAGCCGGGGAAGGCTGTTTGCAGCCAGCTGTGGGATGGCCAGGGTAGAAAAGAGGGAGAGGAGGATGCTGCAGCACCTCTCTTTGTGCTCCTGGAGCTACATCCCTGCTGAAGAGGGGCAGAGATGCAGAGCTGCCTGCCATAACCACAGGCAGGGACAGGCAACAGTGCCAAGCCCAAGCTGGGAAAGGCACCTGGAGGGATGGCCCATGCTGTCCCACAGTAAAGTACCACGACACCAGGGGACACAAGGAGTAGGGGATGGTCCCATCCTGCTGTCCTGAATGGCCAACTGTGAGCATCTCTGTCCCTGGCCAGGCTCCCCTTGACAAAACCGAGGCAACAAATACCTGAATTTCTCACAGAAAAGCCATATATTGAAAGGAAAACTATCTGTTTGGGAAATAAACTACGAAGCTTGTTTAACACCCATTCTGGCCTCCTCCCTGTTTCCCCTTCACAGATTGACATGGAGAAATGTCACCTCCCCTGCAACAGCTCCACTAAGGGGGTGACATTCCCATGGCATTGAGAGGGGTGGCCAAACCATTTGCCACAGCTGGGGAGAGTAACAGGATTGATCTGCAAGGTTTGGGTTTTATTCCAGCCGATGGATTGTGAGTGTAAACACACTGCCCAGCCGACCTTGATGCAGGGGCTCCAGCTGCCCAGAAAGATGCTGAATTCAATTACAGTCGCAGTAGCCAAGCTGGAGGCAGGCAGGGACTGTTCCCAACTCTCTGGAGCCATGTCTCCGAGATCAAAATCCAGATTATGCTCTCAATTTCACGTAAATCTGGAGAAAAGGCACAAAACTGACTGCTGGAGCCTCTGAAAAGCTGTGATGCTGCAGCAGAGGCCATGGGCTACCCAGAGAGCAGATCCAGCCCCGAGCCTGCCGTCCATGGGGGCTCAGCTCTCTGGGGGGAAAACACACACAATAGTTCATCCCTGCAAACCTCTCCGAGCACCAGACAGTGCTACAGAGGTGCCTGCTGAAAACAGGCTTTGGGATAAAGCTGTGGCCTGAGGGCATCTGCAGCACTGAAAACTCTGCTTTGACACTAAACCCTTTTTTCTTCAGCCCAGCAAATTCCTGGTGACAGCTCCCCATCCCTCTCCATCTCAGATCAGCAGGGTGCCCTGCCACAGCCCATCCACTGCCCCTGCCACCACCAGCAGCTGGAAAATCCAGCTCTCCCCTCTTTCCCCCATGCTGGCATGGCCATTCCCCACTTCATCGTAGCTGGAACTACTGTATGTAATTACTGCTCCTCTGTTTATCATTATTCTGTGATCTCACCCACTTCTGAGGGGCTAATTTGTATGCTGCCAGGTTCGGCGCTGTCTGGCTGCTCTCATTCATGGAGCTGTAAAGAGGCACATGTATAGATCTTGGGGACAAATATACAGCTATCTATACGTGGGGCACTTCATGCATCACTGACACCTATATGGCAAACAGACCTGCAGAAAGAGCTGATGTTATCTGAGCTACGTTCACCCTTTATCCATAAATCCCCCAACCTCAACCGAGTTACTTCTGTTTAAGCCAGGCTGAATTTGGCCCCTGAAAGGGGGTAATTTCCAGCCACAGGAAGGCAGGTGAAGCTGTCACCAGCCCAGGCCATGAGGGGAGCATCTGGGATACAAGGGAGATACCTTGGGAAGGCTGAGGGAAGAAATTCTGCATTAAATTTAAATTGGAGCAAAGCAGATGATTCAAGTTCTACTGAATTTACATCGTTTTAACTGTGAGCATCTCGGCAGGCCCCCAGCCAGATCTTAGAGCATTCCTCATCATTACATTTCAAAAGAACTTGGAAACATCTATTTATCTGTTACAGTATGTACAATGTAACACAAATAGACGCTACAGTTTGAATATATTATTTGCTACACACCATTAGAAATCGACTCTACAGTGATATATCAATATGATACGTATTTACTGCTTCAGCAAGAAGTCATCACGCCCTGAGAGCTTTTGCCATCTCCAGTGCTTTCACAGCTGGGCTGTCAGTCACATTTTCTCCTCAGTCTCCAGAAATGACAGACAGGGGACAAAACCCAGAAATGCCCTGCCACTTGGTGAGCACCAGCAGCGCCACCCAACAGCTTTCCTGGAGGCTGCCATGCTCTGGGCAAGTGTTTGCCCTCTGTCCCATCCAGGCTGGTGCTGGCTGAGGAGAGCCAGGACAGCAGGACTGTCGTGGTCAGCAGGGTTTGGAGCTGTGGATGGAGCTGGGGATGTGACCTGGTGCAGCAGCGATGCCTCGTCCCCGGCAGCTCCCGCAGATGTGAACACCCCTGTTCATTGCTCATCTCCATGGGAACCAGCCATCACAGCTAATGATGGCTGCTTAAATGGCAGCCCCGATGACAAACGCAGAGCTGATGTGGCCACGGCAGCGCTGCCTCCCCTGGCCTGCCCCACACATGCCTGGGTGAGAACACACCGCACCGAGATCCTTTTCAGTCTCCCAGGAGCACCCATCCATGCTAGGTCAGGAAAGGCCAGCGAAATATTCCTATCACCACGCTGTGATTCTGCTAATAATGGATATAAATGCCAGCCCCTATCACATGGCTGAGAAACTCCAGGCCTGTGCAGAAGGGTCTTTCTCCTTAAATATATCGGTTTTTCCTGAAATGTGGTGATTTAATGCCAAGGAGGGACATGGTGTGTTCTCCAGCCACATTCCTGCTTTTGCAGCAGCCCAGGTTATAAATAACAATCAGCCTCTCCCGCCAGCCTGCTCCCCTATCCCCCTTCACTTTTTTTAATCTTTGCCAAAGGTACTGTTTAGAGATCTTTCTAGACCATTTATTTTTAAATTACCAGCCAGAGGAGAGAAGTTAAAAAAAATAGAAAAAAAAAGAAAAAAGGCAAAAGAAAGAAACTTCTGGGGCTGATAGCTTATCGTGAGGAAATCCAAATGTCACATTAGTTGAGAAAGTTGGAAGATTAAATTTTCCAACACCCTTCATCTGCTGCTGCTGACATTTAGGGGCTTTTTTTTCCCCCCTCCTCCCTCTCCTTGCTGCATCTACTGAGCAGGGTGAGCAGTGAGAGGGGTGAGCAGAGAGTGGGCAGCCCCAGCATCCCCTGCACCAGAGGGGGCTGAAGCTGCCATGGAGCCTCCTACCATCAGCCCCTCACTCTCAGCCCTCCCCAGGAGCTCAGCAGGGTGGGTGGGTGCTGGAGGGCTGACTTTGGGGCCAGGATACCTTCACAAAGCTGTGCTGTTTTCCACCTGAGTACAGTACGTCCCAGGCTCAGCTTTGACAAGCATCATCCCCTGCCACGAACACTGCACAAAAGATAGAAAATTATTTCTGTGTTGTTCTGCCTGTGACACCCAACTGAGACCATCTGCCGATTTCAACACTTCTCCCCACATAAACCCCATGGCCCTTGCTAGTGGGGAAAGGTGAAAACTTTGCTTCTGCAAACATTCTGAGAGTCTTGAGGACCCCTGGGAAAAATTTTCTGATGTTCCTATTTTTTAAAAACCACTTGGAAATCCAAAGTCTGTTTAGGGAGATAGTGGAGCTGAGGTGCAGGCAAAATGAATAGGAAGCTCATTTCCTTCTCACTGCAGTTAAAGCTGGCGTAAGGCTTGTGAATAAGCCCCAGTTACAAGGAGCAGCCATTGTCCATCAGCACCAACTCTGGCTCAGCTACATCCTGCTCTGTAGAGGCCGGTGGGCCTGCTGAGAAAGCTTCCCCAGAATGCTCTGTTCTGTTATGCTAATGTTCCCCAGTTCTGCTCCCCTGGTTGGCTCTGTTAGTAGCTACAACCCCTGTTACTTGATACACCCTGAGAGTTGCTTGATAGCTCCCTTACCCTGGACCCCTCTTTGTTCTCCCCGGAGAGACTTCTATGAACCCTGGCAGAGGTGCGGACGCATTAAATCTCTCTTATAGAACCTTTTGCAAGGACTCTTGCTGCTCATTTCATCGTCAGACTGTTGTAGCCAGCTATTTGGTCGGTGTGTGTAAGCTGCCTGCACCGGGGGGTTTCTCCTGGAGACGCTTTCAGGAAGGTCGCTACATGGAACCGGAGAAGATAGCGACACTGCTCCATTTAAATAGAAAAAACTGAAGCTAAATAAAGAAAGGATGGAAAGAGCACTATCACGTTCCATTCAGACCTTCTGGTATCATCTCCCTCCTTTTTTACTTCAGCAGCATCTTCTTTTGTTCCCCATTATTTTTGTTGGAATTAAAATTGCTGGGATTTCACTGGCAAGGAAGCAACAGCACAGGTAGGGAAGTGCCCTCCCTGCCAAACCCACATACCTCAGCAACAGGACATCCCCAGTTTTGCAATTTTGATTGTTATCTCCCCAGAGCAGGATTAAACTAATGTGGCTGGTGATGGATTTGCAGGGCTGTTCCTCCTTGACAACATCAGCTCCTCCAGGTGGGACCAGGGATCAGGGAGATGAACCCTGCATCCCTCAGGGACACTGTGCCATGCCACCACCATGCACATCTTCTCCCCACTGTCCCATGTGCTGAGAGGGCTCCATGGGCACAGCTCCAAGGTTGAAATGCCTCCTATTTCCTAATCCTGCCTAATGTGACCAGGGTGGTGGGGTGCACCACTCAAGGGAACAGTGGGCATGGGGACATCCAGCTTCTGTCCCCTGCCCTGCAGCAGTGATGGCAAAAGCCCAGCCCAGCCCAGCCTGATGGATGCATTAGTCCTGCTCCTCATGCCCTGGGCTGGGAGCTGCCCTGCTCCCCAGGCTGTCTCCTCCTGCCTCAACTGCCAGCCAGGTTTTCCTTCACTTCTATCCAAAATCCGCTTTAATGTATTTTAAGCCCATTAGCTCCATCCTCTCCAGAGAAGCCATGGCATGATCCTCTCCTCCTTCCTTTGGTAACTTCCCCCAGGCTGAGGAGGGACAGGAGACATCCTCTGCAGCCTAAGATCTGAATGAGTGGGACTGTGGGCAGGGAGACCTGCTCAGGAGAACAAGTGCCCTCCACTCTGGTCACAGACTTCTCCTTCCCACCTCCCCCCTCCCTCCATGACTGCTTCCCCTGCCAAGGAACCCTCTTACTGTCACCACCTGGGGACATGGCACTGGGCAGTTAGTCAGTCACTCAGCTTTGAAGGCATCCACCCTCCACTCCAGCCTGCCCCCGCTCTGCCCTGGGGCATCAGCTCCCAGGTGGGTTGAGAGGAGAGCCAGAGGTCAGTGCGGTGTGTGTCACCCAAGCTGGTGGGATCCCATCAAGCCCAGATCCTCCCCTCCCTTCTGCACAGGGCCTTCTAAATGCTCTTGGGGTCACCTGAGAGCTATTTTTGGAAGAGACCATGCGGTTTGCTGCCTACACCACGTCCTCTTCCGCTGTGTTACCGCCTCTCGATGGCACATCTGCTGCCAGGTCTGCCTTGGGACAAGGACCAGTTCTGGTGCACCAGCATTGGCTGAGGCTGTCCCCAAGGCTGCACCCTGCTGTGCTTGGGGCTCCTGGTCAGCTCCAAGGACTCTGCTCAGCAGCCTCACACCAAGAACATCACTGACCTGACAGGCCCCTGTTCCGTAAGGATCCCGCAGTGCAGTGAAGCAGCTGGGTGACCTGGCAGCACAGTGGGGTGCCCCAGGGCAGAGCAGGGTGCTGCAGGGCAGCAAGCACTGCTGGGGGAGCTCCCTGTGCCCTTGGCACAGCACCTGAGTGAAGTCACCGTCACCATGAGGAGGAGGCGGCAAATGCCAGCTCTCTTGGGAGCGCGGGAGAGCGGAGCTGATGGGGCTGTAGTTAAAGCACTGATTGCCAGAAATCACAGGATGGCTGTGCTCAGAGCAGGGCAGAGAATTAGATTCAGTCTCTAATTAAAGGTTTGCTCTTCATTTGAATTTCAGATGCCAGCTTTAATTTTAGAAACTTTTGCAGGCAGCAGAGCGACCTGCCCACCTGCCTGCTGCCAGGCCCAGTGATCGTGGACAGATGTCACCATGGCTCAACTTGGGGGACACAGCTGCACTGGGGGCACTTGCTGCCCACTGCAGAATCTGGTTACACCGGCTGTGACAAATGCTGTGCCATGACCCCTGGTACAATGCTGGGACAGACTGGCAAGGGGCTCAGCGCTGGGCCAGGGTGGTGGCTGTGTCAGAGATGCCACAGAGACAGTACTCACATATTCAGTGTCAGCCTTGGAGTCGTAGTACTCGATGTCTTCCTCCTGCAGAGAAAGAGGAGAGCTGTTAGTGCCAGTCAAGGACAGGAATGGCAGAGGAGTCCCTCCCCTGACTTGCCCTCTCAGCACATTGCCCTTCCCAGCCCATGCTGTCCCTGGGACATGTTAAGGACCTCACATCCTCCACATCCACCTTTCAGGGACTGGCCATTGCCTGCCATGCTTCCCTCCACTTGTGACTGCTGTGAGCCACTCATGACAAAACCACTGTGGGGCCATGCACAGCCTCCACCATGGCCAACAGCCCTGTGATGGTGACACTGGTGTGACCGTGGCCTCTGCACTGTCACCAGGTGCAAGCCTGTCCCCATAGCCAGGGTGTTCTGGTTCTGTTGCAAACATCAGGAGCCACAGAAGAGCCAGGTATAGTCAGTGTGGCAGGTAGCAGCCCTGCAGCCACCCAGGTCCTCTCCCCTGCACTGCAGAAACAGGGAGAAAAGTGTCCCTGCTTCCACAGAGAAATGCACGTCGTAATTTGGAGTATTTAGAGCCTACTTAAGCAGAAAGGTCTGCTTGGATTCCTCTTCCCAGAGTGTCAGGACGCGAGACAGCTGATAAAATTCCTGAAGAGGCAATTGGGAGAGCAGCGATGCTGTCACAACAGCGTTCCGTGTACCATCAGAAAGGGTAATTAAAGGGCACTCAGAGACTCTTCCCAGCGTGCCGGGACCGAGCGTGATGTCGGCACACCGGCAGCCGTCGTGGTGCTGACACGCCTGCCAGTCACTCCCCATCAGCAGCCAACCAGCCTTCCCCGGCACGGCAGCGCCTTGGGGTGGTTATTGCTGTTGTTATCTAACGAGGAAAGTGATCTGGACCCCGAGCAGAAACACGGCCAAAACCTCAGTGGCACTGACTGCACCCCTGCCTGCTCCTGCTCTGCCGCTGCCTGTGCCGCGCCCAGCCTGGACACAGCCTTGTGCCAGGCACGGTGGCACCGTGACATCCATGCCAGCCTGGTCGTGGGTTTGTGCCGGAGAAAGGGAGCAGCAGGTGTGAGAAGCTCTCCAGGCAGCCAGCACCAGCCATTCCACCACCCTGGCCCCACTGAGTGCTGGCAGTCACTGACCCCTCACCGGCATTACCCTCTAGCCACAAACCTGCTCCCCCAGAGGGGCTTGCAGTGGCTTCTCCCGGCTTCCCAAGAGGTGGGAAAGCCCCTGAAGCTGATTTTGGGGACATCGACAGCAGGGGATCCTGGCAGGCTTCACAGCCGATGTCTCACCAGGATGGGAATTGCAAAGGGCAATTCCTCCTGAGAAGAGGAGGAATTTTCCCCAGGGGTCCTCAAGAGCTTCCGCGGGCTCTGCGACTCTTAATGATAGCGATAAGAGAGCACCGGGAAGGGAAAGTGAAAAAAAAAAATAAAAATTGACGCAGCATCTTCCAATTTCTGCTATTAAAAAGCCCAGTCATTAAGGGAACGCACTTATTAATTATCTGTGATTTGTTGTGAAATGCTGAGAGGTTTACAACAACAAGAAAGGGGAAAAAAAAAAAAAATCAATTTCTCTTCAGCTGCCCTCCCCGCGCCGCTCCCGGCCCCACGCACGCCCCTGCCCCACGCCGGCACCGCCACTCCCCGCGTCCGCGGCCATCTGCACTTCCTAATTAAAGGAACCCCCGGGAGACCCGTAACACAAACGAGCTAATTTCATGTTTAATGATCTTTAATCAGGAGTGAGTGTGACTAACAACGGCCATCCAGAAGGTGCTTTGTTATTCATTTTATTTGCCACCGGCTCCTCCGAACAGCTCGATTCCCCTCCCACCCGCAGAGGCCTCGCTCCCGCAGTGGAGAGGGCAGGAGCTGATGATGCTCGGGCAGCAGAGCTGGTCCCCTGATCCTGCTTTCAACCGCTGCAGCACTCCCACGGCACGGCACAGGGAGCTGACCTCCTGTAAGGAGGGCTCACAGAGCCATTGCCACGTACTCTTTCAAGCCCTGACAACCCCAGGAGCAGCTGGGTGAGATCTCAGGCACACTCAGGCTTTGGCTGAGGTTTCCACATGTGGGACAGCCAGCACCAGCGTGGCCCTGGCCCTGAGTGTGCCCTGATGCCAGGTGCTACGATCCTTGCCGCAACCCTGCTGCTGCTGGGGGTTTTCACAGGGCTCAAGGGGGCCTGGTGGAGCTGGCAGGGCATCCGTGTCCTTGCCACTTGGAAGCCAGTGGCTATTCCAGGAAGGAGGGATAGAGCCCTCAGAGATGCTCTAAAATGATGCCATGGGTATCCCAAAGAGGCAACAATGGGTCTCTTCTCCCTAATATATTTTTTTGAAAACCACATTTGCCTTCTTCACATAATCCTCTCCTCCTCCTCCTCTGGTCCATGTTAAGCTCAGCAGCAGGTCTGTGCAAATAGCACTGATATTTCTAGAGCCTTTCAGAATAAATATCAATAAAGAAAACAAGGGGGTGAAGATGTCAAGGGATTTCAAGGCAAAATATTGTCGCTGTCTCTTGCAACCAAGCCTGTAGGAAGCACACACCGATTCCCATTGCAGGGGAGGCAGACAAGGAGGAGCTGCTGCTCCGTGATGTGTTAACCACTGCCCATTTTCTTGTACCTAAATTGCCAAATGCCACTGGTGGGTAAGTGTGGGGTTATTTCAGCTCCTAAACCCTCAGTGCAACACTCAGGGAACTCAGTGCAATCCCAGACTGATCTGCAACTGTCCCTGAAGCCACCACCCAGGCTTCTCCAGAAAAGCCACCAAGGAACCACTGCACCTGCACCAAACACTCATGGTTCAGTGTCACTGGGCAACCTCCAGCCAAGGCTTGACCCAGGTGGGACCTCCTGGAGGTGGCCCTGGGGATGCTGCATGCCAGACTCTCCCCAGGGACCCTGACTCCTGCCTGACCCCCTTGAGCCCTCCCTAGGAGCCCTGTGCTCCACACCTTCAGCGTTTTCACACCAGAACACCAAGCAAAAAGCTGATTACCAAAACCAGGCTGTGAGCTTTTGGAGAGCTGCAAGCTGGAGCCTTGCCAGCAGCACAAAAGAGGACCCCACCCTGGCACTGGTGCTTCCTTACCACACACCAGCAGAACAGGTTTGAGCCCAGGACAAAAAAGGGCACAAGAGTGTCTCAGATGGGTGATGAGAGGCATTCCTGCCCCACAACCCCTGACACAGCCCTCTACAAGCATTCAAATAGATTGTTATTTGCCTAAAACAATTACAGCAACTAAAAATAATGCTGAACAGGTCAGTACTCTGTTATCTCATTGCAGCCTGGAGATGTCTGGATGGAGGGGTGCTGGCCCAAACCTCCAAGTCAGCAACCTAACAAGGTGGCAATCAAACCATATCACACACACAGCTGCCACCACCCTAAAAAAGCCTCGAAGGAGCAATTGGTGGCACATCAGCTCCCTGCTCCAGCCATCCAGCTGGAGCACACAGCTGGCAGGGATGCTGCAGAAGGGCTATGGCTTGCTCTCCCCTATAGGGCTTTCCTGTAAAATCAATCACCTAATCTGGCTAATCCTTCTCCCGAGGACCTGTAGGATCTGTAGTACTCCCCAGGATTGCTCACTGTCATCTTGTAAGGGTCACCCTGCTGATCATGTGCCCTGGGGATGCTGCAGCTCCCTGGGGCAATTTTGCAGGCAGATCCTGCTGTAGTGCATTGATTTCGGTCCCTCTCAGCCTCCGGCTGTGGGTTTCAATTCTCTGAGCAGCACCGGTGACCCCTGTGGTCAGCAAATCTCTTTCAAGATTTAATTGGCTCTGGAAGAGCCAAATCCTGCAGCAGTTTGCCTTCAGGCAGTTAGGAGGAACTTGGAGGGTGGTGGGGAAGACGGATCCCGAGCGGGCACCTGCCTGTGTTCCAGCCGCTGGATGGAGCTGGTGGCAGGACCAGCATCCCAGCCCATAGCTTACCAGTGTGGGGACAAGCCAGGTGACCTGAGCTGTGCCTGCTCAGACCCGTGGGCAGTTCAGTGGTGGGGAAAGCAAGCAGGAGCTGATGTGCCCACACAGCACTGGAGGCTCTGCTCACGTGCCCACCTTTCCTCTGCCATCTACATTTAGAGTAGACAGGGGTATCTAGGTACTTCTTCATGTCCCTGAACCATTAAGCACACAGAAATAGCAACAGCTTCTTCTTACAGGTACGCCTTTCCTGCAGAAGACATCCTGCAGCGTGTCACAGAGCTCCTGCAGCCTCACACCTGCGCTATGGCTGGGGGAGCAGGGGATGAGCAGGGTCACAGTGCATCCCCACCACAGCAGCGCCCTGCCAAGCCCTCCTGGATCGCAAGAAGCGAGATGGGACTGCCTGATGGCTGTCCCTGGTGACTGGTTTGTGCTGGTTAATTAGTCCTGGCTGGCAGCTGGGGCTGGAATTCTCAGCCAGGTGAGTGCTGAGCCCGAGGTGTCCTAGCCCTGCTACAGGCACAGCAGCCTCTTGGGAATTGCAAAGGGCAATTCCTCCTGAGAAGAGGAGCAAAGAAAGTGTTCCTGCTACACCTGCCACGGGGTGGTGTGAGTGCCCCAGCCAGGCCAGGAACAGGCTCCAAAGGGACTGAATGAATTCCTGGGAGAAATTCCTTCCTGTGATCCCAGCCAGGCCAGGCTGTGGCTGGTGGGGCTGAACTTTTATTTCCACTGGCTAGAGCTATTCTTGTCTATGTGCTCCATGATGAATCCTTTCCTAGTCCCCAGAAGAGGAAAATGTTCATGGTTAGCCCCAGCCACCACAAGCTGTTGGGTAGACCAAGGAGGGGTCTGGTGGGAACCATACTTCTCCTGCAGCACTGTGAATTCCCTGCATCCCATCCACCATCAGGGGCCGTGCGCATTACCCAGGACAGGTGGAAACAGTCATCATAATCTGCCTTGGCATCTTTTTTTTAAAAGCAATTTCCTCCCTCTGCCTCTCTGACAGAGCTGGGGAAATATTTAAGTGACCTGTCAACAGTTTTTTCATCTCTCCAAGAAGATGTTTTATCTGATCACACCTCGCCAGCTATTCTTCTTTACATGGCATCTCCTGCCTGCTCCTGCTCCTCAGAGGCCGCCTCGAACGCGGCGTGGCTGCTGCTCCCCTCCACTGCACCCGGGTGCTACAGGGATGCCAGCACACACACAGAGGCTGTTGGAGACCCCCTGCCCTTCCATGGATAGGGTGGGATGAGACGGGATGGGATGGGAAAGCAGCACTGAGAGGAAAGCCAGCAACCCCTACTCCAAATCACCGCAGTCATGGAGATGCCATGGGTGGCCCAGCCATCTTGCAGAGTGGGGGGTCAGGAAAGCCCCTCCAAGCCTCATCCTTGGTTTTTAAGAGGGAACAGCACTGACACAGGGGTTCTGTGAGTGATTTTCTTGGTCTGCTTTTCGGCCAGACTGGCGCTACAGCAGCAAGGTTGGTGCTATAGCACAGTAATTCTCCGAGCGTAATGAAAGCTGACATTATATCAAACACAATAAAGACTCTCAGTTGATGGAGATCATTCCTGAACACACAAACCCATTAAACTGAAAAAAAAAATATCAATTCTACACACTCGCCAGCCAAAAGAAAATGTGATTTGTTATCTAAAAGGGGGTTATAAACACAGCTTCAATGCACTTTCTGTGCTGTAATGAAAACTGGGTTTGAAATGGCAAGACGACTGCAAATTAGAGTATTTGATTTTATTTTCTAACTTTTTAGGTAAACCTTCTACAAGGGCAAGTGCAAGGTTACGGTGACAATCTTTCTGTTCTCAGCCGATAAGTAGGATCTGTAATTAAAGGAGGAGAAAAATGAAAGGAGGATAAGGAGCTGGCATTCGCCCTTCTGATGCTGCTTTGAACACAAAGCCCTGCCTGCTTGGCTGTGCCCAGCCCATGGGAACGGCTGCCAGGGCCCATACATGGTATGGCATGGCATGGCACTGCATGGCATGGCATGGCCACGGCTTCCCCGCAGACACACCCAGCAGTGCCGGATGGGGCAGCAGGATGGGGCAGCAGGATGGGGCAGCAGGATGGGGCAGCAGGATGGGGCAGGATCCTGCAGCCAGAGGGATGTGGCACCCAGGGCTGTATGGCCGTGGCTGGGCCACGCTGCCACGTCCCCCTGCTTTATCCTGCACCTTTCCTGGGCAGTCAGGAGCGCAGTCTGTGTTATTCCTCCTGTCCATCCCCATTTGGCAAACAGCAATCCCCTTTTCCCTGGAGTTTCGTTTCTAATGGAGCTTGAAATTATCCAGGCTTTGTTATTTCTCACGTGCTTGCAGGCGGGGGTTATGGATGGAGGCAGCAGCGTGGGGCTGTCCCCAGCACTTGTGATCCCTCTGCCATCTCCACAAATGTCCCTGCACCCCAAAACCACCTGGTGGCCAAACCCTGTCCCCAGCAGCTCCTACATCCATAGCTCCATGTATGGCTATTTTTCTTTTTCAAGGAGAAAGGGCCTGCTGGGCTCTGACCCTTCAAAGGGCCCTTTCCAACACCAAAAGGTGGGGAGAGGTGGGAGGCAGGGGGCAGCAGGCAGAGGAAGAGGGGAGCTTCCCAGTATAATGATGGAAAATGCAGTGAGGAAGAGGACTGGGAGAAAAACAACAGTAATAAACATTTTATGAAGCAGAAAATGGCTTATAAAGAAGTCAACTTTTAAAGGCAATTTATATAATCCTGCCAAGCACACATAAATGCAGGGATGGATCTCTGCAGCTCTGGAGTGGCCCTTAAAGGCACAAATAGCTCTGGCAGCCCCAGCAGACTGACAAGCGAAGATGATGATGATGATGATGCCCTGGGATGCATTCCGTGGCTGGCAGTGCAGATCTGCACATGTGACAGCATCCCCCAGGTCAGCAGGGCCCCCACTCCCACACACCATGGGAGTGTGGGACACCTGAGACCCCACTGATGCTGCTGGGATGGGGCTGAAGGTCTGAAAAAGAACTGAAGGCACTGGAAAGCTCGGGAGGAAAGCGGGGCATGCAAATGGAGAAGAGCTGGAAGAACATGGAACTGGCTGAGATGTCTGACAGGCCACGTGGCAGCTTGTCAGTAAGGATGGCTCCAAAGAATGGCACCAAAAAAATCAACATGACCCTTCAGCATTTTTATAGGTCCTTTTGAAGGTCCCTTGCCCAAGCAGGGCAGCAAACAGAGGATGGAAACCTGGAAGAACAGCACTGAAGTGTGGGCTGGAGTCCCAGCACCTCCATTTGCTGCTGGGAATGGTCTGCACAGGGAGGGCTCAGCCTGGCTGCCACAGCCCGGGGACAGGACACCCAGAGCAGGGGGACAGCCCTGATGTGCCTTGAAGGACAAATCCTCGTGGCTCTGTATGGAGTGGAGCCAGACTATCCCAGTGGACCTCTGGATGGAAGCCTGTAGGCCAGAAGATTCTCACTGGGAAAACAGGTGACTGCAAATTGGGAATTTTCTGTGATTTCTCACCATACCAGTGCCAGGTGGTTGCAGTGTCCCCTGGTGGGAGCCCACTCTGGCAACAGGACTCAACTCTCACCTTTCCAGAGCTCCACCAGCCTTCTCCAGTGGGTGAATGTGCATCCCTGAGAGACCCTCACTGTGCAGGCAGGGAGGGGCATGGTCTCTCCCCACAGCTTGTCTTGCTGCCCCCATTCCTGCCCACCATGCCACTCTGAGCTGCCACCCAGCCCTGAGGTACAACAAGCTGGAGGGAACTCGTGAGGGGTGCTCAGAGTATGGGTGACCTTGGGGCCAAGGCTACTTCTGATCAAGGAAAATGGTCTGATGTCCAGAACTGAACTGGGCACGCAGCCCCAGCTTGGGATGGCTGGTAGACACAGGGGGCCTGAGGGTGGGTGAGCACAAGGAGCAGGAATGAAGCAGGACAGGATGAGGGGATTGTTTCGGGAACAGGGAGGCACTTTGCAAAGCCTCCTGAGGTGGGAGGCTGAACTCAGCTCCAGAAAGGCCAGTATCTCTGGCATGTAGCTGGAAACACCAGAAAACAGCAAGGAAAAAGCTACTTTCCCTGTAGAGATGGATCGTGAGT
Organism: Lanius collurio; assembly: GCA_020086605.1. Taxonomy (NCBI): domain Eukaryota; kingdom Metazoa; phylum Chordata; class Aves; order Passeriformes; family Laniidae; genus Lanius; species Lanius collurio. The sequence goes on along the minus strand of JACBWW010000009.1, from coordinate 2,116,792 downwards.
GATTGCTGGCAGCAGCTCCCAGCCGCTCAGGCTTTTGCTCTTGCTTCATTTTCCCCTGGACTTCCATAGCAACCCATCTGCAGTGAGGTTTAATGGGGCTGCCATTAGCACTAATGCAGCGCAAACACTCAGCATCTGCCGGCGCCTTTGGATGGAAACACAGAAATAACCGCGCTCGCCGCAATCTGTCACCGACTCCGGCGCGGGGTTAGGACGCGACACGCTGCGAGAGGAGGGGAGAGCTGCAGCCGGGAGGAACGAGCTGCTCGGTGGGAAGGGAGGAGAGGAGGAGCTGGGATGCTGCGCTGCCACCTTCCCTGCCTGCTGCCCGTGCCAGCACCGGCCATTTCACGGATGAAGGGCAGAAAAAGGAGGTTCGGTCCCGGCAGTGAGATGTGTACACAGCCCCTCCATCCCTCTGCCCTGCTCGGGAGCTGGGGCTGGTGCAGGCAGGACGGAGGCACGCAGGGCTGATGCCCATTGCCCTGGGGGCTGTGCACAGAGCTGGACCAGTCCATCAAGTGTCCCAGCAAGGCCTGGGCTGTCCTGATAAAGCTGCGCCGAGCTCAGCGGTGACACATCGCTGCACATTGTTTCTGGGTGACTCGCTCCTAATTACCTTGATTAAGTGGTTGCAAACAGTGCTATTAAAAATATTTTTTTTCTATTAAAGCGGATTTCTGAAAGGTTTGTGCCGTGAATGGCAAAATGAGCCAAGAGCTCCCCAGTGCTCTAGCCTTTCCCAGCATGTTTTGTATCCTGACTGTTATTCCCCTGGCAGTGGAAGGCACCGAGGTCTGGCTGGAGAAGGAGCTCTTTGGGGCTGTGAATAACCCCTGCAGCAGGAGCCCATCCCTGCATTCCAGAGGAGGAGCAGAAGACCCAAAGACTGCTATAAAATGCAGTCACCTTGTGCTATCTCTGCCTGTCCTGCACATGCTGGTCACAAGGCATCCAACCCTGGGTGCCAGCCCAGCATGGGGTGCATGGGGCCATCACAATGTCCCTGGGGTACCCACAGCCAAGCTTCAGGTGCTGCTCCGGGATGTGTTTCCTGACCCTGGAGGACACACAAAATTGGGTCAACACAAGGGATGGAGATGCCCAAAACTCACCCTGCACTTCTCTCAGCTTTTCTTGGGAGCCCTGAGCTGAGGTCCTGGCATGGCACCAGCATTGGCATCAGCAGGTGCCTGCACCAAATCTCATTATCCTCCTCACCTCCTCTCCACTGGTCTCTTGGGAGGAGGTGGCAGTAATTCACCAGTGCTCTCAGGCAGACAGGAAGACCCCTGTGAGCTCATCCTGCCCCTCGGGTGCCCGTGGGATACAGAATCAGCCACTGGTGTCCACCCCATGCTGGCCACATGGCAAATGAAAGCCAAGCAGGTCAACCTCTTGCCTTCTCTTCTGCTCCTCCCACCTCTTCCTCTCCACAACAAACCCTGGCGACCATCACCTATGGCAGGAAGATCTGCATGAGCAGCAGCAGCTCAGACTGTGAGACACCCCCCAAAACACATCAGCACGGCCTAGCAGTGGGGCTGTCCCCAGACTGTCCCCTCAGAGGCTGCAGGGAGTTCCTCAGGGGTGGGAAGGATGTGGTCCTACCCAAGAGGAAGGGGCTGGGTGGCTCAGGAATATTTTTCATTGCAGACTCCATTCGCACTGGGAGAAAAACAATCTTTCCTTCCTTTTGTATTGTGGTTATAATTTGAGAGCATTTCCAGACAGAATCCTTCAGGTTCCTGCTGAGTGCTATCACCGCCAGAATTACAAAGTCAAATGCAATCATTAAACCCACGTCTTCCCTCTCCCAGCCCAGATTGCTCCTTCCCCAGAAACAGCCCCCACCGCAACTGCTGGCATGTGCCACAGATGAGCCACCACTGCTGTCACCCCATGAGAGGCCCCCCTCAGCACCAAACCCAGTGGCTGCCAGAGATGGGGGAGCAGGAGTGTCCTCAGCCCTCACCCCCTCAGAGCTGAGCTGTCAGTTCGACCTTCACCTCCTGCCTTCTCCTCACGGTGTGTGCAGGCTGAGGGAAGGCTGCAAACCAGCTCAAAATCACTTTGTTTGCTCTCATTAGCGGTGGCAGGCGGTGGGGCCAGGGTGTGCCGAGCACAGCACAGCCAGCGGCGACTCACGGCGGGGACAAGAACGTGGGCAAGGAGGGATGGGACAGTGACTCCTGAGCCAAGAGTCATACCAAAGGAGAGAAGGGGTGGGAGTGCACATGGAGCCTTACCCGGATGTTGTCCTGCCAGTGGTGAGCCTTTTGGAATTTCTCCGCCGCGTTGGCAAGTCTCTGCAAAGCAAGTGGGAGAGGAGAAATGAGCCTAAGGAAAGCAAGAGGATCCAGGCATTGTCCACACCATCCCAGGACCGTGGGTGTTGCCCCAGCACCCAGCATCCCTGTATGGGGGCTCCTGCAGCATCCTTCTGCTGCACTGGCAGGGGGGCAGGAGGAGGGATTGTGGGCAGTACCCTAGAAGGGTGTTCCAGGGACAGGGAGCCAGTGTTTCCTGCTTACTCCTGCTTTTCCTGGAGCAAGCCAGTATCTCCAGAGGAATCGCTGCCACTTGAACTCAGCCAGGGCTGAGACACTGCAGCTTGGCAGCTGTTGGCATCCTGCTGGAGCAGGGCAGGCTCCTGGTGCACAGGGCAAGGGCTGAACCCAAGTCCCTCTACTGAAAGCCCCCAGCTCTGTGCAAAGTAGAGCAGACCCTTCGAATATGCCCCCAAACCCCCTCAAAATGCCCCAGTGCTGGGGCCCAAAGGTCCTTGGTGCTGCCCACTCAGATTTAATCCCTTCATATACCCATGCCTACATATACCCACACTGGAGTAACCAGAGGAACCAGGATTTGCCAGAAGCAGGATGGGGCAATGCTCAGCACCAGGGCACCCTCACTGTATGCTCAGCCATGAAACCCCTCAGCAGCACAGAGGGTGGAGAAGGGCAGGGCTGGAGACTGGGTAGCCCCTGGGGTACTGCAGTGCCTGGAAGAAGCTGCAGTCTGGCCTTTTGTGGAGCCAAAGGGGACACGCAGGGCAAGAGCTCCAGGCCTTCCACAGGATCCTCTCCACATCACTAAGAAAATAAAGCCTAGAGCAAAAGGAGCACGTTTCCCTCCATCCCTTGACCAGCCCCAGGCACCCAGGGGTTTGTGGACCTGGGGAGCTGCCTGCCAGGGCTGTACAACCTGATCAGCACCAGAACCCAGTGGGAAGCAGCCTGATTTCCTGAGCCAGCCCGCAGAGGCCAGGGCCACCCAGACCCCTGGGTGCTGAACACTCACTGCTAACAGGGGCACGGGGTTTATGTCTGGTCCTGCAGCACTCAGCACAGCCTGCTCCCCACTGGCCACCAGCTGTACAAGGCTCCCAGGGAACACACACTGTCAGGTCTCAGCTCCAGGGGGCTAATCTGTACAGGGATAACAGGCCATGAGGCTTTCCAGGCTGTTTTAGTCCCTAGAGGGCTCCCTAGAGAGTTAGTGGGAGACACAGAAAGCAAAGATGTGCCTTAGAGCACAGGCTCCTGCCTGGCAGGCTCATTTCCCTGCAGATGTAGTTCCCTGCAGGGGGATGGACATGCTCTGCTCCATGGCAAGCAGAGAGAGGTGAGCTCTGGCTGTTTTCAGACACTGAATTGGCTGGAAGGAGGAAAGAGCACTGACACTGGGGTGACATCTTGGGCTAAATAACAACCCCAAATCACTGCCTGGGCAGCAGCACAGAGATTCACATAAAGAACACAAGATTCCCAGTGCTAGCACACACACGACTTCCACGCCATGAATCACAAATCCCAGGATGAAAAAGCACTCCTCTGCTCCTCAGGGATGTGGCAGGCAGTGGGAGCCCACAGGGGCAGCAGTGAAGTCCAGTGATATCCCTGGGAAATGATTTCCCCAAGGCCTGAACAGTGGCCAGCTATAAGAGCACACACACATACGAGCCCTGGGCACAGCCACAGGTCACAGCTACTGTCCCCACTGTCACCAGTTTCTCCAGCATTCCCATCAGTACACAGGGATGCAAAAATATCTCAGCCCTTCCAAAAGGATGCTCAGGGGAAAGCAAGTCCCCAGGTGCCACAGTGTCCCCACTGCCCATGCAGGAGGGTGGCAGCCCCGGCCCTGGCAGGGTGGCTCAAGCAGGGCCATGCCAGCAGCTGCTGTATTTCTGTGGGCGTGGCAAAGCACAGGCACTCAAAAGTAAGGTGAAAGGCATCACAGATCTGGCCCTCCCCAGCCCCAGAATGCAGCTTGTTCTTATCAGATGCAGGGAAACACGAATCCATCACTGCATAATCTCAGCACATACTGGTCGAAACTTTCCTGTTTAATCTTTTCTCTTTCTCTTAATCTTGATTTCCAAATCAAAGTGCTTGCTTTCAGTGGCCAGTATCCAAGGGGAAAGATCAGCTATCAGCTGAATATTGAAGTGAAATCCTTATGGCTCCAGTGGCAGGCAGAAGGGAATGGGAAACAACATGTGGCTCACAGAAAAGCCAAGTGATATAAAATTTCAGGGCAGTTTTTCATGGTCTCACCAGCATAGCCACATCCCTGCCCCCAAAAGCTGCCTAGAAAATCCGTGGCCCAATTCTGTACCTCGTCCCCCCAAGCTTTTGTGCTCTGTTTATATATTGAGATGGCTGATTAAAGACAAGCATTTATTCTGAGTCGCGTTTAAGGCAGTGGTGATGAAATATGCATTTTTCTATACTTGATAAGAGTGTGCTTGTTTATTATGGGCTGGGTAAGATTTATGGACATCTTTAACTATTCATCGCCTTGTGCGAAGTGCCTGGAGGGTTGCAAATGGTGCAGTAAGGGACGGCTACGCCCAGGAACGACACTTTGACAGAAGATAGTTTTCCTCTGGAAAATGTCAATTTGTCAAAGTCAAACCAGACACAATTTTGGTTTAAAAAAAAAAAAAAAAAGGAAATCCAGATGTTCTTGTTTGATAAATAGCATGTTGCAGGAATTGGGGAGCCCACAGCAGGATGGCACAGCCACAGCAGGGTGCTGTGCTGGCTCCTGGCTGCCACTGGACAATCATCCAGGAGAAGTGCCCCCAGAGCCCTCCAGCTCTTGCTTCTGGAGCATTTTTCTCGCTAAAGACATTTCAGTCCCATGATCTAAGATGGTGACTGGCAGGAGAGAGGGGCCAAGCAGGCAGTCAGCCATTTCTCCTCTGCAACAGGGGATGCTCTGCTTGGCTCCATCCCTGTGCAGGGGCAGACCTGGAGCGATGCCATGTGGGGGCTCCCATGGGAGCAGTCCCATCCTGTCACATCCCTGACTGGTGCTGGAGGCAGCCCATCCAGCCCCTGCCTGGAGATGGGCTGCTGACACAAACAGGATGGGGGATTGCTGGATTCAGGACCCTCCAAAAGGGTGCCAATAAGAATGGGTCTCCCAAAGAGGCTGTTTGTTAGGGCAGGGTTTGTTGCTGCTCCCACAACCCCACTGATGGCTCCCCAGGGAAGGTGATGGGTCTGCTCAGGGCCACATGCTGCTGCAGGACGTCCCCATTAATGCCAAATGAGTTCATCATGAATAATGTTATTGTGATCGATACAGCTCAAGGATTATTTCTAATCCTTAATAATGATTAAACCATTATTTTTCAAGTGTTACAGATCAATCAGATCAGCTCAAGGTGTGCTGCGTGCAGGGACTGTGAGATGTCCGGGATGCAGGCAGTGCACCTGAGAGCCTGGAAGGACAAAGGGCAGCTGCCAAAACCTCACCCAATTTCAGACTTGGGGTTGTCAACCGTGGGGTTCAAACAGCAATGAAAATGACAGGAATTACCAAAAATAAAGTATAGGTGTGAAACACCTGCAGATTTCCAGCAGGCTGTGGTGCAGAGACTGCCCTGGCACTTTAAGGAGCATGGTTCTTTCCCCAGAAGTCACCCAGGGCTAAGGACAGGAGATTTAGAGGCTGAAAACACTGAACTGAAACGACTCTGAAGGTCATGAAAGGCCAACAGGAGATTTGCAAGGGATTGGTGTCTGGAGATCCCGACAGCGGGGTGTGTGAGGGGGAAGGTGCTGCACGGGCTTATTGTGCCCTGGCCTCGTTTGTATTCCGCGTGGAGCTCCTCTCTGCCTCGCTGCTCACCAGGGCAGATCCATCAGGAGCTCCCTGCTCAGCACACCAGTTTGCCTGGGATTAAGGAGCCTCAGGGATGCCATGGACTTGGGATGGGCAGGTGGCAGCAAAGGTGGCACGGCTGGGCACGTGCCCTCCTTCCCAAAAGCTGTGCAGGAAAGGAAAGGGGCAACAAGGTGGGTGACCATCCGTCGGCCCAGAGGGAGGCAACTTCAGACACGTGGCTGCTGCTTTTCCCTGGCTTTGCTCCAGGAGCTCGCTCTTCAGCCCAAGGCTCCACAAGCTCAGTCTCCCCACTCTGAGCACAGCTCACCCACGTGTGCTCACCCCCAGCAGCACCTTCTGGGGACAGCTGCTCTGATGCCCTGGAGCTGCTGGGGGTGTGGAATGCTCAGAGCACCAGAGCTGGCACAGGCAGGGACCACGACCTCCCCTCTAGTGGAGGGGACCATCCCTGCTGTTGGCATCCCCACTGCTCGAGGGGCGAGCCCACAGGAGGATTGTCTCTGATGGAGCAGGCACCCAAGGGTGATACCTCCTCCTTCTCCCCCATCACACCTGCAGCTATCCTGCATTGCTCTGATATTTTTACACAGACTCTTTTCAAAGGAAACTGGTCCAGTGATTTACTAAATCTCTTCTCCAGCCCCACCATGGCAACAAGCATGCCCTGGCTGCTCCTGCCTCCATCAGATCAGTGGGTTTAACTTGGGAAGCAGCAGAGCAGAGCCCAGAGAGGCCAAAGACCAAGACTGGATTTATAAAACGGGATTACAGCAAACACTCTGCAGAAGGAGACTGAGCAGCCCTGTGTAGCAGCAGCAATGCCACCCCTGTGTCCAAGCCTCCACACAGGTGCCCCAAGCCTATGTCGATGCTGGGGGATGCTCCTCAGACAGTCTGGGATGGTGTTCCTGGCTTCTCCCCACAGCCAGTGTGGAAGCCCCAGCAAAGGCCCATCAGACAGCAGTTGTGTGTGCCCAAGGACATTTGCTCTGAGGGAGAGCTGCTCCTGCTAAGCCTTCATTTAACTCCCTCAGCGAGGCTCTTTCACCCTCATGACAGCACCTTCCCCAAGGCTCTGAAGTGCATTTACCTCCCGCAGCCCAGCACACAGCTGGGAAGAGGGGAGAGCTCTGCTGGAGATTCAAACAGCCCTGTGCTACCAGGCTGGGGAGTGCCATGCAGCATCACACCTTCCAGCCCTCCTCCCAAGGCAGGAAAATGCTGATGAAAGGTTAAGGCAAGAAGGTGAAAACCAAACACACATGACAAAACCAAGGAACCAAAGCCCTAGGCAGGAACATTCCCCAGGAGCTGGTTTTGCAGCTCTTGCTCTTCCATAATGAAGGAATGAGGATGGCACAAGTCCTCTCCTTTGGTACCAACCCTCTTCCACGGCCAGGGCACCCTGAAGCCTCACCTGTCACTGCAGAGCATCTAGAAAGTCCTAAATCCATTCTGTGTGTTTCACATGTCTCCATCCTTTCTGCCTGCATGCATCAGGGCAGAGGGCACCTTCTCATGGTCCTACCTCCTGCCACCAGCTCCACGATGCCTCCACCACAGCTCTCCCTCACATCCCCAGCACGCCCTCTCCACATCCACAGAATTCACCCCTAAGCAAACCCTACCAGCAGCGCGCGTTGCCATCAAAAAATGATCAACCAGCGACAAAAGACGACAACCCCCTTATGTACACATAGGGAATATAAATCTTGAGTAAACACTGTAAAGCAGCGAAGCATCTCATCCTGTAATAATCTCCGAGACAGTTGATCCCAGGGCTCTTATTACCCCCACAGCCATCATCTGAAATCCAGTCGGCAGCAGGCTCAGCCACGGCTCAGTATTGATCATGGAGGCAGCTTCAAATATGCTGCGGCATTTTTCTTTCAAAGCACTAACTTGTTTGTCGATAACTCCCTTGGCTGTGTGGAAGCAGAGGGATGGATAGAGCCCACCTCTCCTTCTCTTGTGCCTGGATCCAGCCTATGCTTGAGGGAGGATGGGGCTGGAACCAGCACTGGCTGCTAACATTCTCCTGCTCATGGAAGGGCAAATAAAGCCCCAGTGACGAGTGAAGAAAAATCCGTGGAGGTAAATCCTCCAAGGGCGGCCAGACCTCAGTTCTGTACCAGCTGGTGCTCGCTGCTGGGGTCTGGCAGGGCAGGGAGCAGGGACACCTCTGCAGAGCCAGCTCTGCCAGCAGTGAGGTCACAAGTGCAGACCTGGAGCTAAACCAGAGGCAGAGCTGCTGCACACCCCACACGGGGCAGTGGCACAGCCAGTACCCAGCACTGCGAGCCTGGAATGAACCTCAGAGCCACAACTTCCATCATTTTACTGAGCACCTCAGTAACTCATGGCTCTGCAGGCCAGCAGCATGTGGCTGTTGCTTCCCTGTCAGCATCTCTTGCTTCTGCTTCATCTCCACAGCCACAATTTTTACAAATAGGAAACACCACCACTATCTCAACAACCACAGGGAGGGGAGAAGTGAAACATCCCAAGAAAAGAGGTACCAATGTCTTTGCAGAGATGGTGAGGAAAGGGAGAGCATCGCTGCTCAGGGTGTTTCTCCTACCCCAAAATATTGCTCAGGTCTCCAGAAGAGCTTAACTTCCCACAAACAGCAAAGCACCAAGGGCAAAAGGACAGTGCAGAGAACCAGGCATCCTGCGGCATGAGCTGTGCCTGGGGCTTTCTTCAGCTCTTCTTCCCTTGCAGAAAAGCCTCTCTCTGTCACTCTTCTTCTGGAGTTCCTGTCCTCCATGAGGATGGACACTTGCTTTCCAAAATCACAAGCAGAGAGCAGCTCTGCCCCTGTTCCCTGTCACCCAGGAGGGGAGGAGGAGGGCAGAGGCACTGTGCCCTGTAAACCCATGGGTACACTTGCCCCTGCCCCAGACCAGCAAGAGCAAAACCTCAGCTCAGCTGCTCAGACCCTCCTTGGCTCCTGCCCCATCCCTCCTGGGGGAGGAAGGGCACTCACCAGGGTGCAGGATCTGTCCCCACCTCTATTAGCAGAGAGACAGAGCTGTGGGATGCAGGATGGAGAGCTGAGGCCAGGAACAGATGCAGGCAGGCTTGGCCTCTCTCACTGTCCCCTTCCTCTGAGAGGAGTCAGCAGAAGGAGCATTTGGCCACACTGGCATTGCCTCATCCCACATCCTCCTGCCTTTCACCCTGGACACACGGCAGCAAACTTTGCTCTTGCATTAGACATGACTTCAAACAGTACTGCTGAATGTCATCATGCTCAAGTCCTGCTGGAAGGTGCTGCTATCCAGCTTTGGGATGCAGGTGGTCCCTTGGGAAGCCAAACCAGGCACATTTGCCTCCTCTGCTTAGGATATGAGAAAAATAATTTTCCTCCATCCCCTTTGCCACACTATTTGCAGCTATGGTAGCCTTCTGCATCTTCTGTAGTTGATGGAGAGGAAAGCAAGGACCTCTGCTCTGAGAATCCAGCATTCAGCCAGAGGAGAGCCAAGCAGGAGCATTCAGCTGCCCTGTGACAGCAGAGCTCTCCAAGCTGTCCATGCCCAGCAACTTTAAATAGTGCTCATTTCACACCTCTCGCTCTCTTTTGGAGCACCAGCTCACAGGATGAGCAAGGCAGAGAAAGCCCAGTCTGTTCCTGATGGAAGTTCCCACCACCTCCACAGTAGTCAGACCAGTAAAAGTCTTAAATTCTGGCTGTCCAGGAAGATAGTCTCTCTTGGGGTGAAGCTGGAATATTGGTGGCTGCTTCCCAGGAGGTGCTGAAGAGCTGGGGCATGTCAACAGCATCCCAGAGGGGGGGTGGGTACAAATCACCCATGAAATCTGGCTCCAGGGTTGTTTTTTGGTTGTGGGTGGGACAGATGTGTCCCAGCAGTGTCAGGGCTGCCCATCCCAACCCAAGCACCTCGGTGATGGGCTGCCAGGATAAAAGCCTGGTAGGTGCTGCTACCCACAGCTCTTGTCCTTGTCTGATTTGGGGACAGCTCCTGCCAGGGTCCTGCCGTGTGCTGGGAGACAGCAGCAGGGACAGGGCGGGCAAGTTACTGGGCACAAACACAACATCCTGGCACAGTGCAGTGCATCTGACAGGGATCTGCCACGACTGGAAGGGCTTGGGGACTCTCCTGCTGGGTGACAAGCAGCTGCTAGCTGCACAATAAGGTTTTAGATGACCAGAAGTAATTCAGGTCAAGATGCATTTGCTGGAAGGTCAGAGCTGGGCAATGTGACAGCAGGCAATTCACCAAGCTGTGCAGGAGGAGACGGTGCTGCCTTGGGTTCCTTGCATCTCCTTCTCCCCCCATAATAGTGTGCTGTGGCTCCCATGGGATGGGTGACTGGAGGGACATGGCTCCCACAAAGGATTTTGGGAGATGACCCCTTCCAGCATGAGGTCCCTGCAGTGTTGGAAGGGTCAGCATGTTAATCACCATCTCAGCCCACTGCTCCAGCCCTGTCTCCTCCCAAATATACTCCAAACATTCAAACAAACGGTGCTCCCTAAACCACACTTAAATATCCTGTGGCCCTCCTGCTACGATCATCAAGAAGGACTTGTCACAGTTCAAAATCCATTAAAATAACCACAAGGCGTTTCAGCAGCAATTATAAGAGATAGTTGCACTTAAAAATCAATTTTACTTAGAGCTTGGAGGAACAGGGTTTTTAAAAATAAAGGGAAAAAAGGGAAGTGATACAGCTTGTCACTTGGGCAAAAGGAGGAATTTGCCTGGCCAGGTCTTAGCAGCCAGAGTTTTCAAAGAAAAAAAAATAAACCCTTCCTTATCATTATCCTTGTGTATTTTGGAGAAATAAGTCCTATGTGAAGATGAGAAGAAGTTCAAGAAGTGGCTCTCCCTTCCCCGCTGTTCCCCGCATGGTGCCAACAACATAGAAGCTCCTGTGAGATGCAGGAGGGCATCCCTGAAAACCCAACCTGCAGCCTGCATCCTGGCAGGCCCCTGACTCCCTGCTCCACGGGCAGGAAGCCCTTTGTGCCTTTGAAATCCTCCCCTTTAGCACTTCGCCTTTCATTCAAGCGGAGGCTGTTGAAAGTTTGTACTGGAAACCACTTACAATCGATTTATTTTAAGGCATCACCTCTTGCTGTGCTGTGATGTGCGAGCTTTAAAAAGCACCTCGTTTATTATCTGCTGCCGCGCGGGGATTTCCGTGTGGCGCATCCCGGCGCAGCCGGAGCTCCTCCGCTAGCGGGATTTTATGCTAAGGTAGATTTTCAGCATGCACAAATTCCCACAAGAACGCCCCAAAATGCCACCTTATCCCACAACCCTGGCAGTTTCTGAGAGAAACTCCCAAAACTTCCCCACCTGAAACCCTCCAGGGACACATGTGGCATCTTTCTGATGCCCTCCAGTGCCACCAGCTGCAGCCTGAGAGGGGTCGGACACACTGAGCAGTTCCTCAGGCCCCTGTTGCCACTGTGATAGGAACATGAGCAGAGCAGTTGACATTGTCAGTTTTCAACACCAAAAGAAAAAAGCAACTGCAGCGCTAAAAGTCATAAAAAGGAATTTTAGTGGTATTTTACTCTAAAAAAAAGGACAATAGCTGGAACCAGCTTTGCTCAAACTTTCAGAAAAACAGCAAAGAAGCCCCAGCGGCTCCAGGTGGGGTGGGGAAGTTTCAGGGAGGTGGAAGTGAGCAAGTTCAGGAGGCCATCAAATGGTTGTTCCCAATGTGACAGCTCACAGTGACCTCAACACTCACCCATCTCAATGAGAAGGACTCAAGGCATAGGTCCTGAAACCAGGACATCTTACCACTACACACATTTCTTGGGCTTTATCTTTATTAATTCTGCCTGAGATACGTCCTCACTGCAGACCAGCTCCCTGAGAAGCCTCTCCCTTCCCTGAGGCACATGGCTCCAGCACAGATGGAGACCCTACAACCCTCCCGTGGGGTCTGTGTTTGTGGGGAGAAATCCTTCCCAGCTCAGGTTTTCCCTGTGACCACGCTGGGCTGATGCAGAAGCTCCCCAAGGGAACCTGCAGTGCTCTTCCCTCTGTCCTGCTCCAGGAACATGTTCTGCTCTTTCTGTTAAACCCAAAATTCAAGGCAACTTGACACTTTCTGTTTTAAAGACTGAGGTGGAGGAGGAGAAAGCGTGAAGGAGCTTCCCTAAGGGAAAAGCCATCAAATGGAACAAGTTTTCAACAACTACACGTTTCTTGACCTTTTCCACAGTCATATCTTTAATGTTTCATGGACGGATTTGATAAAAAGAAAAAATTAATAAAATAGATTTCATTTTTAAAAAAAGGTCAGGACATGTGTTACAGGGAAAAACTCATTTAGGTCCCTACCTGGTGCCAAGGAGCCCTCCCCTGCCTCCCACACAGGGCACCCAGCATCCACTTCCCCACCTTCATTTTAATCATATTCAGGGTTTGATATCTTCTGGACTTTTCCTTTCCCTACTAGCACAGAGTCAGGTTCCATAAGCACCTAGAGATGCTGACAAACACTTGGGAGTTACAAATATTTGGTGGGATGCTGCACATCTAACCTGGAGTGGCAGCCAGAGAACTCAAACGTGGAGAGGATGCTTGTCCAGCCTCCAGCACAGCTCTTCTACCTGCAGCTGCTCAACCTTGAGCCCAAAGTTCTCCCCAAATATCTTGGCCAATGTTGAGGCCGTTGCCATGCCCGAGCCATGCACAGCAGAATGACCAACATATGCACTCTTGTTCATCATTTCATGGCTCCTGCACCCACCCCATGAGCATCACCCCATGGATATCACCCCCCTCATCCCTGTCTGTGGAAATGAACGTGGATCCCATCTGCTGTGTCTGAGCTCGGGCTTGTCAAGAGCAAGCAAAGCAAAATAAATTCCCCAAGCACAGAGCCAATTCCTGCTGATCAAGATGTTTTAAAAAATAAATGGTATTTAATAGCAGCTCCATCGCGGCTGGCCCAGCGGATGTTCCCCGAGACTCAGAAACAAAAGCAGCTATGGACATTTCTATTATTAAGCCCACTCTGCAATTAGAGCAGACTTCTGTGCAACTTCTGCCTCTTTTCACCATTCCCTCTTTTTTTTTTTATTTTTATTCACTATGAACAAAATATTATTCATCAAAGTTTGCAAAAAAACCCCTGCGAACGGCTGCGATAACATCATACTAAGTTATTAAGTGGTGACAATGGGGGACAATTACAGTATATAGTCCATTATACAGCACTGCTGTCGGGATGAATCAAAGTAAAACACCCTGTGAATGGTGAGGAGCTTATTAACAGGAACATTGGTGTGCCAGAGCATAATACCTGCATTCAGCCCCAGAGTTAGTGCTGAGCTGCTGCTGGCGGGGACTGCGGAGCAAAGTGCTGGAAAGGGCTGGCAGCTCCACTGCACTGCTCAAGGCATCAGCCCCATGGAGTGATCCTCAGTGCTTAAATACAAAAAAAGGGTAAAACCTCAGTCCTGGGCCACCACCATGCAGTGTCTCCCCCTCTAAATCTGCTTCTGGAAGGCTCTGAAGATTTTTGCAATGGCTCAGCCAAGCACAAGCAGATAAGGATTTCCCTCAGCTCCCTCCAGGATCAGGTGCATCCTCTGTGCTCACCAGCACCCCAGAGGGTATCTCTCTAGTGGATTATTCCACCACTATCAGCAAGTCTCTGCAGGTCCCACTCAGAGGTGTTGGGCACATCCCAGGCTCCCTTTGCCCATCACCTGAGGCTGCCCCTTGCCTGCAGCAGCAGGTGAGGTGGGTCATGATGCTGGGAGATGCATGAACTAAATTATCTGTGAAAATTCTCTTTGCCGAGAAGAGAAACAAGTAAGCAAGCTACAGGCCTCCTTCCAGAGCACAGCAGCAAAATTCCTAGGTTTGGGTGTACTCCAGGACTAACCTGTGGGAAGAGCTGGTTTTATGCTCTTCCTCCCAGGCTCTGCAGCCCCCTCACACCTAGTACAGTTTGGATGGGTCCTGTCCCTTCCCTCTCTGCTGGCCTGAATTCTTGCCAGTGGTGAAACCCTGTGCTGGGTTTCCTGCTGCTCCAGCAGCTCTGGTTTGCTCCTTCTAAGATGTTATTTTTACACTTCCCTTAAAATACAACACTAAGAGAGGCTTCTTGACTATATTAACATTAGGAATCTAATCAGCAATCAGACAGCTCATAATTTTCTGATTAGCTCTGATTATACTCAATCTTTAGGAATGGAAAAAAAAAGAGGGAAAGAGAAAAAAAAACTTAGTAGGAAAAATATAAAAATATTCTCTGCTCAGTTTTCCCACCCTGATTCCCTTGATGAGGCACAGAGTCATAGGAACAGCTCTGCTGTTCCCAGCTAAGAAGGAACAGTGCCACAGTGACCTGCTAAGACAGTGTTGGCCAATAACCTGGTGCCATCACACTGCTGATCTTCATCCTTGCAGGCTTGGCCAGGATATTGTCCCAGAAGGGGGCTGGAGAAGACATCAAGGGTGCCAGAGGGGCTGACAAACCCAGAGGAGTGTTGTGAGCTCTGCTCTTGGGCCAAACACCTCTAATAATCTGCTAAAATTCAGGGTAAAACGATGCCACAGAGAAAGGAAAGAATGTGTGTGTATCCAGCTGGCTTCAGCCTGGAAAATGGAACCTCTCCAGGTGATGATGATGAGGAGGCTGAAGAACTTTGTGAGGTGAGGTCATGGCCACATAGAGGCTTGGCAGGAGACGACTGGTGCTTCGTGGCAGCCGAGAGAAAGATCCCAAGGATTCAGGATCTGAGGACTGCCAGAAGGTGGGAGGAAAATGAGCACATGGCCTGAAGCCCCTGGGCAGGAGCAGAGGATGCCCCAGCAGGCAGATTTACCTGCAGACCAGGCAGCAGGAGCAGGGATGGCATCTCCTCTGAGTGTCTCCAGCATCCTAAAACAGCAGGGCTTTTGTGAAGGAGGAGAAAGGGATGTTCTGGTGCTGAGCCTCACAGCTGCAGCCAGGAGAAAGGAAACTGAGGAACAAGCCAGAGGAAGGAGATCTAAACCAACCCCTCTAACAGAGTTAATCACTCGTGTGCGCTCTGTGTAGGAGATTCACTCCTGACTGCAGCAAATGATCAGCTGATGCTGTGAAGCATGAGATTTAATTATTTGTATCATAGCCATGGCCTGCATAACTACAAATGATATTAATGGTGATAAAATTGTCCAGCTGGCTCTTCAAACCCATCACCGCCCCGACTCGCTGCCTCCCACGGCAGGGCTGTGCTGCCTTGCAGGGACCGCTCGCACCACGGCCCAGCCAGCAGCAGAGCCCATCCACCCGACAGACACCATCTGGAGTGACCATCCCATGTCTGCACAGGATGGCTGAGCATGGAGCACGTGCTTGGTGTCTTGAAGGCAGCCTCGATAACGAGAGGTGCTCTGTCAGAGCACTGCCTGGCTCTGTATTTGCAGCAGCGCAGCTGAACCTCTGAAGAGCCTCACACCTGCTCACAGGCCAGGCAGACACTTTGCTGGGGAGGAGAGGGCAGCCCCATCTCCCTCCAAGCTGCTCACCGCTCCAGGCTGCTCCTCAGAGCTCACTGCTCCTCACCTGGTCCAACCAAATGGGTTACAAAGATCTGTGCTAAGCAATCAACGTGCTAAAAGCCAGAAGAGTAGGACAGAACAGTTCAGGTGGAAGTGACCTGTGATAATCATTTTGTCCAACTGCAAGACTAAGGGACACCTGCCCACTTTAAATCCAAAGAATTCAACTGTCAAAGCAAATGGCCCAGGTCAGAGCAGAGCAGCCACAATGCCCCCAGCAGTCTGACACCACTCTCCTGTAGAACTCCTTGGCTGAGATCTCCAGTCTCTTTTACCAAGACTTCATAGAAAAAAGCCTGAAATCCTTTCTTGAACTAAACTGTGGAGAAGAAGAAGGTGCAAACACCCCAGGGCTTGGCTCTCCCAGGCTGCTTCACCACAGCATCCCAAGTGCACAATAGGGTCACCCTATCCCCTTCTAGCCCAGCAAAGCAGGTGAGGCTCAGGAAGAGGTTGTACCTGCACTGGCAATAACAACAGAAGGGACTGATCCCTTTCATGTGCTGGGACTCAAGCCCTGGTGTCTCCCATAGTAGATGCAGTGCTCAGCACCCACACACACCCAGTGTGACTCTCTTACTGAATTATCTCAGTGCACACACTAAAACCCACCCCAGTTCACGTGGACAGGAGTCTCCACTCCCCACTCTGCCTAAGTCTCCTCCTCAAACTCCAGCCACACCACAGAGTTCTCTTTCATGAAGTGACTGCCAGAGCTGTAATTACTTTGAGGTGACCTCTAGGAAAAAAAAAAAGTTCAAGTTTAAAAAGAAAATCTCTCTGGTTAATGCTATGCAAATTGCCAGCAAGGCAATCAGGCTGACTTTTAAACACTGGCCCCTGTCGAAGGGCTCACAAGACAGTCTTATTGTCTTGCTATCAATTTGCATCTCATTACCCACAATGTGCCTGTGGTTGGAGGTAACCTTTTGGGGAACACACCGTGGTGCTGAGGAGCCCAGGGACAATGTGGTCACTCCTGTTTGCAAAGCTTTCGTGTGGCACAGCACCCAAAACGCGATGGGCGAGGGGCCAGGTCACTGCCAGCCACCTGCTGACCTTGTGCCAGACACTGTGACCTTGTGCCACTTCTGCCACCTCCTCTCAGGGCTCTGCCCATGCTGGCTGTCCCATGGACACAGGCACTATGTGTGTCCTTCCCACTGGGCTCAGCAGCCCCTGTGGTCCCCAGAGGCTGCGCGACAGCAATTTGTCTCCACCTGGCTGATGAAGGCCATTCAAGACGTTTCTGAGAGTCTTTGCACGCTTTTGCACATCTCTGCCAACCCTCCCCACCTTGGGGAGATGGTACCAAAATAGCATTTTTTGATAGGAAGGAAACCTGCCGTGTCCTTGTCCTCAGCCTGCTCCTGCTTCTCCGGCCTTGCCAGCCTCTGCCGCAGTCTCCCACACCAGGTGCCTCCACCCTCTTTTCCATCCCCACCAAGTTGGGGTGAAAAAACAAAGTTCTCTGCAATCATCTCACCTACATGATGCCCTGACCAAGCTGTCCTTGACATGCTGCTGCAGGGAGGCTGCCAGGCTGCATCCCACGTTACGTGTCTGCACCCCACTGCCACCCGCAACAGGGACCTTTTGTTCCCCAAGATAAGAGCAAGCTACAGATCTCCAGGTCCCCTTTTGTAAGGTCTTTCATCCAGCTCAAGCAGCCAGTATGGGGACCCTACCTCCAGGGTGCTCACCCTGTGCATGCTGCCTTGGGTACCTCTGCAGCCAGGTCAGGCGGTGGCTGGGAAGCTTCCCAGTGGAAAAGGACCTCAGGGTGCTGCTCAACAGCAGCTGAACGTGAGCCCATGTGGGCAAGAAGGCCAATGGCAAGTGGCTTGGATCAGCAATAGTGTGGTCAGCAGGACCAGGGCAGTGACTGTCCCCCTGCACTGGGCACTGGTGAGGCCACACCTTGAATCCTGGGTTCACTTTTGGGCTCCTGATGACAAGAAAGACAGCGAGGGACTGCATCATGTTCAGAGAATGGCAATGGAGCTGGGGAAGGGTCTGGTGCACAAGTCCTATGAGGAGTGGCTGAGGGAGCTGGGGTGGGGCTCAGCCTGGAGAAAAGGAGGCTCAGAGGGGACCTTCTCACTCTCTACAACTACCTGAAAGTTCTAGACAAGTGGTTGTTGGTCTCCTTGCCCAAGGAACAAGCAACAGGACAAGAGGAAATGGGCTCAAGCTGTGTCAGGGCAGGTTTAGATTGGATATTAGGAAAAAATTCTGCACTAAAAGGGTTGTTAAGCACTGGAACAGGCTGCCCAGGGAAGTGTTTGGGTTACTGTCTCTGGAGGGATTTAGCAGATAGTAGATGAGGCACTTGGGGATGTGGTTTAGCAGTGAACATGGTGGTGGTCAGGTTAGAGTTTGGACTCTGATCTTAGAGCTCTTTTCCAACCTAATTGATTTTACAGTCCAGCCAAACTTCTGACACAACACAAACGTCCTCCTGCCCTGCCAGACCCTGCCAGCAGCATCCCCACCTCCTCCTGCCCGCAGGGTCAGCTCAGCCAAGAGGATCTCCCTTGACAGCCCTGTCCTCTCTGCAGAAGCAGCACCAGCAGCAGCCAGGGTCTCACTCGCTCTGTTTTCCTCCTCCCCATGACCTCTGCAGTGTGAGAGCTCCCTGGGGAAGCGCAGAACTGCTCTGCCCTGCCTTTGGCAGCCTCCTGCACTGCCCGGCTCCCCAGCACCAGCCTGGCATGGCTGCGTTGCTAAGCGCGGGCAGGGCCCTCTGCCAGCACACGGTGCCATCTCCGCCACCACGGCCAGAGGTGCCAAGGCAACAAAGGGATTTCTAACAGGCAAGAGAGCACCACTGTGAGGAAGAAAACCCAACTGCTTCAATTCCTCCTGAATAATGGTGCTGCCTCCCTGCTGCTCAAATCAGACGCAGCACACTGTTGTTACGATAACTAAATACAGATGATTTGAACAGCTGGAAACACAGCGACAATATTTAAAAGAGGTTTTTTTAAAAAAAGGTCTTTTATTCAATAATGGTAATGGGCTTTTTAGTGTTGTTACTATTATTTTTGATTTTAAAGGCACAAGGTGCCCTACTCTGGTGTCTTTGCACGGTGCTGTCAGGCTGCGAAGCCGGCTCTCACCTGGTGATGGCAGGGAATAACTCCGAGACATTGAATAACACGCAGACATGGGGCTGCTCACCAGCTGACAAAGGCATGGAAATCACAGCTCATGCTCCAGCACCCTGCTCAGCCCTGCGCCTCACTGACAGGATCCAAAGGTGCAAAACCCCAAGGTGCTGCAGGGGAGAAGCAGGAACCAGGCAGCAATAACAGCAGCAGTGCCAGCTCCATGCCTGCTGAAGGGGAGGACTGCAGGCAGCTGTGGCTGTTATCAGCTCACACCCTCAGATACCAGAGCCCTTTCACCCTTGGAGCAAGGGAAAGCACTCAGTTATCTTCAGCTCCATGCTGATAACAGGCAGGAGGTGTTAGAGGAACCAAAGTGCTGGAGAGGGGGGTTGGAAATGTGCTGGAATGAAAAGAAACCTCCAGAACCAGGGCAGCCAGGCCTCACTTGCCCACACAGAAATGCAAGGTAGTGACTGCACCTCTCTGGGTTTTTTAGGAGTGCAGGAGCACAGACCTTGCTGGCATTAAGGATACCATACCAGACTTTATGAACCACCTGGATGAGACACGGTGAGTCAGCGATGGCTGATGGGACACACAGTTCCCAGTGTCCTACATGGGGATGGCACCCTCTCTCCTTCCTCCTGGACCTGCAGGGCCCATGACCTGATGGTCATTCCTCTTACATTAATCTTAAAAAATGCACCATAAAGCATTTCTAGTGTAACAGCATAGAATTAAGAGAATACAATCAGTGTAAGTGTAAATAAACCCAGAGATTTTACGACATAGTATTTTGAGTTGTGGGTTGTTTTTACATACAGTGAGCTGTGCCAATTCCTGAGATGCAGTTGGCAGCAGCTCTCCCAGTCATCAGTGAATCACATCATCATCCAGCCCTGTGACCTAACATCCCCATGTGGCTTCAAGTGCCCACAACACTGAGTTCAGGCAGAAAAGCTGCCTGACAATGGGGGATCTGGGAATGCACCTTGTCAAGGCCCTTGTTGCTTTGGAACTGTGTACCCTGGAGCTGGCAGCTGACAAAATCTGCTGTGGCTCTTCCATGAGCCAAAGTGGACCATCAGTCATGGCAGTGTCAGGCACTGCTCCAGCAGGGAAAGCCTCCCATGAGGTCCCAGGAGCAGCAGAGATGGAGACAAGGCTCCCAAGCATCCCTTTTGCTGCTCTGCTCTTGCTCTAGGAGTTACTGACCCTCCCAGAACAGCCAGTCCTGATTCTACCCTCGCCCACACAGCTATGGCATGGTCCCCACACCCAGCAGCAATCAAGTGGTCGAGCACACATGCTACTACCAACATGCTGAGAGACCACCATCAGCTCCTGAGCCAGTGCAAACCAGGACCTGGACTCCAGATCCTGCAGCAGTCACTCCTATCCCAATCCTGTTTGCTGAAACTTCAGAGCAGAGGACATCCCCTGCCCCTTTTACCAGACCTCTTAGCTCAGAACTACTAAAATCGCCATGGAGCTCATTACAACAGAGCTCAGCACTGCTGAAGAGATCTGAAATAAATAAACCAAGGTTTGGATGTACCAGCAACAGCAAGGCAAGGAGAGCAGCCCCTTCTGCTGCCCTGGTTTGGGGGACAGGAACCCACTTGCTCTGGGTGTATCCCTGCTGCAGCTGGGAGCCCCAGGCAGTGAGGAGGGGCTGCATTTGGGGCAGTGCTACAGGGTGTTTATTTGGATGAGACAGGACAATCAGGAACCAAGGGGAAAGGACAGAGAGATAAAAGTGGAAGGAGTGGGGGGACAAAAGGGGGGGCTGGGTGGGGAGTAAGAGAAATGGCAGAGGGAAGCAGGGAGGAGGAGCTGGAGCTGACGGGGAGGACAGCACTATTCCAATGCTTCATTCTGAGGCCCTGGTGCCCTTCACCCTGATGCCTATTTAATGTCATCCTATTCAGCAAGTGTCCCCATGATCTGGTAATTATCTTTTACTTACAAAAGAGCATCTCTGTGTCACAAATGCTTCTTTCTCTGGCTCTGCCACAGATCAATATCTCCTCAAGGCCTTCGCCATTGTTTGGGGAATGGAATTGATTTCTCTGAGGAGGAAGGGGAGGGAAAATATATAAATAAGTGCTGCAGAGATGTGTCCCTGCTGGAGGCTGAGCTGGGCAGTGGCAAAGCAGAAGGAAAGCATTTGGATCCCACCTGACCATTGCAGGTACTGCATCCTACTGCTGTCCCTGCTGAACTGGCTGCAGGGGAGACTCGGTTGTTTGTCATTCAGTGCACAAACATCTGAAATGCTGGAGCCAGAAGAAATCTCTAGCTCAAGATATCACCAGCTTTCCAAGATTTTACGGCAGAATAAGAAGCATGGAGGTGCTGGTTTAACACTGTCCATAAGGACACATGGATGTCCCACCTTAGCTTGAACCACGTTGCAGCAGTTGCTGCTATGACCCTGGTGGGCCCTAGAGAGGAGCCTTGGAAACATCCTTGGCTTAGAGGGCAGCACTTTGGTGTGACCAGCAGGGCACCAATACAAACTCAAAGCAAGGCAAGAGCCACTGAACCACACTGCTGTCGGGCTGCTGTCAGTGTGACCACAGCAAGCACGAACTCCCCCTGGCAGCACAATCCATACACCCTTCACGCTCCTCTCATCTGGCTGCAAGATGACCTTCAAAATCATGAGATACAGGGTAAATACAATTCGATCTGGTGTCTGAGACGGGGTTGCTAAACCTCTGGGATCTCTGAGCTGAGCCTCTGCATCACACAGCTCCTGCAGCCAGAGGCTCCAGGGTGCTGGAGAACAGAGTGGGGCAGAGGTAAAGCTGCTCCCCTGGCTCACACTATGCAGGGGCAGATGAAATCTCCAGCAAAGGGGATGATCACAAGGGAAGATACCAAGGGATTTAAAAATTATGCAGGTGTAGGGAAGGAGGAAGGATTCATCACTGCCTCCTGCCCAGCATCTGCAAGCTTTTACGTATTTGAAGGCTGTTACCAGGTTTAACGTTCATCTTCTCCAGAAAAAAAACCAACAACTTCTGCTTGTATTATCTGCAAATGGGCCCTTCCTTTCTAATCCTCTTTTTGGTCCCTCTGCCTTTGTTTTTGCCTCCCTCTGGAGGCGTGATGCCAGGCACCAGACCGTGAGCCAGCGCCAGCCGGGGCCCAGCCGGTGCCGAGGAGGGAGCCAGGGTTACACTGCCGTGTTTGCACAATGTGCTATGAGGTCAGTATTTGTCTTCCCTTCAAAGAGCCCGGCAGGGCTGAGACATGCCAAGCCTGCAGTCTAGAGAACCACTACCATCCATTTCAACCCTTCCCATCATGTCCTAATTTTCTGCTGTTCAGGAGGGAGGAAAGGAGAAAAAAATCTAAGTGCAGGGGAGGGCGGATATTTGACTTGAGAAAACCCATGGTAAAGCTTTTCTTCCAAGGACCTTTAAAAGTGCATTTATTCAGTTCCTTGGAAGGAACTCATGGGTTTATAAAGCCCTGCTCAGCTGCAGGGACCACTTTGCCTTCTAAAAAGCAAACAAAGGTCAAGCACACTCTTCTGTGCAACAGATCTCAGCTGAGGCTGGTCAGTCCTGAGAAGGAGAAATGAAGAGGATGGGAAAGGGCAGAAAGTGAAGGAGAAGGATGTCTTCCAATGCACAGGGATTAAAATGCTGGCTGTAAAACAGAATAGTGGAGCATCCTAAGTGGGGAATACATATGTATTGAGAAGACAGCAGGGAGAGAAAAACATCAGGTGGGACTAGATATGTGTGAAAGAGGCTTTGGAAGGAGCCAGCTCATTCATGGAATTCAGCGGCATGTTAGAGGAGATTCAGGGCAAGCACATCCAAGGTACCGCTGGAGAACGATTTGGACCTGTCATGCACACTAATGCAGCTCCAAATTAACCCTAACCATTTGAGAGAAAGATGAAGGCACAAACATCTCAGTGCAAATGATGGTCCAGAGATCCTTGTTTGTTCTCAGGAGTGGAAAATAAAACAGTCATATTAACAGCAGGCCTACGAATCAGTGTGTTCCTCATCTGGGACACCACATGTGGTTCTGTGGTGCCAAGCAGGGGGACAAGGTAGATGTGGGGCAGGGAAGAGCACGTGGCTCTGGGCACACAGGAGGAGCTTGTGCTCTGGCAAACTGAAAACATTCAGGGGATTTGATTCACTTACAGGAAAAAACGAATTTCAAAGGACACAGGAGTATAAATCCCCACGTAAGAGAGAAGGTTCCTCTGAGCTCGCTTATTTCAAAGTCCAGATCTGACAATGAGAAGCACAGTTCCCTGTGGAACTCAGTGCCTCAAGATACCAGGGACACGATACCTTTTTAGGGAACAGAAATCAGATTAATCAGAGTATCATCGATTATACTAGCCAAGATCAAAGTACAGAGGAATGTAAGTGCTATCACTCAAGGATTTATACCTCCCAAGTAACTTCTTAGGATTAGAAAGAAATTTCAATAATCTGCCAGCTAAGTATGCATTGCGAGAGTAATAATCCTTCTCTCCCAACATCTGCTAGCAGCTACTAATGGAGATAGTAATAAGCTAGGTGGATCATAAACCTGACCTGATCTGATTGCTACCTTATAAACTAGAACATGAGGGTGTTATCATTTCTCTTGGGGTAACCTGTTGTCAACCAGGATCATGCCGAGGCAGGAGCTGCAGGAGCAGAGCACAGAGATGCCTTCTCCTGCCTCACCACTGCAGGAGGCAGACCCTTCAGCAGGGAGTCTATTGATTTTTATATAATTTGTTAGAAACATTTCCAGTTGTTTCCTAAAATGGAGCATTTCCCCAGGAGACAATGTATGTACAAAGCCACGGAGGGGGAGAGCTCACATGTGTGCAGTTTCTCTGCTGTAGGTCTGTGGTTCGAGCTGGTGCTTGAAGTAGCACCAGACTCAGGCAAGCAGAACGAGCTCATGCCCTTGAAAAACTGAACTCAAACCCCACCATTGCTCTCGTTGGGTTTCCCTTTCAGTTTTGCATTTTTCAAATGTGTGTCACATTTTATTGAAGGTGACCCACTTGTGACAACATCAAACACAGGAATATGGGAAGATGCTGCCTGCTCACCCTCTCATTCCAAAACACAATCTGGGACACTCTCAAGGCAGGACAAGGGATGGGGGACACTGCCTGAGCCCAAGCAGCTCAAACACCATCAGGAATGGCTGCTGGAGAGAGAAGGTACAAAAATAACAGTGAGAAGAAATAACATACACAAAAGGAGGAAGCAGGGGAGAGAACTATAATACCAAGGCATCCAATAAAACCGATTTCCTCCAACAAAACCCAAGGGAAAGGTTAGTTCTGGTACTAGGAAAAAATGCCAAGAGTTTTCCAGTGAAAAGCAAATAACATTTTTATTCCTTGTCCTCTCTTGAGAAAGCAAACCAAAGTGAAACAGGAGTGGGGAGCAGCACCTGGCTGGCTCCAGGCCTTGCTCTGCACATGCAGAATCAGCATAAAACACAGGAAAGAAAAAAACCATCACGGTCTCATTTCCTTCCAAATGCACTATAGTTTTGGATATAATGCCCATACAAACCAGTCTTTCTGAATGCCTTATTGGCCCACACCAACAGCTGATCTGGAGGCAACATCCCAGCACCTCTGTCCTTATCTCTGTCCTGAAGGCTGGGCATACCCTGCCACTGTTTCCCAGTTCTCCATCGAGCTGGGACAGCTTCAGGGCACTGTCCCTGAGAGCTGTGACATCCCACAAATCACAAGCACCAGAGCCCTCTTCAAGGCTGCTCCCCAGGGACTGAGTCTCACTAGGAGGAGCAATGATGCCAACCCAGCCAGTCAGGCAGGCTGAGTCCCTGCGAGGTCAGCTGCATGACTTCTGTGGTGGTAATGGTCCTGGCTGGTACAGGACACCCTGAGCAGCTCTCCATGTGTGGTTGTCTACCTCTGGCCAGGCTGCAAGGGGTGCTCACAACCTCCCATGTCCATCACCTCTCCTGCCAGGTGCCTTTGCAGGAGGACAAACTGGCAATGGCCTCTCTCAGCTCTGCTTTTCAGTTCTACAGGCTCTAAAGTGCAATTTTAGGAAAGGGAAAGCAAGAAAGTCCCTTTTCAAACTTGAGTCCAGAGGAGCAGGATGCAGCCTGAAGGCTCACCAGGTGCTGGCATGGTGACCCTGCTCACCAGGCACACCTGCACCAAGCTCGGTGGAGATGTCTCCAGTGGCACAAAAGGAGCACATCCCATTCCCATGGAAGCACACTGGCATCAGGGGGAATACATTTGGCTTGTAGCTTCAAAAGACAAAGCAGATTATAGGAACCACCTTAAAAGCCCCATAAACACAAAGCACTGCTGGAGGCAGAGCACCCATGGGAGCTCTGCATGGAGGCACGTGAAGGAGAACAGAGATATCTCCCTGCACTCCTGGAACAGCGTGAGCCCAGTCCTGGCACTGCTCCCAGCTCCCCAGTGCTCTCCCTAGACACCAGCACTCCTCTCAGCAGCTTCTGGTGGTCACTGGTGGCTGAGTGCTGAAGGGTGACGGGTACCAAGTGTCTGCCTGTGTCCCATCCGTGGCCACACCACCTTGGGGAGAAGGGCGAATCCTCCCTTTGCAGTGCATGTTTAATACAAATTAATCCCCTACTGATTCCCAGCTTAAGCAGAGCCAAGCTGCTTATCCTGCCTGGTGTAACCACCGATGATCACGCACCTCCTGGGCCTGCCTGGGGAGTGTGGTGTTGGTGACAAGGACTGGGGCAGAGCCAAGCAGGTCTTTCCTGGGAAGAGGGATGTGGGAATAGGGCAGCTCGCTCCTGGCAGAGACACCCAAAGCAATGCAGCTCCCAAACTGTTCTTCCCAGCCTAACTAGAGGGACAAGCTGGTTAAAGAAAGAACCTCTGCACATACACGATCCAAAGGCACCAGGTCCTTTTTTCCACTTTGAAATAATAACCATAAAAAGGAGGAATGCTCAGCAGTTCAGAGAAACTGCATCAAGAAACATGCCCAGGGTAGGTTCCTCCACCGGAAGCTCTGGTCTCCCAACAAGACACCTTCCTGGAGCTTCTCTTGTGGCTGAGCTCACTCATGAGGGTGTTGGGATCAGTCACACATGGTGATTGAGCCATACATCCAGGGGGCTGTGCATGAACCAGGCTGATGGAGCAGATGACTGGAGCCCGGAGCCCTGGGAGCTCGTGGCAGCTCAGCCCTGGGGACCAAGCAAGGCTTCTTCCCATCAACACCCACGCATGTACTGGCTGCTAGGTTATCTGTTATCTCAAAAGGAAATGCCCCAGTGAGTGCTCCCACGACTGGAGCTGACCTGGAGGGTGATCCAGCTAAGGATGTTGGAGAGTAGCTGGCACTGCCCAGCAGCCCAGCAGCATCCAGGACAATGCTGGTGTCTTGTTATGCTTTTCACTGGCCATGAGCAGTGGAGACAAAGCACTGCTATGGGAGTGCACTGCTCAGTTCCACTGTCACCTCCATCCACTGGCACACAAGCCCCACTTTGTCTCTGTCTTTCACCTGGAGACCCACACTGCTTCTCCTGGCCTTGGCTGAAAGTGGGAAAGCATCAGGGAAGGAAAAGAAGGAGCTCAGTGAGTGAAGAGGCCAGTGAAAGATGGAGCTGAACAGAATTCAAACAATGGGGACAGGAAAAATAGAAGCAGGAACCCACAGAAGGTGGATGGTGAGATGGTGTGCTGGTTTTGGAAGGATGTGAGCCATTCTGCTCCACACAGCCTAGGCTGACCTGCAGTGAGGGGAAAAGTGATAGCTGAGGAGGTGACTTCCATCATCTTTCCACATAAGGCCTGGTTTAAATGAACACAGACATGCAGTCACCTACAAAACTCTGGAACTTGGACAGCAGCTGGTTATGGTGTTGTGTTCACACACCAAATTGCCCCTTGTGTTTCTGGGTTCAACCATGCAACCTGTGCTCATGCAAATCCCTGCTAGATCATAATATTCTCCCAGGCTCAGCAGTTCAGTGTATAGCTCAAAATTAGCAATAAAGACTCTTGAACCCCAAGGAAATCAGGCAACAGAAAGAGGCAGCCAGGTCCAGCCTTTTGCTTCTTCGGGGCTCAAAGACACAAGCTCTGCTCAGGCTTTCTGTGAACTTCATAAAGTCATTTAATCTCTGTCCTAGCTGGCTTCAAACAAGAGAGAACAACTCCCCCCATGAAGAGAGAGCTGTAAGGCACAACAGTCAGAACAAGCAAAGAGGAGAAGAGTAGCACCAAAATAGTTTCTTGTTAAAGAAGTTAACCCCAAAGTTAGAAAAACAACAAACAAGCCAAATCTGCAGTGTGTCAACCAGAACATTCCACTTATCATTTCCCTCTCCAGAAAGCTTAGAAAAACACAATATAATTTCAACAGTATCACGAAAGTACTACCTTGGCTTTTTCTTGCCTTATTCTGCCTGCTTCCTTTTTACCTTTAGATTCTGCGGGTTTTTCTGAAAACAAAACCACCTGATAAAACATGCCCCCCAGAGAGGTACAGAAACACTGCAGACAGAACAGAAATATCCAGCAGGAGGCTGCTGTGACGAAGGGCTGATGTCAGAGACCCGAAGGATGCTCTGGTTGGCTCCACCAGTGAGACCCTAATCATACCAGAAGGCTTCTGGCTTGGCTCGAGACAATGCAATTGCTTTTTAATTTGCAAACTGTGCATATTTTCCTGATGATGTTTACACCAAGCTACAGATCGGTGCCCTGCCATTGACCAGATAATTGCCAAAGAGTTTGCTCCTGTCTGGGCTTCTTTAACCTTGCTGTTTATATTCAGCAGCACAATGGTTTAAGTCCAACTCAGAAGCACTTGAGGGTAATAAATTGGGAGAGGGGAGGGGGAGAGCTACACTATACTGTTATGATTCTGCAAAGGTTTCTATTTTCTTTCTTGTTATCCTAATAACCCTTTTATAGAGCAGGCTGTTGGCAAAGCCCTCTGCTGAGGCAGCCGGTTCTGTGTAGGCACAAGACAATTTGCAAAAGCAATAAACTGACATTCAGCTGCAAAAGCCTGCTAGAAAGATGAGCCATCAGCAAATCCCCCTACACATGCATGGCCTTAAAGACACGCTGGGTTTATATTGCAGTGAAAAAAAAAAGTTAAATGAAACCCAAAACAAACAGGCAGTGCACCACAGTGCCCCAGCCATGCTGGAACATGGCAGGGGCAGGCACAACTCTGCTCTCTGCTGGCTGGAGCCACGGTGGCCAGAGAGGTGGCCTGGGGTCACCAACCACAGGCACCTGCTTCCTGAGGAGCCCTTTGGAAACTGCTAACCAACTTGCCTGGAGACAGGCTGGCTGATTGCCTCTGCTCTTGCTGGCAGGGTGATTTTCCAGAATCAGCTTCCTTTGGTGGTTGGAAGCCTTCAGGTCTGCAGCCTGGAGCTGTCCACTGGAAATGTCTCATTTATTCTGGGGCTGATGCTGTACATGAACTTGAACAACCTTTCTTCCCTTGCACATTCATCCCCTTGATGTACTTACAAGAACAAGGGGATCTCCCCCAAACCCTGGAAGCTGTCACCCCATCACAGGCATGGCTGAAGAGGACAGGTAGCTTGCTCCCAGGCTGCTGGGATTCCCAGGGCAGCACACACAGTGAGGTGATCACAGGCCACCAGAGCCCCACAGGACGGCATTTTGTCTCCCTTTGTCTTACTGTGTCAGGCTCCCCTGTGAGCTTCCCTACATCCCATGTGCTTTTTCCACAAACACATCACATCAGCACTTCATGGTCACCCTACAACCAGCAATCACAGCTCAGACTTTCTAGTCAGCCAATCCCTCACTTGCAGAAGAAGCTCTTGTCTCACCACCCATGCACTGTGCCATCCTTCCACCCCAGGCTCATCACATTTGTCCATTCCTCAAGGTCATGGGGCTTCTTGGTGACAGCTGACCCTCCTCTGCCTGCATAACCCACGTAGCACCCCGACAGATTTGTCTAGCACATCCCCTTTTGCATTCAGGCCAATAATCAAAACTAAGATTAATTTGTAGATTGGAGAACTGCACCAGTGATACCCTTCAACCCTAATAGCTACATACTGGTTCTTTCTGTAAGGACCTCATTGGTTTCAGAGTAAGCAAGCACAAAATGTAGCTTTGAAAGGTCTCTGGCTAGCCAAGGACACAGGCTCCAAAAAATAAGTCATCAGCTGAGGTAAAAAGAAGAGCAAAATTTATTGCATTCAGAGCCAGGCTGGCTGGAGAAATCAAGCCTGAGAAAATAGAGACATATTACCAGGGCAAAGCCTACTGCTGAGTCTTAAGCCTGTGCTTTTGCAGACAGCTAATCCTGCTAACATTAAAACAGGAGCTGAGTGTTTTTAATGGCAGAGCTATTTATGGAGAGCTCATCTACCTCTTCATCATCTCCCTGAGATCCTGGTGGAGGAAAGAGCCTCATAACTCAGAGGACTGCTGGACACAAAAGGCAAACAGATGTCAATGGGCATGGGGAGAAGATATGGGGACAATGTGGTGGCATAGCTGATGGCCCTGCTGATGGCCCTGCTCGCTTGGAGGGAGGAGGCTGGGCCTGCACTGATGCTGCTTTGGTGACACCATTTGCAATCCGTGCAGCTCAAACAGCTCATTGAGTTGTCACCTTCCCTCTCCAGTCCTCTATCAACCCCTGTCTCACCTAACATCAGCAGGGATACCTCGTTGGCACCACCATGCCTCTCCCCAGGAATCATTCCAGTAATTGCAGACCTGCAGGGCACTCAGCCAAGTCAGACAATAAGCATAGGAAAAACTTTTCAGCTGGAAATCCTCACTGGCTTCGCAGTGTGTCACCCACCCCTGCTGCTGGGACAGGCACCAGTTGCACCTGTGCCCAGTGGCTGCAGGAGGCTGGGTGGTGATCAGGAAGAGAGCAGAGCAGAGGAGCTGGAGAGCAGGTGGGAAGCAGGGAGCAGCAGCTTGCTGCTCACTGGGGTCCTGGCAGCTCCACTCAGTGCTTCTCAACACTCTCTCTGCTTAATTGTCTTTCCAGAAAAGCATCTTGTTTAAATGGGATGATTCTTATTAAGATCATTACCTCCTCCAGCGAGAGCTGAGCTGACCTCCTGTTACCCTGCTCTGTGAAGTCCCCTTCCACCAGGTCCACATTCCCCTTCATCCCCCACTGCTCCATCCTTCTCACGTGCTCCATCAGCACTGACTCAAAGCTGACCCAGTCCTTACCTGACCTAGCTCCATTCCCTCCCCCTGCAGGGACCTGTCATGACCTGACACCCATTTAAATCCATTTTTGGGCTTCCCACTCCTCCCATCACCCTCCCAGGGTGCCACTCTGCCAGCCAGGAGGAAGGTCCCAATCCATGGAGGATGAGCAGGGACAGATGGAAGACCCCAGTGGGGTCAGGAGGATGCAGCTCACACACCCCATTTCTCCCCAACACCCAGGGTCAGACCGTTGACCCTGTAAAACCTCAGCTCCTCAGTTTGCTGCCTTCCCACCTCGGTGCAAGCTCTTTGCCATTATCCCTTAAAAGCACTCAGCTACTGAAGGAAATCCATCCCATCCCTGCCAGGGAAGCAAAGGGGTTTGCTGTTCCAGCTATTGTCCAGCTACCAGCAAAGCCATAATTTTCATCACCAGCTTCAAGAGAGAAACCAAATCCCTTCTCATACTGTCACAATTGTGCTCTCTCTCCCCACTCACTTCTCAAAATAAGGGCATCTTTCTGGAGCAAAAACTTCAGGGGATGGAAAGGGTTGAGGGGTTTTTTACATGTTTCATGTCCCTTTTGTTTAAAAAATGCTTTATGCAGCTGTCAGAAACCAAAATGAGAATTTTGTATTTTTTTTTAGCAGTCTTTGAAATAAGGATGCTATGTGGGATCAATTTTTTATGGCAGTAAAGTAAAGGGGGAAAATAGCAGCAATTTTCTCTTTTGAACATGGCCCGTTTAATGGCATGGATGTCACGCTGCAGCTTTATCCAGAGAGAGGGAGAAAAAAGCCACAAAATGGTACTGTGGTCAATCAAAGACTTCTACACTACAATCTGCTTCTCCATCTCTCCCACAGCCAGCTGAGATTTCCATCACTTCTCCTCTTAGCCTTTCTTCCAGCCTTTCCTTTCCCCACAGCCCTGACAGATGCTGAAATAAAGCAGTAAGTGCCCAGATCCAACAGCCCCTCCAAGGAAAACACCAGCACTCCAGGCACAGCCCCTCCCAGGAATCACAGACTGAAGCAGCACAGGGAGCTGGGGAAATGCTGCTGCTGCAGCAGTGTTTGGTCCGTGTGATACCACACAAGCAAGAAAATTTGTTTGATTACAATGCTAACAAATCCACAGCAGCTCTGCTTAACCCCCCAGTGCATCCAGGGAGCAGGGATGCTGCACTCTGCCCTTCTCAGTGCACAGCCTCCCTTCCAAGAGAGCTGCCACCCATGCAGCCTTACTCCCTGTGCCCATCACTGAGCTCTGTCCAGCGGTGTGGACTTGCTGCACTTTCCCTGCAGCCTTGAATGTAGCCTGCTGCCCTTCCCAGCACAGCCCCACTGGGACAAACTGGTACACAGGCCCTGGGAAGAGACACAGGTTTCAAATCACATCCCCAGAGATGCTGCAAACCACATCCCCGCAGGTGCTGTGTTTGAGTCCCCTCCCACGCAGAGGCTCAGGCACACCATGCTTGGCTCCAGCAGGCAGCCCTGGCTACCCAGCCAGGATCCAGCCCAGCAAGGGCTGGGCACAAGCAGCATTAAAAAGGAGCAGGTATGCCCCTCAATTTCATTATTTCAGTTTTAATTAGGAGGTTTAGAGCCAAGTTTCAGATTCCGGCTTCCCTGAGGCTTGGAAGCACTGGGGTCCAAGGTTTGGGTTTGGACCCAGAGCTGGTTTAATTCTCACCATTAACAACACAGGGAGGGCCTTTTTCTTGGCCTGGACTAATCTTTGCATGGTGTCCAGGGCACCATGAATAGAGAGGTAAAGTTACTTGTCTGAAGCCAGACAGCAAGTCAAAAGCAAAATTAAGACATTGCAGCCAGGCCCCACTTGATACACAAATCCCAGACCCAGGACAGGCACCACATTCGTGTTAAGGGTTAAAAAGATAAAAATACCAGGAGGGAAGCAAGGGAACAAGGGCACAAGTCCCTATAGGAAGGCAAAGCATGGTCAGAAGGATGGATGCAGCCCAGCTCCTTGCAGCACTTCCATCAAAGCTCCAGGCTGGGGATGGGGAAGTGATGAAGCTCCAGCCGAGGAGCAGCATCAGGGGAGCACAGCACACAAAACTGCACTCATCCAGGGCTAGAGCACGGCTGGGTACTCATTGCTGCCTGCTCTTCCCAGCTTGGGCATGGGTGGGCAGCCACCTGGACAGCCTCTGGCATCCTGTGCTCTCTGCAGGGACCCAAATCCCTTGGGCAGCCCAGTGGGCACTGAGAGACCCCGAGGCGGCTGCTGCTGCCTGGCTCTGCCCTTGCCATGCTCCACGCTGCCACAGGCTCCTCAACTCCGAGGGCACAGCAAGGACACAGGGGCTGGCCAGGCTCTTGCTGCACAGCAGGGAGGGATGTGAGGGGTGGCAGCCTCAGAGAAAGGGGGTGCTCCTGTAAAAGGAGCGGGTGGGCAAGCAAGGTTCCAAAAACGCACGAGCTTCCCAGGAGCAATCCCTGCTGCTGCCCTCATCGAGCCATGGCACCCCTGGGCATGGCTCCCATGCCTGGGGTCACCTTCACTGGAAGGCTGCATTTCCCTCAGCTGGGGTGTGTTGGGCACTGCCAGCAAAGCTGAGGGCCCCAACAGTGCTCGGTACCCTCCAAACGAAGGGCAAAGGGACAGCTCAATGCAGGGAGAAGCACAACCTGGTGATGTCCCTGCTGGGGAAGCTGCTACTGCTGCTGTTATCAGAGCGCAGCTTTCTGCCTAACAGCCTCACCTCAGCCAGCTCTGGCAGCACCTGCATGGCCCGGCTGGCAGAGCAAACACCCCGGGTGCCCCAGTGCTGGCATGGCCTTGCCAGATCCCGTCGTGCTGATGTTTGCCAAGTGCTGTTTGCAGAGGCAAACGCTCACCTCTGGCTGCCTCTGCTCCACTTCGGGAGGATGGGCTTGCAAACAATTTGCATGAACCAGCTTGTGGCTCCTCTTAACATCTTTTGTGAATTTTCAGCCTTCCTCCTGTAGCCACCGAAGCACATGGGGAGGGCTGGAGAGGAGCAGGGCTCTCTCAGACTTACTGCCATCATCTGAAGCACTGTGGTTACCCCAAGAGCACAGGCATGTGCTGGACTGTTTGATATGTCATGAGGAGGGCACAACAAGCAGCAAAGCAGGAGAAGAAATGGTCCTGGGGATGGGCAGCCAGGCTGCAGGGGGTGGGCTCATGCTGCAGCTCCCTGGCACCAAGGTCACAGCAGGAAGTGCATCCACATGCAGCAGCACCCAGAAAGCCCCCAGATATCCCTAAAGTATCGTGACACAGACAAGGTGGCTGAGGACCACCAGTCTGGTTTGAGTGCCACAGAGCTTGTGCCACCTACACCAGAGGGAAGACTGCCAGGCACCATGTACACCAGCTGCTGGCTTTGCCCCATAGGCTGCCTGCCCCACATGCCAGGAGTGCCAGCCTGGTGCCACACACACACCATGAGCTGGCCAGCCCTCCCTGCCCTGCCAGGAATGGAGGAGAGAAGGACAGGGATGCATGCCAGCACAGCAGGGCTTCCCCCCAGCCCAGCCTAGCCCTCCCCCGGGACAGGAGTCAGCACCAGCCCAGCTGACAAACCTCATGGAGCCTGCCAGGACACAGTGCCAAGGCCTGGGCTGGCAGCCACAGTCAAAAGCCATTAGCAGGAAGGCAACAGAGTCCATCACGCCGGGTCCTCGGGTGCTGGCAGCACCCGCTACCTGCAGACAGCTCATCCTGCTCCTGCAGCACCAAGCCTTCAAAGCTATTAGCGATTCCGAACTACGAAACATTGTCCCGGTGGGATAATAAACTCCAACATCTGTCAGAAGAGCTAGCGCCTATCAAATTGCCAAGAGAAACGTTTTTCTTCTCATTCAATTCACAGCTAAATTGAAAACAACCCCAGAAAGTATCCAGTGGCACTGGCTCACCATCCATCTCTGCGAGCATGCAAGCTGTTCGCCATTGCAGGAAAAGCATCCTGGCCATGCAGTGATCACTCACTCAAATTAACAAATCATTTTATTTAGAGATGAAAAGAAGACATAATTGACTGATAGTACATTCCCATATGGCACCGTACACTGGGGGAGAAGTAAAATACTCAATGCAATCACCCCCTTGGAGCACACACTTGTTGCAGCTCTGAGAGAGGAATGAACTGAAGGGAGCAGCTGCTGGGGGCCAGGCTAACAATTCCAGGGGAGCCATGGATGCCTGGCCCCTCTGCACCAGAACCTCTGCCAGACAACAGAGTGAGGTGATGGTTTCCTGTCCCTTCAAGCCCATCAGCAAGGACAAGCTGCAGCACCATAGAGCAGACTCTTAATATAGGACAGCACCAGGGGGAAAAAAGGAAGGCATTCTTATTTTACAGATGGGGAAGCCATAACTCACACATGGGATTTAACTGTGTCTACAGCATCTCTGCAGGTGGTGCTCCAGCAGGGATTGGCACAGGAGGCACAGGATGGTTCCTGCTGGGTCCCCTCATGCTGGTTAAGGATGAAGGAGGCAGCTTGGCGGAGCACTGGTGGTTTCACAGAGATGTGCTGGATGGGAAGGGCAGCCTCTTAGATCCTGACTGTGCCTCCTAAGGGGTACTTCAACAAGACAGAAATTGTGGGGGAATGAGCTCCTACCTGCTCTAAAACCACACCTTCCTCCTGACAGTGACCTAGGAATTGTCTGCTTGAACAAGTAATGGAGAAGATCATCCTGATTGCACGCACAGAGCTGGACAACATTTTAATTTCACCTGAGTTAATTCAGAGCATCAGTACAAAAAGGCTTCATCTGGGGGAGTTGGAAGAACATGGTCTCAGGGATGCTCACTGGAAACAGAAGTCTGTGCATCCCAGGGATGTTTCACTGGGAAAACCTGACCTGCATATCATGAATGAAATGGCAAAGCCACCTGAGGAAATATCCCAGAGAAGCTCAGCATCCTGAGGAGCTGTAGGGTGGCTGCTGCCAGTGCCTTGGGGATGGATGCCCTGGAGCAGCGTGTGCCATCACACCCGTGTGCAGGACAGACAGACAGCCCTAGTGCTGCCAAGGTGCAGCAGTGTCAGAGTGGCCTTCTGACAAGAACAAAGCTAATCTTGGTGCTTCACCAATGACATTTACCTCATAAAGGTTGTTGTATTTGAATGTTCCATCCAATCAACAGAGATGAAGCAAAGACCTGGCAAGATTTGGAAAGGCTTCTTCTTTCCAAAACTGCTGCCTAAAATCCACTTCCCACATATTCACATCAATCTTTGCAGCAGGTTGGGGTGTACCAGGCCTGAAACCCTGCTCTGCCACAGCTCCCAAGGCTCTCAGCTCCCCTGGGCATGGGTTGTACTTGCAGGACAGGGAACAGAGATGCCCAAACCCAAAAAAGCAAGTGGTGATGCCCACAATAATCCCTGCAGGGTTCTGCAGGCCAAGGAGGCATCCTACCTTCCTGGTTCACAACATACCAAAAGTCACAACTATCATTATAGCCCAAACACAGTGCAACACTCACATACAGAATCTTCCAAGCTGATCTGACGGATGGTTTGCTGATAATATGTCTGAATTAGAAATAAATAGCAAATCAAGGTTGACTGAGAGCTGTCCACCTTTATTCACGCTGTCAGCGACAGTTTTGCCAACCACGCACAACGCCGAGTGAGATTTCTCTCCTTTCCCAAAATGTCAAAATTGTTCTGACTGTGTGGTCGGAAGCATTTTGTCATGGGAGGAGAGCAGCCTCCGGTGCCTGCCCAGGGACAGTGGTGAGGAGCACAGCCCAGCCAGGGCCTGCAGCTGCACAGCACTGGGGATGGACATGGCAGAGCATGTGGGAGATGCCTGCTGCATCCCTCTGCATCCTCTCCCTCCATATGATCTGCAGGGACAACTGTTTTCCAAAGGGAGGAAGGATGCAAGGAGAGAAATCCTTTTTTATTTTCCAGAGCAGAGGGAGGGGAAAAGTCTTAAGCCAGTGAGGTCAGAAAGGTCTGATATACTCTGCAGCAGGACACTGCCCTCCAACACAGCCTCTGCCGGGTCTGGCACGCCCCTGGTGTCAAGCCAGAGCTGTGTGGGGACACGCTGGGAGCAGTGTGTGAGATGAGATTCTGCCTGATGGTGAAAAACACCCCAGACTCTCTCATTCATATGCGTGACGGGGGAGCAGGGGAAAGTGGGAGCGTGTGTTTGGGTTTGGGTCATTTTCCTCCTTTGAAATCCAGACAATTTCAAGGGCATGTGCAGTGTATAACAAAGGGGATGGGGACACAGCCAAGCTGCCCTCCTCACACCCTATGTGCCCAGTGGTTCTCACGTCCTGGCCATGGCCCCTTCCCCAAGCCCTTCTCCCTTGCTGCCTGCAGCAGCAGTGCCTGCAGGCAGTTGCAGGGGTATGATACCCTTGTTCCCAAGGTGCTTGCAGATTATTTTAGGCTTAGCAGGTACAACTGACCTTGTGGTTAAAGCCTCACTCAGGCTCGCAGCAGTCTCGAGAGCATCCTCGTACTGCAGGATCCAGCACGGCTGGCACCCTGTGTTACCCACTGTCACCTTAAACAAGCCCCAGGACAAGGCTGCAGTTCAGCACGAGCTGCTCCTCCTGAGCAGTCACAAGACCTCAGGAAAGCTCACCCTCAGCATGGCTGAGTGTCTCAGGGGGCCTGGTGACATTTTGAGACCTTTGCAGTAAATAAATGAGGCAGTGAGATGAATTCCTGGAAATTATCCTGGATTTCCTCGCCCCTGCTCCTTTGGTTCTGCCACCTCTGCAGCGGCTGTTTTGGGTGGCTGGGAGTCTCCAGCAACACTGACCTGGAGAGCCTTGCCTGGAGCAAACTTCCAGGAAGAGGCTTCTGCAAGTAGGTCCTGACCCAGCAGCAGGAGCATGTTCAGCACAGCTGTACATCCTCAGATCTGACCCAGCTCACTGCAGGCAGAAAAACCAAACAGAAAATAACCAAAAGTAAAAACCTCAGCAGACAATCCTACCATGAGACCAGCATGACCTCAAAACCAGACACATCGCCACTGGGTCCATCTGTGTGGTGCTTTCCAGCTCAAACAGAAGGTAGGGGCTGGAGGCAGGAATTACTGGGTGAAATTCCCTAGCCTGTGTTAGGCAGGAGGTCAGAGCTGATGGCTGCAACTGTCCCTCCTGGCCTTTGTGTCTGCGAACCTCAGAGAGCTGGGAAAGAGGGAGAAGCTGCTTCAAATGCTGCTCCTCAAGGTTAAAGAGGGACAGAGGGATGCTGAGCAGGGGATGGGGATGGCACAGGCACACTGAGAGAGCTGTCAGGCAGCTTTTGCCAGGGGTTTGTGGGCCAGCAGGGCACAGTAGTGCAAGAGAAGGAGAAAAACATAAAGAGCCCTGTTCAGCCTCAGGATTTCTGAGGATTCAGAGCAAAGTTGTGAGCACACCCCCACAGGGAGCCCACAGCCTGGGTATGCTCTGGGATGCTTTGCACCCCTCTGACCACACTTGAGCATAATGGCTGCATCTCTCCCATGCTCTATTGTTAGAAATCCTTGAGATTAATGACCAGAAGCAGTCTATCTGGGAGATAAAAGCATTATGTTAAAAGCATGACAGCAATTACGTTAGTATTAGTCACAAAACACTGCACACTTGGAGAGGTTTAAAGTTGAGCTCCTTGTTTATTTGCTTTGCTTTTCCTCTCCCTGTGTGGCTGTGCTATCCTGTGTCCCTGGAATGGCAGCAGCACTGCAGCAAGCAGTGACGAGCTGGCTGGGCACCAAGCAGGGTGCCAGGATCAAGGAACACCAATGGTCATCCAGACAGTATTTCTCATTCCCTACCTCTCTCAGCAACTATCCAGCTCCTCACGCGAAGGTGACAGCCCAACACACCTTCACAAAGCCAGAAAATAGGAACATGAACGACCTTTTTTCTCTGAGACACAACCCCAGCCTTGCTGGCTGCTGCCCTGGTGACATACAGAGCTCAAATTTCCACCTCCAACTCCTTTGAGTGATGCCTCCTGCCCAGAGATATCCCCTGGGAGCTTGACTCCCTCCACTCCCTCGCCCTCTTGTGACTGTAACCCTCATACTCATCCAGTACCAGGATTTTAGGGCCTCCAGCCATCCTCACCCCAGCAGGACCCACAGCTATGCCAGCATGATGCCCTGCAGCCTTGCAATGACTGTGCTCAGTTCTCCAGTTTTCAGTTCCTGTACTCTGCAGTCTACCAAACCACTGCTCCATTTGTCCAGTATGTGTAAATGTCCCCAAAAGGGCACAGTGACACCACCCAGAGCAGGGATGAACCAGTTTCAGTCGGTCCAGGACCATCTCCCCAAGCACAGCCACTGGGGATGCTCAGGGAAAGTCATATGATCACACAAGCACCCACTGCTGCCCCTGAATTCCCCTGACCTCCAGCATCCCAGAATGCATAGATTTAGCTCATCACTGCCAGTGCCAGCAACACTCTCAACAGTATTTTCCTCTTACAAATTCATCTAATTACTTCTGGAAGCTTTCTAAACTCATCTGGCAGCCAGTTCCACTGTTCTCCTTCCTCCTGCCATAGAGGAGCCATGTGTGTTTGCTCTCCTCCTGCCATCTATTAATTTAATTTGATGTCCCAGCAACTGATTAGCAGTAGCAAAGAAAAGACATTTCCAACAGACCCCACAGTGCCCAGCCCTGCCTGCACAGCCCAGGTTACCCCTCTGCAGCTTTTGAGTCACATTGCCAAAGCTTGTAAGGATGCCCATGGCTCTTGTCACCCTGCTCTGACCCTGCCCTGGCTCCCCACTGCTCTCTGCAGCTGGGATCAGAGCTGCATGCTGTATTTATTTCCCACACAGACACACACAGATTAATGTAACAGTCCATAACCATGTTCTGGGTGTCATTTTTTCTTTGTTTCCTAAAAATCCATTACACTCAACCTGAGGTTTGGATCGTTTCAGAGTACCAAGTCAATATTTTCATGGAAGTGTTAATCCTAACTCTGAGACACAGCTCCTCACCAGCGACAGCCGGGTCAGCTCACGGCATTGCTTACAGAGTGAGATTGTTCCTCCTCACGTGGGTCACTCGGCCTTCAGTGATGCCAGATTTCATCTGCTGCTTTACCAGGCAGCCACTCACCACCTCATGTCCTTTGCAGCCCATTCTTGCCACCCAGGACAAGCTAGGAGTACCAGGCACCTTTGGCATGGTGTTCTCAGCCTCCTGCATACAAAACCACCGAACAGCGCTGATCCTACAGGGATCAGCACTGAGAAAACCTACACCATATCTTCTAATCTCTGATTTATCCAATTACCTATCACAGCACTGAGAAAACCTACACCATATCTTCTAATCTCTGATTTATCCAATTACCTATCACCCCTCTTATTCCAAAGCAGGTTAATTCTTTGTAAGCCCCTGCTGTGGGACTGTAGCACAACGCTCATGACAACCCAAGCAGGAATATTTCAGCCAGAACACCCCTCTTCCCCAACAGGCTTTGGCTCCCAAATGCAATGCAGACCCCTCCTTGCCATGTTCCACCTGCATACACATCTGCTGATGTGTCTGCTTGCAATGGCCCTGCACTGTGAGTGGGAAATTGCTTCCCTGGTGTCCTCAGCTCTAGTCCAAGGCAAAGACACTTCCATCACAGACACACGTTACCAGTGACACAGAAAATTCAGAACAGGAAGGAAGGGAGAGAGACCTGGAGTCTCCAGCAATAAGGTTTTGAGGTGCTGTCACCATGCCACAAGTGTGAGCCCCCTCAATCCTGCAAACAATCCCATCAGAGAGCCAGGAGGTGAGGCAGCAAAGAAGTTGGGGCACCCACTACCCCGGCACGGCACCGTGGCAGGCAGGGACTGCCAGTGTCTGCAGGAGGATTTGCTGTCCCTAGGTTTGCTCATTGGTAGTGATCTCCAAGGTGACAGTGACTTTAAGCAGAAGCAGCCATCAGGTCTCATCACAGCCCCAGATGTCAGAGCAGGGAGCAGGTACTCGGTGGGAGTCAGCCCCTAATGTCTGCAAACAAGCTGCTGGGCTCATTTCGCTGCTCGCTCTGCTCTGCCAGCTAATTACCAGATTGTCAGGGACACTGATGCATGTGCCACTCACAGCAATTCAATTGTCCTCTCTGCTCTGTACATCTTATCAATATATATGCAGCTATATTTTCCCTGAAATCTCACCCAGGTGCAAAGAGCTGCCTACAGGAGATGGATTTTGCTCCTGGCGTGCCACACAGACGAATAGCACAGCCAACACCCACTGCCTCTGGGAGCCATCGAGGAGCTCCGCCCGTATTCCTGGAGGCTGCTGCAGAGACAGGAGACAAAGTGGAGAAAGGCACTTCAGGGTGGGCACAGGGAGCAGGGAGAAAGTCCAGGGCAACAACAAAAAGTCTTGGTGAGGCGGTATTTTGAAGCAGAGAAGTCAATTTGCAGAGATAGAAGAGAAAAAAAATGCCTTTGCATCAGCCTGACAGGAGAGTGACTCTGAGGATGGTGGCTTGGAAACCTGGGAAAAACATGGGAAGGGCACAGGGGGGAAAATGTTTAACACAGGCAGGTTGAGAAGGTGAAACACAGCGAGAACAAGCAGGCAGAGGCTGAAGAGATATTGCAGCAAGACAAGGTGGTGGTGAAAACCATCTGTGGCCAGGGGCTGTGACCATGCAGCAGAGAGGAAAGGAGGAGTTAGAAACAATGGAAGCAGTAAGAGGAGAAGGAAAACCAGCCCCCATTGCATGGGCACCGGAGCTGGCAGGGCAAACCCCTGGAGAGGCAGAGGGGCTGTCAGTCATGGCTGGAGAGACTGACCCTTGTGTGCCCAGAGCAGTAACCATCACCCAGGAAGGAGTGGCAGCCCCAGCAGTGCCAGGCACATCCTCAAAGGGTCCAGAACTCACTGTCCCCATGTGCCAGAGAAGTCCTGGGGCTCAGCAGCATGGCAATGCCAAGCAGGCGCTGGCACCATCTTCCCAGCTACTGGTTTGGCAAAATCCCAGGGGTTTATCACTGCAAAGGTGATCAAGGCAGGGTGTAAAGATGCCTCTCCAAGAACCTACGTGTCCAGCACACATTGCTCACACCTAGGAAGGCTGGTGCAAATGTCCTTAGCCAGCACTGAAGGTGCCACATGATCAGAGAGATCACTACGACTCTGGGGTTGCCCTCAGCCACCAGAGAGCAGCACGAGGTCAGGGTCAGACACGAACTTCACTGCAATTCAGAGCAGTGTGATAAATCCACACATCTGATGTGTTTTCAGGGTGATGCTTGGGCTACAGGGAAATGTCACAACTCTTGATATTTTTAAAGTGCATAGTCACTGATTGTAGCATCATGGTTTGCAGCATGCCAAGTGCATCCCATAAGAACATAAAACCAGAGCATAAGTAAGTCTTCACAGAACTCAAATGCCTGTAAAGTCTTTACGTGAAACACATATGAAATGGGAGCAAAAAGTCACCCAAGAAACATTTTTAATTTATGAACTGTCACACAAAAACGTCTCAGAATTAAAAGATAAGGGGGTTTAGAAGATAAAGGGCTCTGCATCTGACACCCTCTGCAGCCTGGAAGAATCCACGTGATTCCTTTCTGAAATACAGATTTTCCCACTGTGCCAGAATGTGGGAGCAATGGGTTGGGAGGCACAGACAGATGTGCTCCAAGCCAGAAGACAGATGTGCTCCCAGACAGAAGTATGGCAGGAGTTTACAACTGCAGTACTTATTTAAAAGGCAGCAATGCATTATCCCTTGGGGGGAAAAAAGAATTTAAATAGTTTAAGAAAAGAAAACAGGATGATTAATTAAACTTGCTATTTCTAGAAAGAACCTACCACAGCAGATGCGCTCTGGTCCTTCCCTGGGGATGGTTTACAAAAACAGAGCCCTGTGGCTCTTTGTTCCCCACAGCTTCATGTTATCAGACAATGGCTGTGTGCTCACTTTGTTATTTTAAGTTGTTGATTAGGGTGGATCTGCAGGGAAGGGCCCTGGGCCACCTTGCAGAGACAACCACGGAGTGAGGGGCTTTTGGGCCCCAGGCTGCTGCTGCCCTTCCCCAGTGCTGGGTCAGCAGTCACCTTTATTCCAGCTGAGCAGCACAGGAGCTCCTTGGTTCCAGCACGAGAGGCTCCTGGGGAGCAAAGCTTGAAAGGTGTTTTGGGGAGGGGCAGTCCCTCTCTAGGCTTTAGTGGGTGAAGGCTGCTGGCCCCAGCCCCACCCCAGAGAGGGAGGTCAGAGCAAAACAACTCTGCTCACCATCCTCGCTGGGGAGCTGTATGAGAAAACAGTGTCCGAGCTGAGGCAGCAACCATAGGGACAAAAAGAGCAAGCTGATATTTATTACAATCCTCAAAATAAGCAAAATATCCTAGTGCACGTTTCCTGCTTGAGGCACCCTTCCTGGACTTCCACAGTGACGAGAACATGGTCCTTAGGAGGTGGCACACACAGCAGTGATTACAAACTGATAATGTACAAATTGTCACTTAAGTGGGATTACTGCTGCCTCCTCCAGCAGCTTCTTTGCTCCCTGCTCTCCCTCATCCTCCCTCTGCTCCAAAAGTGGGGGGGAAGAATGACAGATGCAATATTTTACAAAATGAGATAATTATATAGCAGCCACATGGTGAGATTAGATTAGCAAGAGATTTCAGTGCAGGGATATTTAATAAGAATGAGACACAGGTACACGGAAATGCAGGCAGCAAAAGGTCATCATCATCATCACTACATTGAGATTATGAAACAAAACACTTATGACCTACATGGGCTTTGATGCTCGCTGAAGTAATTCTATTGTTATTGCAACACAAATAGGATTATTCTGAACAGGAGATGGATAGCTGCACACAGCTAACAAGAATTAAAAAAATAACACTACAGTGACTACAGCAAAGCAGTTCAGATGCAGAGCAGAAACTCTATCCCATTTTCAGCCCACCCTGCCACCCTTGCCCTGTAAGGTTTGCACTCTGTGTTCCTCATGCCAAATACCATGGGAACAGCCACGAGCTTGGGACCAAAGCCCATTTGCTGGTAGTAAAGCAGTAGTAAGGCCCTGGCTGCAGGAGGACAAGGGCAGCCACCCCTGACCTCTGCCAGCCCACTCCACCTTCTGCATCAGGCCAGAGCATCCCCACAAGGATGTGCTCCACTGCCAGCGCAGAGTCCCCGTGGAGGCAAGGCCTTCATTTGTCACTATCTCAGCCTTTGTTAACACTAATGCAAATCCATCTTTATGGATTACCGTCTTCTGTCTGCTGAAAAATTCTCTCCATGTTATCTTAAGTGTGAGGGGGAGCAGGGAGGGGGCCGGACGAGGCAGTCCTGGCAGCGTGGCGGAGCTGACATGACAGCCGAAGTGCTCAGAGGGATCTGATACAGACACAGAGATGGATCACACAGATGAAGCGATAATTTCACAGCGATTAAGCCACACTCTATAGGAGCCTTCATTAAAGTCTGCTGCAGAGAGGAAGAGAGCCCTCTTGATTTTTTTGGTTTTTTTTTTCTTAA
This sequence comes from Lanius collurio, assembly GCA_020086605.1. Taxonomy (NCBI): domain Eukaryota; kingdom Metazoa; phylum Chordata; class Aves; order Passeriformes; family Laniidae; genus Lanius; species Lanius collurio. The sequence continues at coordinate 2,073,269 of JACBWW010000009.1, read as the reverse complement.
GACAGCAAATACTAACTTTTCAAGAGAATTTGTACATTTATTTTAGAGAGGGACATTCCCCACAGGAACATCTCAGACCCTCTGCCAGTCTCTGTCTGTCCTCAGACCACAAATCCCCTGCCTGTCACAGATGCTGAGCTGTGATCTGGGTAAGCCTGCAAGAGCACAGTCCTGATGAGAAGCCAGGTATGGCTCCACAGAGCCTCACAATTTGAGACACAGGCACCACAAGGACAGAGGAGTCTGGACCAAGATGCTGAACCTCAACCTTGGACTGAGATGCAGACTCAGGACTCAGGCCAGCTGATTCCATTCTCTCTGTCACAGGTCCCCAGGCATGAAACCTAATTATGTGCTTGCAGCTTGAAATTTTACTTTTGCTGTCCACACTGTACTGCCCTGGATATAAAAGACTAATTCTTAGTAGCTGCTTAAAACCAGGCAGAAATAGCCCTCCTGCACATGGCTGCTGCTCACCACTGCTGTCTCAGCAAGCTTCACCCTGGGAAAATGTCAGTGTTTGATTGGCACCACAGAAACACCCATTGCAACGTGTTCTAAACAAAAACATCTGCACTTACTTGTACAGCACAAGTCAGAGAGACGAGCCCCCCTCCCCTCAGTGAACGCAGAGATCAGGGCTGGCTGTGCCACTGGGCCACCTGCCCTCAGAACCCTCAGCACAGGAACAAACCAGGAGCTGCAGGGACAGCCCCACATGCCAGCTCACTGCGGGGAACGAGCTTCTCCTGATGAATTCAGCAGCTTCTCACAGGACCAAAGAGCTCTGTGCCATGCCCCAGGAAGCTGGGGCATAGCAAGGGCTGCTGCCTTGCCCATGTCTGTGGGGAAAGAGGATAAATTCTCCTCTGAAAAGACAAGGGATGGTGGCCCTGCTGCCTGGGGGCAGATGGCTGTGTCAGAGCTGACCCTAGAGATCATTTGTTCCCAGGGAAACGATGGTGGTGCACACACCTCCATCCCAGCACAGCACAGTGGGCTTGAGCTTTCCCACCTGGAGTGGGGTGCAGCACTCAGTGCATCCCACCAGCAGGTTAGTTCATGGCTGCACAGAACAGACTGGCACTCAGCCCGTGAGATCCAACTCTTCTCAGGGCAGGACAGACAGGTTTCACCTGCAGGCACCATCTCCTCTGCCTCAGCTCATCCTCCAGCACGGCTGGCAGCAAGGAAGCCACTGCAGCAGACAGAGAACTCCAAGCAGGCAGGGTGAGTTCAAGATCCTACAGTTACATCCCAGGAAACCAGAGACCCAAATTACAGAGACACAGTTAAATGCAGGCACGTTCCCCTTCTACAAGACAAATTACTTTCAGTAATCTGGAATTATTTCTCTCGGGCTTTCTAAAGACTTCTCAAACATATTAGGACAGCCAGGAGCACAGATGAACTATTTAGCTTCTTTGATAGGAAAATATTCTCTTCACACAGTTGGTACAACTTACAAGAAAGCCAGTGGGGAAATCTGTGCCATCTTCACAGAGAGATGTGTAGAAATGATTAATATCTAAAGTTACCCATGATTTATTGCCCTATCCCAGGTAAAAGGTGACAAGACTAGATAATTCTGCTGGGTCCAAAGCTAACTCTGGAACAGCTTCCTAAAAATAAATGCAGCTTCACCAGCCCTGCTCATCACTGAAGACCAAATCCTGGCAGGAGGATCTCTTAATTTGATCCCCACAGCTTTATGGACACATACAGAAATGTCATCATTTTTTCCCATTTTAAGCTGTGTAAAATGGCTGAAAATTTGGATTTGGATAGTCTCATCTGAACACTTCAGTAAGCCATTAGAAACCAAAACAAAACCAAAGTAAGCAATGGTGTAACAAGTGATCTTGGAGAACTTCTATCAGTTTGGTTCGGATCACTTTTAAGCCCTGGGAGAGGAGCAGCTGGGGCTGGAGGACAGACACCCATCCTCCTCCAGCAGGACAGAGGGACAGAGGGATCTCCCCGCTGCAGGTGCAGCAGCCCTGGCTCCTGGTGCCTCTGCTCCAGTGAGCATTACAGCTCCAGTCACACGGATCTGCCACACTCTGCCAGTGCCAAAATAAGTGTGGGGCACCTCTGGCTGCGAGGTGATGAATGTGCAGCTGGCACACCAAGATTTCTGTGGGTCACCCTTCTGTTTAAGGTGAACACAACTATTTTCATTATTACCTGGATCTCAATTTCAATCGGCTGCCTAAGGGTGGGTATTTATCTGCATCCTGTGATGCGGGAGAGTGCTTCTGTGGGCATGTGCAAGAGCTAACATGTACTTTGTACCAGGGATGCCAATGTTCCCTTGGCCAGAGAAAGCTGGGAGGTTTCCCATGGGCTATCAGTACCTTCTCCAACCTTGCAAGCACCTTGGACAGAGGGGCCTGGAGCCAAGAGATTTAGCCCAAGTTCCTCTGACAAACAAATTTGACATTCCCAACTCCAGCGGCAAGAACTACTTACAGTTTGTGCTCTATATTGAGAGCAAAAACTCATATAGCTTAAAACACCAAGGACTTTTTCTTGCAATCTCCTGAAGGGGAAGAGGCTGACAAGCGCAGGATTGCACTAATGGTTGTGGTGAAACACTCGCCCATTTGCAGGAGTGCTTTGATACTCTCACCAGATGAATGCCAGCCAGCAAAATGATTAAAAATGCTAAGGCTGGCAAAACGTAGGAAGCTTTGAAGAGCGTGTATCAGAACAGCTTCTACCGCCCCGACACCGCCTTGGGCTCTGCAAATCCATTTCTCCCTACAATTGTGTGGAAGTACTAGTTTATCTCTCTTCTTAAGTAACCTGTATCAAAACGATCAGAGGAATATATTTTTGAAGTTTCTGGTGACCCAGTTCAAAGTAACAATGTGAAATTTATTCATCCAAGCTGGGCACACGATGTGGGGAGACAACACTTCTCATCTGCATAGGGGCCTATAAATATCCTTATGCAAACCACGGCCAGGCTCTCGTTAATGCCAACACGACCTGAAAATAATGTTAAATACTGAAGGGAAAGGGAAATTCAATTACTCTCATTTGATGCAGAGCAGGAGAATGCCCTTTAGCTGTGCAGCAGTTTATGAAGTACAAGCAGCAGAGAGGTGATGGGAGACTGCAGAAGGACCACATCTCCCTGAGCTGGGACCAGCTGCCCAAGGGGCCAGTGAGCCACAGGGACCCTCCAGCCACAATTCACTCAGTTTTAATGCTGCAGAGGTGTCAAATAATCCTCTCCAGCTTTGAAGACAGAGAGCCTAGGAGCAATCATGCATCTCTGTCCCCAGCTCCTCTCTCCAGAATGCGAGCTGTGTTTGGAGCCCCACCACCCCCTGAAATCCCCCGGCTAATGGGAGTTAGGAGCTCACAGCAAGGAGGGCTCACACTCACAAATTTTTCACTGTCCTTAACAGTGAGTGGGCATTAAGCTCCCCCAGCACCCCTCTGAGGGTTCACAGGGTGGGAAAAAGTCATCACTGACTCTCAGTGATGCCAAACAGCCATCAGAGCCGAGCTGAGCATCACATTCCCTTCGCCTGGAGCTGCCCTCCCTGAGCAGGCTGGGGCTTGGCCAGGACTGCCTGTCCTGCTGGTGCCATTATGAAGCTCAGAAACCATGATCTAACTGAAAGCATGGTGATGATTACCCCTGCCAAATGCAACCCTGGTGCTAGGAGTATAAAGCCAGACTTGTTGGCTTGCAGAGCCCCATGTGTGTGTATCCAAGGACACAACCAGAGGCAGCACTCCTGTATGGGACAGGGAAAATATTTCCAAAGACCTCTGAAGCCAGCATCTCTGACACTGCCCCTGCATCCCCAATGCTGCTGGTGAAGATGGGCTGCACCACCCCAACACTCACACAGCCCCTTGAGCTCTGTAGATGCCTATGAACAAGGGCTGAATTCTGGTGCTACTCAAAGCAAAGGGGATCTACAACAGAGTAAGAGCAGAGCTTTTCCTTTCAGCAGCAGGAGCTGCCATGAGCCACTGCTCAGTGTTCATGCTGTGCCAGCCCATGGACAAGCGACATGGGAGCCCACCCCTCCCACTGCCAGCTCCACAGCCACCAACAAGGCCGTTCAGTAGCAGGTCTGGTTCAGAGCATCTCGAAAGCTCAGCAACTGGGATCAATTCCCTGCACTGCATCCATTAACCTCCACAAGCAGTGCAAGAACAGACATCCCCACAGCCTTTATCATAGGCCATATCTGATATCCTCTCCACAAGCAAGCTGTCCTACTCGATTCAGGAGAATAAGTCAAAGGTAGCAGCCCTTCATCCTCCCTTTAAGGCTGCTCTGCTTTTCAAGGCAGATATTATACAGTGGCACAATACAATCAGGAGAAGCAGGGGAGGAATGGCACCAGAGCCGTAACCACTCGCGATAAGAGGCAAGCGTGCAGTGCAATGAACATCTCTTTCCCATTAAACCTTTCTGAATGACTCTCATTTCCAATCTTGATGCACCCTATGGAAAAATATGATAGGTTGTTCCTCATCTCTCTAATGTACTTTAAATAGACGATGCTCCAGATGGTATTGACATTGCTAAACAAATTGTGAAATCCACATGCCAAAAATACTGTGGGTAAACATACTAAACCACCCTGTGCAACAAAAGAGGCTAAAAGAACTGCAATCATCATCAACTTTAAATGCTACTCACATCCCAGAACAGGGACTGGGCTTCAATTTTTGTTACTTTTAACAAAAATAAGATAGTACAATACTAATCAGAGAGGAGGCTTGTAACATGCTGCAGACAGGATCCGGGGGAAGAGCTGCCAGCTGCAGAGCCCTCCACATGTACATGGATGCAATGGGAGCAGCTCAGGTCAGCAAGGACAATGTCAGTGACACTCCATGTGTTGTGCCTGGCTGGAAAGTTGGTGAGACTCAGTACAACTCCTAGCCAAAAACAACCCACCCCAAACAAACCCCCTCATAATACAACTCATCTTTCTTGCCCCGCTGATGCTCTCAGTGTGGCAAGTTGGGGTGACATGGAGGGAAACAGGCTGCAGGGAGGTTCAGCACAGACCAGCATGGTCTTCCCCAACACCATTTCCTTTTCAAATGCAGATCTTGTTATGAAATATGGTCAACTTCAGCATGACAGAGGGAAACTGAGTTTCAAACTTGAACAGCTTGAGTAAAGAAAGAGCCACAGTACACTCTTTGAGCTATTAATGCTCGCAGTAAAACCCTACTCAGACTACAAACGGCATTTGGAAAATTATTAGGAAGAACAGCACTTAGCAAAATCCTTGGGGAACTACCTCTGCAAAATCCTCTCTGATGGCGTTCACACAGACACACAAAAGAATGACCTCCAGGCACAGGTAGCACAAATAAGGCTCTGGGCAAACACCAGTTGCTACTAAACACCTTCTCTAGCAGGGAAGCTGGGCTTGTTCTTGCATGAACAGCAGCTCTGACCTCAGGAGCAGCTGCCATTAAGCAGCTGAGGCTCTTGGGCATCAGCTCAGCTGTGTGAGCGTGCAGCAAGCAGCCACGAGTGCGCACAGGGCCCTGGCAGCGCCCTGCCAGCACCGCTCTCCAGCACCATCCTCGGCACAGCCTCACTACTGCAGAGGGGAAAAAAGGTAACAAAGAAACGTTGCCACCCTTCACCCTGATTCTTCCCCCTCAAAAGCAGCCGTGACTCCTCAGAGAGCGCTCTGAGGCACAAAAATAACACACCAGGTAGAGAAACACCCATTTAATAATGAGAGATGAGGTGAAGACCAAGAAATCTTTCTAAAAAATCCCAGAAAAGTGCTGAGAAGCAAAGGGGCTGCAGGCTGCTGTGAGAAAATGTGTCAATGAGTACAGTGGGTCTGTGCTGCTGGGATGCCAAGCATGACAAGCTGCTTCTCTGGGAAGCTGTGTGCTGCTCCCCAAAACTGCACAAGTCAGCTCCATCACCCCCACTGGAGGCAGGGAACACTCAGCCCTCTTAACTGCAAATGGAGAAGTGGGGATATGAGGCTACAACCAACACCATTTCCACATCACCAATGACAGTTTGCATTCTAAGGGGCTGCTCCCAACCTTAGCACCAGCAGTTTCAGCCCAGCAAGGGCACTGAGATTTATGCCCTGTGCTGCAGGGTGGCTCACCTGGCATTTGTTATTATTGTTCCTGCTAATTTGTTTTACCATTGCTGCAGAGAGGAGCATGCAGGAGCTTCTGGAGCAGTTGTCTCACTGTGGGTTGCAAGAGGAGAGCCCAGGGCTGTCAGTTCCCTCCTCCTATTCTGTGCTCAGGCACCATTCAGGGGGCTGCTGGGCACCCCAAGCAACAGGGATGACTTGAATCTGGCATCAGTTCCCTCCCAAAACACTGCTGTGCTCCTTCCCCTCATGACAGCCAGCTGCTGGCTCACACAGATGTCACAGCGTCATTTTTACTTGAGTCATGGAGACCAGAACAATTAATGACAGTTTATATTTCACTTTTATAAACCACTGGTTCTTCCATTCATGAGGACACAGAGGGAAGAGGCTGCCAGGGTTCAGGACTTTGCATGGGCAGGTGTCCCCCCAGCCCCAGTGTGGTGTTCCAGGGCTGGTGTGGTGGGGTGCAGCTCCCTGGGGACACCCAGGAAGTGTGGAGGAGAGCTGCACTGACCACATCTCATCACCCCTTCACACAGCATCAGCAGCACCACAGCTCTGGTCTCACAAACTCTGGCCATGCCCACGAGCTCCTGATGAAAACTCCCTCCTGCACTGAAGCCAAGATTTCTCTCTCCCCAAGGTGGGTTACACACAGTTTATGAATCCAGCTGGTCTTTTATCCCATACTGACAGTTAACAGCAGTAAATACAGCCCCCACAATTTCCTCCTCTGTGCTTTTCTGCCAAGCAAAGCCTGCTCTGTCCTCGCCACACAAAGTCAGGATGAATAAAGGGCTACTCTTTAACAGGCATCCCTGGATTTCAGCATCACGCTGAAGGAGCCCTCGGTAACCAGCATGACAGCACATTCCTGCACCGTCACTCCCAATTTAAACACACGATTGCAGTCATTGCCATCTCTGAAATACCAACAGGCAAATGTGCTTTAATTGAGGGCACACCATGTGCCCTGTTCTTGTACTCTGAAGGTTTCACTCTGTGAGGGGATGGGGTAAAACCAGACATTGGGAAGGGGATGCCCTTGGCAAAGGGCTGTTTATCTGCTGCACTTAGGATGAGGTGGTGTTTAACAGGTGCCCCTCTGGACCTGCAGGGTAAATCTGCTTCTCACCGGGCAACAAGGCTGAGTGTGTGAAGGAAACCAACACTTGGAGGCATTGGGCCACTGCAGCGAGAGCCTGGCTGCTTTAATCACAGCAGCTGGACTTGGCTGAGCACGAGAGGGAGAACGGAAAATGCAATTTGTGGAAAGCAACAGCCTGATGACCTTGAGGTGCACAAAAAAGGTGAGTAAGGAAGAAAGAGACAGAGCTGGGCCAGGACTTTTCTGACCACATGCTCTGGACCACTTTTTCCTTTTCCCTCGCACCAACTGCATGGTATCTTTGGGTGCAGGGGGAGGCAGAAACAGCACACGGACATCAGATTGGGTTCTCCTTTCCCAAAACTGCAGAGAATGTTTGTATCTTCAGGGAAGATTAGCAGCAGCAAGCCCAGGCCACGAGGCTGCATCTAGCACAGGGAAGGTCTGTTCAGATACCTCCTGCAGCCCTGAGCTCTAAATCTGCCCTAGGAGACCCACTGGCCTCCAGTAACAGCTCATCCTGTATCCATGGACACTCGTGATCCACAGCTGCTCATCATCCCTGTAAACCTGATCATGCCTTTGGCCTGAGACACAGCAGCTCTGCAGCCAGCACAGGTAAAAAACACTGACAGAACCATTTCCCATCACCAGTCTGAGGTCTGCTTCCTTCCCTTTTTGCTGCCCAGCCTTGGCTCTTACAGAAAATTAAGTTAACATAGAAAACAATATTAAATTATAATTTAAAAAATTTAATCCTCACACTGCTGCTTCCTGTACATTTGTTTCTCTTCTGCTCAGCTTGCTTACCCGCACCCATCACCACTGCTCATGTTCTCCTACCCCAGTCCTGTCCTTGTGCTGCCCATTTCCAGCCTAGCCTACCTCGGCAGAGAAAGGCTAAAGGAGGGACTAGTTTAAAAAAAACCAATGGATATCCAAGAAATTAATAACCAGAGTGAGTAGACAGTGAGTGAGGAGAGACAGACTTTTGGGGACAGGAGGATTTCTCTTCCTTTCATGGTTACATAGTTCACAGCCAGCTGGGAGATTCCGAAAGCCTTTAAATAAAAAAAGGTAAATATTTTTAGTTTCTATTGCTCATTTAGGTTGAGATTTTTCTAGAGACTTTTAGGCAACTGAGCAGATCAGGACCTGGATTCACGTGCCCAGCAGAGCTCCAGTCCAAGAATCAGGCAGGCCTGCAGCATTTCCAGTTGAATTGCCAAACAGCCAAGGCATCAAAATCCCCACCAGCCTCTTAAAATTCCCCAATATCTCCTTCCCTTAGAGACAGCAAGCAGTCAGGGAGTTTCCATCTGCGAGGATGGGAGGCCCCCTCCAACAGGCAGCATCCTTACACACACAGGTTTTGGATGAGTGGGTGACCAATTTGTTTCAACCTCATGTCTCTCATCCAGCAGAATTGTTGGCTCCCACCCTCCCCTGGAACCAGGTCCCCCTCTGGCCACCCACCCCACCAGGGTTCCCCTTGTGTTCAGTGCTCCCCACAGGCAGCTAAGAGAGAATGGGTAGTGCTATAAAAAGCTCGAGATTCCCATTATTTCCTCTTCTACAGCAGCTCCTCTAGCAAAGCACTGGCTGGGGTTCAGGAATCTGTCACTACAGACAGCGTGCTGGAAATAAGTTTCCTAATTGCCGTATGTTAAGAGAGACACACGTAACCAGCACGAGAGGTTTGCCTGGAAGCTCCCTCCTGGCCCATCCCTGCTCCCTCTGTGGGGCAGGGGCTGGGGGCTTCCTCTGCAAAGCAATGACCCCTGAGCCATGAGATGACCTGAGAATCTCCCACTTTACAACAGGAGTACATTGCTACCCCTCACACCTGTGGCATGAAGCTCTAAAATACAATTCCTGCAGCTTCCCAATTCAGTGAGGAGGGGCAGGGTTAGACGTGGAAAGTTAACAGGTTTCATTTGTGGTTGTTTTCAGACTGTGTCACAGAGACCTAGTGAAGCTGATCATGGCAGGACAGGCAGCCTTCCAGCAGGAGAAGTGGTGAAGCCAGCCCACTCACCTCATCTTGGCCAAAATACAGGTAAATCTTGTCAGCCCACCAACCTACAGGTACTTATGGCAACCAGGGGACCTCCAAACTTGCTGCTCCATCTCTCCTTTACAGGGAGACAGGGAACAGAGGGCCTGAACCCTTTGCAAGTGATTTGTTCAAGGTCTCTGTGCTGTAGCACAGCCAGGACATGCACATATGTGTCCCAGGACAGGATGTCACCCACGGGGCTGCCTCCTCTTCTCCCATCCCCTGTAGGGCTGGTGGTTGCTGGCTCAGCCCCACTGCTGAGAGTCTCCCAGGGGAGGGCTGGGGCAGGATGGGCCATGCGTGCACGGGCTGCAAACATGGACCATTTTTCTAAAACAAATTGGTTTTCAACAGAATAGAGCATCATTCAAACTAAGCAAATAAAAGCAGCAGCAGCTGGTTTAATGAAATATATAGTGACTTATTTTCAGATTAGATATAGATGCCAAGCTCGGATATGAATGCTGAACGCTGTGGCTGCAGTTACCCCAGCCAGCCTCACAGAGGTCTCCGCCGGGCAGCGACTGCTTGGTGCGGACCAATAGTCCATCAGCCTGCAGCAAATCTGAAGAGACAGCAATGCTTTTCTTCTTATTTTTAAGATGTTAAAGAATTTTACCCTTTCTAACCCACTCTCTGTTTGAGACTCCAGACAGTGCTGGAGAGAGGGAGCACAGCAAACAGTGCTCCCTTCCTAAAATAAATAAATAAAGCTTGAGCATTCTGGGGCTTTGTGATAGGTCCCATCTCTGCCTGACCCTCAGAGCAAGACCCATCCCATCACACTTGTATCTAGCTCCGTGCTCAGGCTGGGGTTTGTGCCTCGGCAGCCTCCAGGCTCTGCCCTGCACAGCCCTGCCTCCCGTCCTCACCAAACGCTGCTGGTTCTGCCAGAGCACACTCGGGGAGGAGCGCAGGGCTGCCCAGCTCCCTCTGCAGCTCACCACGCTCCCAACAGTCGCTATAAAAAGGAAACCACAGGACCTTTGGGTCTGGTCGTGGGACAGGGAAATCTCCCATCAGGGGAGAGGAGCTGCAGTCATTGGCATCTGCCTGTCCCCAGCAGCTCACTCAGGCTCATCACACCCCCCTGTAGACCCAGAAGCAGAATGAGAAATAAACCACAAAGAGAGAATAAAGACAGGACCTTAAGGAGCTGTAAAGGGCTTCTCACATGAAGCACACATCCTGGGGACAAGAAGGGCCACTCCCAGCTCAGCTAAGGATGTCCCCAACCCCATCAAGGCTATGCTTGAGAGGGGTTGGAGAGGCAAAGCCGAGCACATTCCCCACCCTCTCCTCCTCCATGCTGTGACCTTCTTGTCACTCCTAATCAGCATTGCATTGCTGGACTCCGGGAAGAAACCACAGCAGATAAACTTTCCATCATGTAAACAGAGGAGCAAGAGGAGCTTGGGGCAAGAGAGGAAGGCAGCCCCTGAACTGCCAGACTTCCCACAGAGCCCGGGGAATTGAGGACATGCCACTGTGGGTTAGCAGAAAAGATGCTAGCAGATAGACATCTTCCACAGCCCACCCACACGCAAAGGAGAGACAGCTGGAGGTGATCCACATCCCAGCACCAGTTCTCCAGCTCTGGAGCACCATCCCAAAGGGACCACGCGTCACTGGGACAATGAGTCCCCAAAGAGTGGAAAGCCACGAAAGAAAACTGAGGAATGCTGCAAAAGAATCAGAGCTGATACAAATAAAACGCTCTAGAAGCCAGGAAAACAAATAGCATCCTTTGTTTGTGCAGCAAGCTGGAATAATAACATTTGCTCACCCAGCCTCACTCCTCGCCCCTCTCACTATTGTACCTTCGCAAAGCTCCAGCGAGGCACGGAGGCAGGCTGCTATTGTAACTGGAGTGGGCTGAATGCTATTCACAAAATTCAGCAAATTGGGGCTATTTTGGGATTTACTAGGCATTTGCAAACAACTCCAGTTGGTATTTGAAAACATGCACCGAATATCACAAGCCAACAGAAATGACAGCCCACGGGCTGTTATCCAAGAAGCATCCGACAGAGCCGGTCTGTGAGCTTCCGATCTGGCTGGGCAACCACAGCACCTAAGGGTCACCAAAAATATGGGAGCAAGGCTTTCAGGCCAAAGTTCTAGGTCAAAGCCACTAGAAAGCTCTGATATGGCAGAAGGGAACCTCAACCCTCCTGACTGCGAAAGTATGGCTCTTTCCATCTAATAATTGGGCTGGCTTTCCCCCTGTCCTGCTCCTGGGATGTGCAGAGCCTGAACTCTGAGTTCCCACATCCATATCCTGACTCAGCCACCCTACACCTCAGCTTCCCCACCTGTGAACACATGATTATATCTAGGGCCTGACTGAAAGGCCAGAAGGCCCACAGGAAATCTTCACCTTGACTTTCATGGATTTTGGGTCAGGTACTGAAGTAGAGCAGGCAGTGCTGGGATGGGGCTCCCATGAAGGGAGCCTGCCTGCAGGCACTGGCACTCCAGAGGAATATTAAAAGGGGGTAGCTTTAATAGCCTAATTTCAGTATTTCTGGAAGGATGTCTGTAAAAGCCAGCTGCGATGAAACATTGGAACAAGATGGGAAAAAAGTCAGAAAATGCAGTGGGAGACATAATCCTGCACCAGTCTCCTGAGGAAAGGCTTGGCAAGCACCATCCCCTTGGAAATACCACTGTGCCCACTGCTTGTAACCCAAGGGCCAGGGCTCCAGGCAACCCCCACTGCCTGACCTACTGCCTCCTATGTTACTCTGGCAGGGGGCTTTCCTGGGAAAACATGGGGATCTGACCTGGCTTCTGCTGTGACCAGGATGCTGCTCTGAGGATTGCGAGGAGCAAACCTGACATCCAGACCCTGGGTGGTTCTGTCAATAGCAGGTGCTAACAAGAACTTTTCAGGGCAAATGACAGAGTTCATCAAAGCTGTTATCTGCCCTGCTGAAGTATGAGGGCTGAACCAGCTCCTTTGACTGCCTCAGGACACAGCTCACCCCAGGAAAGCCATGCAGGCAGCAGCTGGTGGGAACACAGCAATGGGGTTCACTTGTAGCTGGAAGAAATCTTGCCAAGGAAAGCTGCACTGGGGAGAGCCCCAGCTGAGCACCCACTGCAAAATGCCGACCTCAGGAGTGTCAGGGTGGGTGCTGTTCTTAAAAGTGAATTTATGTCAGCCCTGGGACCTCGGGGATAACTAGAGATCAAACTCCCAGGTGAGCACAATAGGGACAAGGGCTGTTTCAGTCCTCACTGCCCTCCAATGCACCCCCACAAGCGAGGAGCAAACAGAGGTGCCAGGCACTCTCCTAGGGCAGGTCACAACATCCTCCTCACCAGGTGACACTGAAACGGTGCTCCTGGAGACAGCAGAACTGAGAGGGAAATGAACACAGCATGCATGCAGGCAGCAAAGGACGCTGCTGTGAAGGAGAAATCACTTAAGGCCTGTTTGGAGTGCAGGAGTGCAGGGCACACTCAGCCAGGACCGGCATTGCTGGCTGTTCCCTTCACTCAGCTGTTCCCCTCTGCAAAGCCGGTGGCTGCAGAGTGACACAGACTGCCTGATGTGGAGAGAACAAATTATTCATGAAAAACACAATTGTTAAGCTGCGTGGCAGTGCGTGCAGAATGAGAGGTAGACGGGAGGAGCTCAGACCTGGCATTGCCAGCGAGGCCGCTCTGCCTGGCAAACTGATCAGCGAAATGCATTAGCTGGAAGAGACGAAAGATTAAAAATGTCACCCTGAGTACAGCATCTCCTATAATACTCTTTCAGGTTACAATCCGAGGAGCTGCCTGACATGTCAAGTCAAACCTGCAAAATTCAAAGTGCATCAGAAAGGTAAACCTGTCACTTTGGCATGTTCTACCTTCAGGTCCAAATTTGTTTACAGATGCAGGAAGGTTTCTCCAAGGGACAGGCACCATCAGCCAGGCGTGCCGGGCTATCAGGACACCACTCAGGGCAGCTGTGGGCAGTTGTGGAGGCCACACAGACCTTGGAGCTATTTTGAGTCCAGCCACTGACCTTGGCTTCTACAAGGCTGGAGACGGACCCAGCTGCATGTTGCTTTGCTGCCATCACGGGCATCTTCTTATGGATGGGTCAAGCTAGATTTGTCAGATCATTCCTGCTCCTCACAGCCTTCATTTCAGAGAGGAACACTGACTCCTTTTACCTTGCCAAGCCCATCAAGCGCCTGCAGGGTCTGTCCTTGGGTATCAACATCACACACAACTCTGTGCAGTGCTCCAGCCAAGCCAGCACCCCTACAACAGCCAGAGCTTCCACAGTGACAGCCCCAGTGCCCCCACAGCAGCCCTGTGCACACCCAGCATGGCTTGTCCTGCAGTGCTGACCCTCACCCCCAGACTGGTGAGCACACAATGCTGAGCTGCTTGTGGGGTGTCACTCAGATGGAGTAAAACTTCTACACACACCATCCATCAGCTGGAAGAGCTCCCAGCCACCAAATGGCCGTGCAATTAGCAGGCACAAAGCTGGAATTCCTGATTGATTCCAGGGCACCCAGAGGTCTGATAGATGGAGAACAGAAACGCTGCCTAAAATGAGAGGAACAGAGGGGAACCAGCAGAATAAATGCTGGAATTGGGAAAGAAACTCTTTTCCTTGCTGGGCTCTTTGAAGGACAAATGGTAGAGTGATTCTGAAACCACAGTATTGCAGTGCAGAGACCATGGAAAGAAGCTTAGGTTAAGCAATGCTCACAGCTTGGAAATTTATTGTCCTTTCTAGGTATTTCCATGGCCCTTTGCAGCAGGGATGGAAATTTTCACAGTCACTTATGAATTTATCCTCACAGTAGAGGACAGGGGAGAGCTTTATCCTACGGGTCCCCTTTATATATAGAAATAAGCCAGAGTTTGCCCAAGAGGCAGCAGCAGAGGCAGAACCCAAGCCATGGCTTGACAGCACAATGCCATGTCTGGGGGGCAGGCAGTCCTCATTTATTGGGGTTATTCCCACTCTCTGCTTAATGAGGTTATCCCCCCCATCCCTCTGTCATTCCTCCAGCCACGATTAACTCAGTTGGTTGGAGCATGGTGCTAATAATGCTGATGTTGTAGGTACAGCCCTGGTATGGGTCATTCACTTAAGAGCTGGACTTGATGATCCTTGTAGGGTCCCTTGCAACTCAGAATATTGTGATTCTGTGATTTTACCTCTACCAGGTCTGAGTTATGTGCCAATTCTCAAACCACAGACAGGGCTGTGAAACCGCCACCGTTGGCACATAAACAGCTTCCTCTCTCTCAGTGCTCAGCAACAGAAGGGGCATCCTCAGGTCCAAAGGAGTTCCCAGCCTCTGTCATACAATCCAACAAACAACTCACTGAACTGGAACACAGGTGTTATCCATGGAACAGCACATCACAAGACATGATATATCATTGTGTAGTGACTGGGGAACCAGCTATGAGCTCAGGAAGGGTTTCCCTATGGAAGCTGGCCTGGGGCTGGGACCTAGCCCTGCACACCAGCACATGCAGTGCAGAACATATATTGGGAGCATCTGCAGTCACTCATTTCACCTTTGGGATACAGGGAGCACTCAGTGGAATGTAACTTCCACTCTCAGACCTGCTTCCCAGAGCTGCAATGCCCCGGCCCCAGGGCCCAACAGGGGGGTAACTGGCAACTTTTCAGCAGCCAGAGGTTGTGCAAAATAGGAGTGAAAGCAACATCGAGGAAGCAGAAAACAAAACAAGCCCTGCAGCACACGTCACATCGCTTTCCACGCTCCGTGGCCAGACACAGCACTGGAATAAGATTGATGCAGCTGAAGAGCTCACTCCTTATCAAAACCACTGTCACCAAAATGGGGAGGTCTCTGGACCAGATGCACTGTCACTAACTGCTCAGAAGCCTGTGTGACATTTACTGGGGGTCTTTACAGGGCACCCCCAACAAGGACAAAGAAGCAGATGAGACCCTCTGGCCCTGCATTATAGGCAGCACACTTTCACTTTACTGGAGATGCAAAAACATGTTTGTTGTAGCAGATGCCATCCCCTTAGTTCATCACTGACTGATTCGATGTTTTAACAAGCAGTGCAATTCTTTGTCACTCCTCAGCTGGCCATGAACACAGGGTTGCTTAAAGCAGAGGAAGGATGGCCCCACTCTCTTGCCCTGTTTCTGCTGGCCTCCTCCATGAGCCAACTTCTCCGACAGATGATCCAGTATGCTTGGCTGGAAGAAAATCATCCAAGCAAAACAAATCAAGGGGCATCTCTGTGTGGTTGGTGAGTCAGGTCAGCTCAGGGAAGGGCAGCCAGTGTGAGAAGAGCTCAGAGTAGCTACCCAGTACCTGGAGCTTACTGGGAAGTACCGGTGGGTTTAACTGTTCGCAGACCCACAGCCTTGGGGCACACAGACAAGGAACTTCTCTGCAAGGTGAGTGAGGGTAAATTATGAGTGTCTCAAACTCATCACTGGCTCCTGGCTGAGGCCAGACAGGGGTGACAAAGCGCCTGGGATGACTGACCAGCTGCAGCACCAACTGAAAAGCCCAGTCAGCCCCATCACCTCCTCCCTGGCTGCACAACCAGCACTGCCCAGGGCTCTGCTTGAGGCAGGCACTGCACAAGGGGAAGAAAAGTCTTCCAAGCAGCCATGGAAAGGCCCTGGCCTGGTGACCAAGCCCTGTGCACTCAGACATGCAGCACAGGGCACCAATGTGGCCCTACAGATCCAGCTCCTGGTCCGGCCATGCCCAGCAGAAGGCTTGTAAAGCTCGCCAGAGCCCAGCTCTTTGGCGGGATTTGCAGTGCTCTGATTCAGCTCCAGCGTGTCAGGTGCTGTGTGGGCAGGGAGACAGACTCAGCACAAGGAAAACCCACGTTTGGAGTGGGGCAATGCTGGGGGATGCCTGCCTGCAGGGAAACACTGAGCATACACACACACAGGGCTGGGGGAGATGTAAGAGCCTTCCCTTCTCCATCTGAACACTCTAGGCAGACCTGACTGACAAGGGCACAGTGGCTTTGCACTTCTCAGGAAGAGTTTTCATGCTTGAAGGCAGCAGGATGATTTGAGAGAAAAAGCTGCAAACGGATGAACTGCTGAGAGAAAAGAGGCTGCAGAGTGACAAAGTAGGGCAGAGCTGAAAATCTGGGGAGAGCCTTGAGATGAGGCTGGCCCTGGCTTTGCATCCAGGCCCCCTTTCTCCTCATGGCTGAGACACCCTTTTTCTTGCAGCATCCTCCTGCAGCTCCTCTCAAATGCCTTCAGGTCAGACAGAAAAGCCCCACAGTCCTCATTTCAAGGAGAAGCTGATGATGCTCAGCAGTTCCCAAACTCCTGCAGCTCCAGCAGATTTCAGCCATTTGCTCTACAAATCACTACATTTGAGGGTTCCTGACTTCCAGCCCTCCCTGATGCAGCAAGGGAGGTCCTCGTGGGCAGCCTGGCCCTGGCTCTGCCTCCCCACAGCCAGCCAAGGGCTGCAGCAGCAGCCACCGCTGCCCCTGTCCCTCTCCCTGTGGCAGCCACCTCCCCCCCTGCTCCCTGCAAAGGTTTGCTCTAAAAAGAACAAATCTTGAGAGTAATCGGCTGCCTCCAGACAGGAGTGAGTGCTCTTCTGAGTGCCCTAGTTAGCAGGCAAGGCCCCTCGCACGCACTCAAGCAGTTACATTTGTTTTTACTGCGTGGAACACAAATTTATTCGGTGTAGATTTGATCTTTTAGGCAAAAAAAGGAGACAAAAATCATGGATTCACTCACTCTCCACTGCCCAGCTGAGCAAATGTTTAACTGGCTTGCCTGTGCTGCCTCCTGCCTGCCTGCTGGGGAGAGTGGAGGAGAGCCAGGCGTGGCTCCAGGGCCAGGTGGGGGTCTTGAGCCCTGCACCCACAGAGGTAGTGCTGGCACTACTGCTCCCTGCCCCGTGGCATTCACACAGGCAACTCCAGCCCTTTTGTAACCCAGCACAGGAAGCAAGTCAAGGGAGGGAAGAATTAAGGGCTGACACTGTGCACCCCAGAGGGACACAGCACTGGAGCAGTCAGAAGTAGGAAAACAGACATTTATTACTAAGGATGCTTCATTCCATAAGAGAATGCAATCTGTATGTGCAAGTACAAATTTTTACAAAGAAGGCACAGGAGACCCCTCCAGCACTGCTCAGCCTTCAGCCTCCCAGAGGAAGTAGACTCTGGATGAGGGGCCAGAGGGGGCCAGACAGGCACAAGTGCTTGGTTTAGAAGCAGGAAGGCAGTGCTGATGAATGCCACATTGAGCTGCAGGCTCCAGAGGGGCTGGATTTGGACATGGGACACAAGCCCATCATTCAGGTCCAGCTGCCCTAGAGACTCCAGGTCTTCACTCCAGGCACTGAGGTTCTGGTCTCAGCCCTGCAAGTTATTCTGCATTCACACAAATTAGCTCCCTGATGTCCAGCATGGGATGCTGGACTTGAATGTTCAGGAAAAAGAGCAACAAGCAGCCAAGGGAGCTGCCAAAGCCTACAAGCTTTTGGGCTCTCCCATTGCACAGAGCTGAAAGGGACATGGGTGACCTTGGCCAGTGTGGCAGCTCCCTGTCACTCCTTGCATCAGTCACCATGCTGGGATGCCACGCCTTGCACCCAGACTGAAGCAGACTTCTCCTCACCAGTCTCCATTTCTGCCTGTCCTTTGCAGAGCACCTGATGGGCGTTAAGCATCCAGATGCTCTTTTCCATCCCCAAATTTAGCTCTTTTAGTGGGTTGCTATCCATCTGAACCCTGCCCAAATGGCAGAGCTGCTTTAGCATTAGCTGTCTGTCACTGACCGGCTCCTTGCTCCCAGCGCCAGCTGCACGATGACACTTTAACTGCCGCGCTCAGCCATGCACAGACACCAGGCACTCCCAAGTCAAGCTGCCCACAGACATCGGCCTTCGCTTGTTTATAGCCCAACTGCAGATTTAGGACCACTGAGCTCGCCGTTAGCTGCTCAGCCTTTCCACACCCATCTGTATTTTGACATTACAAAGCGTGTTTAACTCCATGAATACTCCCAGAATATTCCTGCTGGCAGTTCTCCCCTCCTGCCCGCCCATGCTGGACACTGACACTGCAGTCGCATTTTCCAGCTGGTGGGTTGTTTTTACTTATAAACTCCTACCAGTTTTCCAGTTGAGCTTTTTTTCCAGGCTGGGAGTTCACCTTAAAAACACAAGTCTGGCTTTTCTCAGTTGTCTTTTGCAGAACCCCAGCCCAACTTTGAAAGTCTTGGGCCCATCTTCCAGGCCACTCTCACTGCAAATAGCACAAAGGGAGTGGATGTGCCTGGTGCTCAGGGAATACCCAAAGAGCTGGAGCTCAGCAGTGCTAAAGTTTACGTAGCCCAAAGGAAAAAAAGCCCTGTGGGTAAGCAAATCCAACAGTATTTTCCATCACCATGTGCCTCACACACCACGCAGCCATGTGTGTGCACATGCAACACAGCTTCTACCCTGAGCCACCTGCTCTTCAGGATAGACACCTCGTGGTGGAAATACTTCTCTCATTTGTCCTCTTATCCTGCTATCCTGGAATGTGGGCTTGCTGTAAGAAATGTAATCAAAATATTCCCACACAAAATAGCTGAAAGCATTATTGAGAGATTTTTTTTCAAATCTCAATTAGAAACAAGCTATTCCTTAGTCTCAGTTTTGCTTCAGTCTCAGATCAGCGGGGATGTGGCTTTTTAATTTCTATAAAAGAAAGGACAAATCTCAATACAAAGAAAAAGGAAAAAGGCAGACATGCTGAAAAACAAGAGGATAAAAGGAAGAAAATCCAGCACAACTGCCCTAAATGGACCAAGCAGAGCACAAGGAGAAAAAAAAAAGAGCAGCAACCATTTTCCTTGGTAATTTACTTAAGAGATTGAGAGCACACGCCCAAAACTGCAACAGCCATTTTTTTTCTTAGAAGACAAGTAAACCTCTGGGCTTGTCTGCCTGGAGACAAGGAAACCACATTCATTCTACTAACACTGCAGTGGGTTTGTGCTGTGGTGGTCTCAGAGTTCCCCAGGAGAGAGCCCTGCTGTGCCCAGCGGTGTCCATGCACATCCAAAAACACACAAACACTTGTACCTAGGAGAGAGTTCCCAACCCAAAGACCTTCTGGCCTTATCAGGCAACTGAAAGCCTGTGACTCCCACCCACTGGAGACTTTACCAGGCCTTCACTAGGAAACAGTAAAGCTGGAATTCTGCATGGCAAATGTTCCACTGCAGGGAAGGCATCTGCACTCACCTTCCTTCTCTCTTCATGTTTTTTGAATTAAATGGATGGATGCATTAAACTGACAATTTAATCACCAGCTGCCACACAGAGGCAGAGGAAAGACTGGGAGTTACAGCTCCCACTTCAGCCCTTTCTTTTCCCATAGTGCCTGCACACTGGGGGACCCCACATCCAGATGGGACTCTACAGGCAATAGCCTCAGTACTATGGAGGAGAAATGCCAAATCCACTCCCTGCTTCCATAGATGTTAGGGATTTAAAAACAATCCCTGCATTTTCACCTTTCTGACCAAACCCAGCTCCAAGGAAATGCCTGGGAAGGTTGGAAGCTCCATCCATGCCACAGGCAGTGAAGCATGGAGCAATCCCACTGGGCATCCCTGTACCACCATGGGATTGCAGAGGTGCCCTCTTCTCCCCCTGATGAGTGCCAATCCAACAGTGTTGTAACCTAGAGGGGTAAATAAGTTATTTCAGTTGACTTCTAGATTTTGTGGCCACGGACTGCTGGGCTAGGAGCCAGCATTGAAGGGTGCAGAAATTGCCTCCCAGGTGAGAAGTACTACACTGGAAAAACACGTGGAGGGCACAGGGGAATTGTGGACACTCACTCTGAGACAGACAAAGGCAGAAGTTGTGTTTCCACTCTGCCTGACTGTGACCAGACCATGCTGCCTGCTTTTATCCAAGGGAAATGGATCATGAAATCTGTCCTGGCAAAGGCCAAAGGCAAGGTCTCTGTGACACACTGTTCAGGTGCTGGGCTAGCAGAGTACCTTGTGTGTTTTGGAGGTTGGCAAAAGGCCTGTTTCTGTCTCCATCACATCCAACAGCAATGTCAGATGGTTAGGAGCAGTGAAGATTGGTGGAATTCAGTGAAAGGTGCAACTTGATTGATTTCTGGGGTGGATTTACCAAAATGTAAAAAGCGTGAGGCATTAAAGCCTCACCCTTTCAGAGATCTCAAGCTTCAAGTGCCAAACAGCACCAGAGCTCTCAGCTCTATGACATTTCCAAAAGGCCAGTGTTTGAAAAGATGATGTGTAAAAGTCTTTGGGTTCTACCAAAGAGTTGTTTCCCTTTCACTGTCTGCCTCGATAACACATTATTATACTTCTTATACCACTTTATGTTCAAATCACCCAAACATCACAATCAGGCTTAAATGCAGGCAATCAAATAAAACATGCATTTCATAGACCCTGATTTCCACACACTGACTACTAATTTGGCACAACTCACTACTTTTATCCTGAAAGATGGAAATGAAGGGGTCAAGAGCTTTTAATAGACAGATTGAGTAAAAAGCATGAAAAACTACTGCCTGGTTAAGAAATGCCTTCATTTTAAAAAAAGGCTTAGAAAGTAACAATAAAGTGGAAGGACAGAAGAAGCACTGAAGATGCACATACACCTTCTCTTATGGCAAAATTCTCATTAGAGTAACAGGCTTATTCTCATCTCTCCTGTTCACCTTTCCACTTTAGTTCAAAAATATGTATTTTTTTATCCATCAGTTGATGGAGTTGAGAAGGCAGGGCAGCTGTCTGGCTCAGTCACTAAGGCAGGTGTAATAAAATACACTCTTCCTCCCTATCATTCCTACTTCATAGACAAAAAGCAGTTTAGGGGTCAGTAAAGCAGGAGATGGTTGGGTGGCTCTCTAGAGAGTCACTGCCAAGTGGTCTCAGCCTGTGGTGGGTTTGTGAAGCATTGATGGAAAAGTTTAATGCATCTTCCAAGAAAAGCACAGAGACTGCTCTACTGAAAGTGGCCTGGAGTCCCACCAGCATCCACACTCTGAAAATGGTCTGGAGAAAGATCCAACTCTCCTCAGCTGGAAACTGCAACTACCTATCTTACAGAGTATCTGCAAGAAGAGAAAAAATATTCCTGGCTTCACTAATTCCCTTAAATCTTCCCAAAGAAAGAAAGAACAGCCTTGGTCATTTGTCTTCTCCTCTGCTCAATCTGCAGATATTCACACTGATCTTGAATGCTTCCATCACTCAAACGAACCCAGAGTCACAATGGCAGCACTGCCAAGGATCAGCACAGCCACGGCAGACTCGGA
This sequence comes from Lanius collurio, assembly GCA_020086605.1. NCBI lineage: Eukaryota > Metazoa > Chordata > Aves > Passeriformes > Laniidae > Lanius > Lanius collurio. The sequence goes on along the minus strand of JACBWW010000009.1, from coordinate 2,051,665 downwards.
GCTACTGCTCAGATTCACAACAAACTCTCCCTCACTCTTCTGTCCTGCTGAATTTCTTGCCCTGACAGCATCTTCAGGCAACAAGTTCTATCAGTGAGCTACAAGCTGTATTAAAAAGCATTTAACTTGCAGCAGACCTGTTGCCTTTTAATTATACCGGGTGCCCTCTGTTACAGCTTTCAGCACAGGGGCTGACAGGACCAGCAAACAGACTATTTTAAAAGGCAAACAGCACATTAATGGTTCTACCTTATTGTCTCTTTGATTTTCAGAACTCAATAATCTTAATCTGTTTCATCTACATTTTAAAACTGGCAGAAGTGTGATCTGGGGAATTAGACTAATTTCAAGCCTTACTGAAATAGTGGAACAAACATTAAGAGAAAAGCCTAAAAGGATAATAGAATTGAACAATGAGCACCAATATAATGAGACAAACTTGATTGTTTTCTTTTATAAAATTACAAAATCAGTGATCAGAGGAAGGAGATAGATGCCACATTCAGTTTTTTGTAGAGCTTTGATACAGCACCTCAAAACCTTGTTCTCAAGGATAAATTACTGTTGTTTTCAGTAGGAGCGCTGTTACTTTAGCTGAAGGACCAGAAACAAAGAACACTGGGTCACTGTTTAGAGCAGAATCCTCTTAATTAACCCTTTATAAATAATTAGCAGAGGTTACGAGCACGCTGTGGAAATGAGCGGTGTGTGTTACAGATGGTTAGCAAACTCTCGGCACACTAAATTCCAGATGATAATAAGATATGGCTGCGGGCAACCCACTGACCCCTCTGCTGTGAGACAGCAATGAATCATTCATCCTCCCTTTATAACAACAAAACCACAACACAAAATTGTGTTCAAAAGACCAGATCAGAGAGGGATGCAGTGGATGTGTTGCTGTGATGAGCTGCTGCTTCTCCACGACTTTCCTAGGAAGAGAGGGAGATGGGGAACCCACTGCCTGCAAGACCAGCATTCCTAACACACAACTTGGCACTTCAGAAAGGCTGAAGCTGTAGGAAAAAAGAAAATCTTAATTTGAAATTTGCTTAAGTAGGTAATGTAGATGGAAAAGGGTATCTAATGGGACGCACCACACTTTAATGCTTACAGCGATTGAGGAGTGAATGTAGAAAACCAATTAGGAGATTACAATAAGGAAAGACAGCAAAAAGCCCGCTTCAGCTACAGACCGAATATGCAGAGGAAACCTTTTAGGGAATAAAAAAAAAAACCCTCTTCACCGTGGCTGCTCCTAGTATATTCCAAATTCTGCAATTTTACAATCTATTTTCTTTTATTATTTTCTTTTTTTTTTTTTTTTTAGTGCTTTCTTCACTACTGCAGAAACTCTGGATTTAGCAAAGCACTAAAGGAAATGTTAAACAAACCACCATGCCCAGAGAGCCCACACCCTGCCACAGTCCACTGGGGAAAACACTCTGTGCCCATCAGATGCCTGACCTGAAAGGCCAGGTGCATCCCACACTGGTGTGACTCCTATGGCCTGGAGACATCTGTCGAATTTACTGGAAAAAATCAGCCAGATTGATTCTTTCACTTCTCTAACACGTTGCCCTACACATGCTGTCATCAGTTTTGCTCCTGTTTGGTTTCCCTGCCCTCCCTGTTTGGCTGCTCTGTGAGTGAGGTCCAGCATGGGGTGGTTTTACCACTTTGTCTCCTTTGTTTCCACCAGGCTCCTCAGAAAAAGCCTCTCAACAGCAGCCGGCACAGCCCACCCTGCCAGTACTGATGAGTGCTTGCTGCTGCTCTGGCTGAATGGCTGGGCTGTTTCCTACAACTGTGAAAAAAGCCAGTTTAACAAATCATGTATTATTTTAGCTCTGGCACACGAAACCTGCACAAGACCTACAAAGTAAATGGGAGACGTGCTGTTCTCCTGATGATTTCAACAAAGTTATCCGTAAGACTCCCTCCTCCAGCCTGGCTCGGTGGGAATTCAGGAGAAGGTGTCCTACATACTGCCCACAGCTTGTCTTCTACCACTCCTGCACCACCAACCACCTCCTTCCTCAGTTCTGAGCCCGCTTTAGCTCTCACAGACAAAAGGAACACCACAAGTCTAAGCCCTGGTCCCCATTCAGATGGGGCCTCTGAGTACTGGCACTGGACTGTGTCCAGTTGAGTCCAACCCACAAGGATGGACTCTCCACTACTCATCTGTTCAATCAGTGCTCCACCATCCAACACTGGTCAGTGGGAGTGCCCAAGGACAGTCACACCAGCTCCCCTGATGACAAGCTAGCACCAGAGCACACAGGATGGTCTCTCCATAGTGTCACCACCAGGGAGCACCATCCTCTGCTTGGTGACATCCAGCTCCCTGCTGCAATCCATGGCCATAGGCTGGACGTGTAGTTATTTGCACATTATTTTCCATAAATGAAAGGAGGCTGAGAAGTCATCTCTTTAGAGCAGGAACACTGCAATGAGATGGGACATCACCTAAACCACAGGGCAGGGCATGCCAGAAATGGAAATCTGTGGGCAGAGGGTTATGCTGGTTATTGATTCAAACCCATGTGTTTAATGGGATAAAGGAGCCAAAGAACAAAGGAGGAAAGAGGCACCAAGCAAGAGATCACCTGAAGGAAAGTCTCTGGACAAAACCAGTCAGGGGTCCTGAGTGAAGGAGCTTCACTCCTGGAGAGCTCCAAAACCCAACAGACAAGGCCCTGACCAACACATCTAACCAACCCTGCTTTGTGTGGGAAGATAGGCCAGAATCCTGCTATGCTGCCCAGGATTTTAAGAACAGTTTTCAGAGCACTGTTCTAGCAGGGATTTCATGCAAGTATGAGCAAAGATGCTGTATCAGCAAACCCAGCCTTGGCATGTGATCTCGGAAGGGCGGAGCGCATCACTGGCTCCATCATTACTTCCTCCTCCTAATGAGGCAACCCACAAGCATGAAAGCATTTGCTAAGCAGTTAGACCAGAGCAGCAGCAGTGCAAAGGAGGTTTGGGTCCAGACTGCCAGGAGGCTTTGCCTGTAGAGCTGTCACTCCATGACTCGGAGCTGCTCTCATCCCAGTCATCAGTCACAGCAGAAAGCTGAAAGCAGAAGGAAAGGATGCAGGGACAAACTCCCAGTTCACAAGCTGTTTCAAGAAGTGCAGTAAAATTTGGATTGTTTTGGTTTTCACCATGTTCCCCTCTTCTGTGAGATGCTGGAAAAGCTGTGACACTGGTCAACTGAGCAACATTTAAAGAACAGATTCGTATACAAGGTCCTGAAACCCCCACAAGAAGCACAGTGAGGTACTTTGCAAGAGGGAGTCAGATTTAGGCTATAAAAGCCTTTCAGATCCACAGCAGAGACATTTTGAATCCTGGACACTCAGAACATTCTACAAAATGTCCATATCCTAACAGAGAAGGGGTCTTGCAGGTGTGTTCCTGCCAGGAAAATTCTTATTCTTGGAGCCTGCAAATGATGGGTTTTTTCTTGCTAGGATGTCCCTGGAGGTTAATTCTTATGCTATCTGCCTTCCCTAGGGAGACAGGAAAAAAATAAACAGAAAATAAAGCAGAATGTGAGATTATAATTCCTTTTGCACCCCAAGCAGGAGTGGAACCCATCTCCCTCTCCTGGCTGTGCTCCCCTCTTTTTCTCCCAATGTGAACGGCAGCTGCGGCGCGGTGAGAGCCGGCACTTGTGCCCTGGGGCTTGGGGAAATCAGCTGGCAGCTTGTGCAGCACCGCAGCCAACCAGCCCCAGCTCCCCACTGCTGTCAGGAGGGAGCCTCAGCCAGGAGAAGGCCCACAGGTTTGGGACAGGAGCTGATGAGCGCCTTGCAGTCATTACTTCTTCCTGAGGAAAGGGTATGGCTGAGATCCTGCCACGAAAGGTTCATCAGACGTTTATGGTGCTCCCTGGCTGGCTACAGCAGAGCTGCTCCAGAGGGATGCTTGTTCCACATGCAGGCACAAGGATGTGGCTCACACAAACATAGCCTAATTTTTTCAGGAAACCCTGTGGCAGGAGCTGTAAGATGCTCTGTGGGCAAGTCAGGACGGAGCAGGTAATCCTGACAGGGATGGTGTAACTGTCTCCCACAGGCTGACCTTCAGCAGAGCACTAGAGGCAGACAACTTCCCAATAGTCCTTGTCACAGAGAATCTCAGAAGAATGATGACTTCCACAGGTGACCAGAAGGCCAAGGACTATGCAAACAGAATTCCAGAATTCCCTGCCTCTCTTCCCTTCCATTCCTTGTTTTCCACTCATTCCTGTACATAAACTTCCAACAGTAAAGGAGCTGGCCAGAGAACAAGACAAATCCCTCTGATGCATTTATGTTCTGATCTTAAAGCTCTTCACGTCTAACAGACCTCAGGGACTTTGACACCTGAAAAAAATTTTCCTTACTAGAAAGACAGCACCACCACAGCCAGGAGCTCTTGGAAAGATGAGTAAACACACATATGTGCCTTGCAGCCCCCGAGGCCTTCTTCTTCACCTTCTCACCCTCACCACCTTCCAGATATCTCACCCCTAAGTCACTGCCCTGGGCTTAACCTGCCCATCTGTAATATTAGGACAATCACAGAATCTTCCCATGAACAACTGAGTTCCTGGACAGGCTGCTCCAGCTCACCCTGCTTTAGCCAGGTTCAAGTGGATGATCTGCAAAGGTCCCTGCCAACCTCAGGGACCTGGTGACTGACTCGTGTTGTGGCACCCCAGCCATGTGTCACTGGGACTCACTGGTACAATGTCACACTCAGGTCCTGCCTGTTGGGAACGGAGCACACAGGACATGGCTGAGACCTCCAGCCTTGTCAGAACAGAGCCACCAAAAATACAGTGTCACTCAGATCCAACCTGCTAAACCCTGCACGCCTTGCCATCATTTTCAGCCCAAGACTGGAGGAGCAGACTGTAATTCGCCTCCATCGAGGATGAATTTTAGATAAAATTCAAACTGATTAATGAAGATGCGGTTAAGCACTTCCAATCAGGGTGGCAAGAAAAGTGCTAGAACAGTAAAATTGAATCCCTGTCTCTCTGCACTTCTTAAATGTGTGTAAGCTCAGAGGACTCATCTAAGCTGGTTCCCTATACATCCCTGTTACTGTGGATGGATGAACCCAGCTGATGGGCCACAACACACTGAGGCTCACCATAAACAAATAAGGTGTCACAGCACACTTCCCTATGGGACACCAAATGCTAAAAAATATGTATCATCAATAATGCAGAGCAAGAGTTTCCTTTCAAATTATTGCCATCCATTTTCCCCATTCTAAAAATGTAAAGTTCACCTTGCAGGAGCTGTGACAGCAGAGTGCTCTGTCCTTTAGCATGAGAAGCATCAGCAATGGTTCCCAGAGAACCTGGCCTTGTGTCCACCCATGCTGGGGAGCTGAGAGCCCTCCTGAGGGCTCTTTCACACTTCCAGTGTAACAGGACACAAAGGTATTTGACCTATCTGGGGTGAATCCAGCTCTCTGTGGAGATTAGAGAGCCTTGGACTTAACATTAGAGATGATCAACTTCTCTGTTTCTCCTGTGGGATATCCAACATCCATACCTGCATAAAAGAGCAGCCAGAGCCTTTCCTCTGATGGTACTAAAGACAAAAATAAAATACCTGGATTTGAAGCAAAATCTTCCCCTTCCCATCACTGTTGGCTTCACCCTATATCCAAGCTCTAGAAGAAAGAACAAGCCAAAATTCCAGAAAATTGTCCCTTGCCAAATCTTTTGCAAGCATCCAGAGCTCCAGGCACTCACAAGATTTGCAGTGTGATAGTTTAGCATAGCAATCTTGTGCAGGGAAAGAGAGGGAGAAGATATTTATGGAAGATAAAACGTAAAGATATTAAGAGTATGATTTTGGTATGTTACCCAGTATTTGTAATCTGCATGTCCTCGGTGAGCATGCTCATCTAAAGGAGGTAGGGGTCTGTATTCTGAAGGACCCCGAAGAATTTCAAAGCTTAAAGCAAATTCCCCTAGATGGATCTGCAAGAAGGATTCACAACATATAACCATCCTTTCTGTGAGGAGATTCTCAGATTAAGACACTTCTGCATTATCTCTAATTTGTGCAAGTAGTCTTAATTTCCCACCTGTATGCTGGGAGAAGCCACAGAACTGAACACCTGCACCCATAGACAAAAAGCAGAAGATGACTTCTACAGGATGTTTTAGCAGAACCTCAGTCCACTGGGATATGGGAAGCGTTTTCTCAAATATATAAACCAAAGAAATTTAGAGTCCTGAGGGAAACAGCAAAGCCAGCATCAGTCTGAAAGACAGCCCTGTCAGTAACACACATGATGACAACAAGACCAGGAAGCTGGGCATGACAGAGCATCAAGGGATGTAAATGATGGGTGGGATCATCTTCATGCATCCAAATTTCTCCCCAAAACAACACAGTTGTCAAGTGTGTCCTAGAATGAGCAAGGGGGAGCAGGAAGAGCGCAGGCTCATCTTCCTCAGCACCTGGATCAGGGCCCATTTCACTGAAGCAAACTCAATTTCATCCTTCAGTGTTTCCAAATCATAGCTGTGACTCCTGCACCCAGAAGATGTCCAGATTTTGACTGTCCTTCAAACTGGCCAAGTCAGTGAAGTTTTTTTCAAATCAAGTCCCAGGTTTGCACTTGGCAAAGAAGCAGAATTGAAGCAGAAATAATGTGCCTTGATTTGAGACCAGGCAGAGCTGACATGGATCTTCCCCAACATCCCCTAACTGCTCTGGTGCTGGATCAAGAAGCCTGTGTCCTCTTTGTTAAGAGATATAATAAAGCAAAATTGCTGTCCTAAATATTACTAAAGCACTGGCTGGCATGTTTAATAAACCTTTCCATTTGGGTAAATTAGCACTCATCTGGACAAGTGCTGAAGTGCTGTTACTTGAAGAAAAAAATTCAATGCTCGGAGTCTAATTTAAATAATTATCAGCATATTTCTGCTCTGCCTGTTTCGCTGAAATTACCAGGAGACTTGATGCAGTCTGAATGTAAGTGCCTTTTGTCTGCATGTAATTTATTGACCCCATTTCATTTAAGCTTTTGGCCCACTCACTGCTGTGCTGGAGGACCATAACCAAAAAGGACTTTATGGCCAGACAGAGTAAAATCAATAACAACTGATCTACTTTTACTCAAATCCCTTTCAAGACCTATAAGTTACTTCCTTGTGTTTTCCACATGAGTTAGATCTCTGATAATCTGCTCTTCCCATTGGGTTGCTGCTTGGGGACCATGGGCATCCATGGGGAAGACCAACACACTGACTGGGGATGATGGGTCAGCCCATCCCTGCAAGCTCCAGGTGTAGACAAACACTCTTTCACAGCAAATCTGTGCAGTACTGGGATGCATGCTGAAATACTCTCTTATGCCCTCCAAAACCCAGAGTGTGGATATCAGGTCTTCAGCACCTCCTACAGACCTCCAGTCATCCCATGGGTGTGTTCCATAAGGGACACAGCCTGGAGCACCAAGCAGCCACAGGCTTGGCTCCCAAGAACATCCCTTGGGACACAGCACTGACCTTCAGCTACACTCGTGGCAGAAGGCCTCAGTACCCAGCACACTGGTCACAAGGATTGATTTTATTTCTAGCAAGGAAAACAGAGAAAACTCCTGAATTATTTTTCTCCATTTTTTTTGGTTGAAAAGTAGCACTGGTATTTGTGCCTTTTCTTCTGCCCTAGCTCCAAGACTGTCAGCAGAAAGCATCACAAGACCACTTTGCTTGCTCGAAACGCCCCCTTTCCCTGGGAGCAGCTCCAACCAAGCTGCTGCAGCACTGGTTTGGAGCACAGAGCCATCCCACATGGAATGCTGTGCAGCCCTTGGCATGGGGTGGTGCTGCCAGGGAGGGGGCAAGGACTGTCTGGACGAGATGAAGGTGACACTCCCACCCCGCTCCCACTTCCCGGGCTGTGCCTGCATTCCGCTCGCGATCCCGCCATCTGCACCTTATGGCTGCCGTGAGGAGCGAAGCTTCCCTCCAGGGCACGTTCTGCAAACCTCGCATCCACCAGCTCATCAATCCTTGGCTCTCATCAAAAGGCAAACTTATAAACAGGCCCAGACGCTTCTCCCAGGTTTAATGGAGGCAGCTAAGAAGCTGTGATCGTTCGATGTTTTCCAATGATAGTGGTGATGCCTGAGGCCAGCTGTAATATTACCATGAAATAAATCTGCAGCGATATAATTAGCAGGGATGCTATTATGCTCAGGTTTTAGGGATGCTCAGCACAGAGGGAGAAGAGCAGCTACTCAGAATGGGACCTTGCAGAGGTTCTGGGTTTGAGATGGGGCTGGGAGTAGGAGAGACAGAGAAACTCTAATGTCAAGGCAGTGTGAACTACCTGCATTAGTCTGTAGGCAAAATAAATCTAGCTTTTTAATAGCCAGGGGGTATGGTAAACATATGTCTGTGCCAGTCTCAGGGTTAAATCCAACTTTCTCCTTGCCACTCCAGCTATCTCTGCCCTGCAAGCAGCTGTGGAATTTAGGTGGCACTTGCAAAGCTGCTGTTTCTTCCAGCACCCAGTCTGTGATACGCCTCGTGGTCCCCTAAACTAGGATGGGAGGTGGAGCAGGGAGATGCAAACCAACACAGCTCTGAAGCCTGAGTCTGGCAGGAGGAGATGCTGTTATCTCTGTCATGCTGCATCAGGAGAACACCACCCTATTAATTTTGCCACTGGTACATAAAAAAGGTATATAAATACCACTAAGAACGACAAGGAGGAAAAGACAGAACAGGCTGGGTTAGCAAAAGGGATGCTACTTGTATCTGCAAGGAATGGCTAAGAAAAGAGTTGGCACCTACACTGTTTTCTGTTGCTTGCAGATGCAGCACTGAAAGCAAGAGCACAGAAAAAGGATATAACTAGAGCAAAATATTTTAGGATCAATGGTCATGGGGGAGAGGAAGGGAAGAAGAAAGTCAACACATGCCAGGACTGATCCTCAGTTTTGACACAAAATCTTTATGGCAGTTAAAAGCCACATTTAGGGAACATGGAGCTCCTGAGGACTCCCAGCCAGGACCCCTGGAAGGGTTTCTGCCCCATACACAGGACATAGACTCGTGAGCTGGAGCTCCTGTGCCAATGTCTGCATGGCATGTCATGGCTTGATTATAAAAGGTGACATGCTAGGGCAGAGTTTGCACCAAAATCAAGAGATCGTCCTTTAAATGTGCTGGGCAGGACATGCCCTGGAGGAAAGCCCTGAAGCAGACAGCCTGCCCTCAGCTAAGGTTCAAAAACTCTTCATAAGTTTTAAATGTGTTTCCAAATCTGCAGTCAAATCCTACACCTTCCCTCTTTTTTGCTACAATAAACTTTATCTCAGAATGTAATCTAGTAATAAAAATGGTTTTAAAATGATCTGACAAGCACTAGAAACCCCATTTCTTTTAGAGTGACAACTCTATTTACAGCCTCACATACATATACTCTGGTTTATATTCTACACACACACCAGGCCCTCAAGATTTGGGATATATCCTTTCCATCCACTTGCAAGAATCAATTTCAGTTGTGAGAAGTTCTTCAGCAGGGAGAAGGTACGAAGAAAGATTGCCTCTAATGCTGAGGTCTCTGTACATCTGCCAGGACAGGGGTGCAGAGGGACAGACACTTCCCCCCTCCCCCCATATCAAGGCTGTCTTACTGTACTTGAGCAACCCCCCAACTCCAGGGCCACCTCTGCAGCAAGAACCACATGCCCATCCTGGACAGGCCAGAGGCTGCTTTGGTACTTTGGTTAAGGGGAGGTGCAAAACAGCTAGGCAACATCACACAGGGAGAAGATGATTTAGAGTGCATTCAACTCTAACTCTTTCAAAAGGGTGCAGAAAATTGCTAAACTGCTAAAAACATTCACATTCAAAGCCTGAAGTGGCCAGGGAACAATAGCACCAAACAGGAACAGAGCTGAGAGAAGGAGCTTTGAGCTCCAGGGAGATGTTATTGTCGTAATCACGCATGAAGGACACCTTGTAGCTAAAAGTTCCAGAACTTAATTAGGAAGCACAGCTCTTATTCTCGGGTGTATCAAAGACAAAGAACCATCTCTCCAGGCCTCAGTTTCCCCATGCATAAAGCTGGAGCAGTCAAACATGACTACCCTAAGGGAATACAGCACTTGCTGGGATGCACTTGGGAAGCCAAACTACCACTACCTTGAATTTTGCTTCTCTGCTCCCACACTCACCCAAGCATACAGTTCTTATCTTCTCTTCCCCATCATGGTTTTGCACTGCCCTGCAATGCTGACAAGCTCAACACCTTCCATATCTTATCCAGCTTCCTCAATTACAGGCACACCAGCAGAGACATCTTCATCTGTGTGAGTGGAGAGTGAGGCACAGCTAAGATTAACAACAGGAACAGCACAGAACAGCGTTGGCTCCCTATATAATTAGCTGATATAAAAGCTATGCCATCTACTGGCATCCAACTGAAACACTGCTCCCATCAAGTTGTTGCTCCAGCAGCTCTTTGTGTAGAGCTGGGGTGGGATTCCAACTCGCCCTTGTACAGGTAGTGGCACAGAAGGCATAACCAAAGACAGAAGTTCATTTTGTAGTACCAAAAACCAGGCACTCACTGGAGCCCTCTGTTCGCATTTCACTCCCAGCCCTTATAATCCCTCACTTGCTATGGAATTACCAGCTTTACTTAAAGGATTTTGTTTTTTTAATTATCATGCCTGCAGAAAAAAAACAGCCAACCACCATTTAAAATTAACTTCCCATTATTATGCATAAAATTTTGGGAAGACATTTTGGCAGGCACAACACTGACCTCCAGCAGGCAGTCCTGCACAGAAAAATGGAGTCATCCCTCCCATCAAACCTGTAGGGTACTTCCAATAGCCTTTACTGCTGTTACCTGGCCACTTCCAAGGATGCAGCACACCCTAAACAGCAGAGGAGGGACAGAAACTAAGGACTTAAAGCAGAAAAACCAGCCCAGAAAATAGGAGAGCAGCAGGGACAGGCAAGCTGAGACACACAAACCCAGGCAAGGTTATGGAGGAGCTCCCATGCCCTCAGCAGCCCAGCTCTTTGTGGAGCTGCTTCAGCTGCCCCAGTAACCCCAGTTCCAGCCCCTCATGTCCCAGTTCAGCCGGTGGCTCCACAAGCACCACAGAAAGGCACACTTTTAAATATTTTTGCTCACAACCTTTGCATTTTGCTTTCACTTCAGATCATGCCTCTGAACGCTGACAGATTTCTCATTGCAAGGCTGTATTAAGCTGCTTTTTAATTGCATTTTGAGGGACCCAAAGGCCAGCAGGCAGAAGGGCACTTTATTTTTTCCAAGGAACATTATTTTTATTGTAGAGGCAGGAAAGGTTTCCATTAATCCTCAGCAAGCAGACAGCTTCCACAGAGCATGCTGGCAGCAGGGATGGCTGCTCCAGAGCACGGGGAGGATTTGAGCACTGTCTGCTGGAATATTGTGGCTCCCAACAACTCCTCTTCAAAGAGCAGATGACAGGCTTTGGCACGAAACTTGCATTAAATTGATACAATCTCTTTAATGTTATCTCTGGCTCTTTATCACAATTGCATGGGCAATTTACATTCTTGTCGCCTTTTTTTTATTAAGATTTGCTAGATCCTTATCACTGATATTTTACACATTGTTGTAGTGTCACTCAAACATTTAATGGACATCAGCTGCTCTGGGAATATATAATAGCTCCTTCTATGGGGTAGGGCAGGATGCTGATGGATTTCAGACTCGCTCCACGAAAGCTTCAGGGGATGCAAAGCAAATCCATGGGGACCGAAAGCAGGGTCCTGGTGGGCACCACCCCAGGGCAAGGAGTAGCTCTGCCAGCTCCTGTGTGCCAGCACAGCACCACGTGCCCAGAGCCAAGCTAAATACTGACCATACAAGGCGCCTTGGGGGCTGCCTCCTGCTCCTCACCTGCAGCCAGCCCTGCTATTCCAGTCACTCCCCATGCAGAGACCGACTGAGATAAACTGAGGCAAAGCTGATCTGGGGATTGTGGGCTGCAGAAATGAAACTTGATAAATCTAATTTCCTTTTTTTTTTTTTTTTAAAAAAAGTGGGATTTGAAGTGAGCTTTTGAGACAAAGCTTAATGCAAGTCCATTAAGCTCCAGGACCGAGCCTCCACCCCCTCACTCATTAGTCTTTAACTTCGGTACCTGGCTGTAAACATAGCTATACAAATAACTGATTTTTAGTTCAGCCAGAGGATGAAACCCTAAAAAAAATAATCCTCATTCCACCAGAACTCAAAATAATTCACTGTCCCAGGTCAATTACTCCAATTTGATATAAGAGCCTTCTACCCCAAATCATGCATCTGAAACATTCAAGGGGAAAAACATTAAACAAGAATATATTGGTTGGAGGTTTTTCTGCCCAAGATCTTGGGCTTCAGAGAACTCTTTGAGGATGTACAGTATCATGGAGAGCAGGAGCTGAACCCTCAGGGACTGAGGGCACATCTGTAAGAAGCACACAGTCCATGCAAACCTACACATAAGCCTGGGGAAATAAAGAACCCCCTCTTACCCTCTCCCACCACACACAGATTACAAAGTCACAGAAGCAACTCCAGGTATCAAACTGCCATGGAAATGCATTTTCTCATGGCAAAATTAACCAAGAAAATTCAAATAAATCCCTTTTTCAGTGACATGGTTTCTTTTATTTTGATATCATTGCAAGCATGTCTTCCCAATCATATTTAAAGGTTGTTCTATAAAGAATTAAATGGTACTTCCCTTCCCTAGCATTAATTCCCTCAGAGACCTCCTCCTCTTCAGTATCATTCACCAGTTTATATCTGTATCTGTCTTCACATATAGACCAATAAGTCATACCCATCTGCTTTTACCCTTTCAACCACCCCCAAATGCCTCCTCTTAGAGCACAGCCCTGCCAGGCCTCGGGAGCTTGAGAGGGTAAGGACCAAGCTGAAGCATCGGAGTTTTGAGACAGCCAAGCACTACAACTGCTGCAAATCCCCTGCCCACACCAATGGCTTTAGTCACCTCCACCTCTGCGAGCAGCGCTGCTCCCAAGCTGGAAAAACAGGAAAAACCGAAAAACAACATGCAAACTGCTGTCAAATACATAACACAGTGTGAGGAAGGGAAGTAAACACCCTTTAAGGACTATTTCATCCTTCTCTTCACTAGGTCTCGGAGGTGCCTGTGTTCCTCACAGCGTGGGGTGCAGAGCGCAGGAAGACAAGGCACGCACAGCAATTAAACCCTCAAAGAAAGGTTAGTTCCCATTGCAGGGAGTTCCTATTCCTTCTAGCTGTGCGTGCAAACAGCCTGGCAGTGCTCAGAGAGGGCGTGAGGGCAGGCTTTGCTCAGGCTAAAAGCCCAGCTAAAGCTCCCAGCACGGCTGTGACCCAAACCCCAGAACCTCAGCCCCGGCTGCTGCGCAGGCACCGGCAGCGAGCCACGACTCCATCCCTGCCTCACACACAGCAGCACACAGGGCCTGCAGAGGAAAGATGCTCTGGGGCAGGGAGGAAGCTGTGAGCCTAAAATAAATCCCTGGGCAAAGGCATCGAGTGCAGAGCTAAGTGGTACAGACCTGGAGCGTGAGAACCAGCTCACCTCTCGACTGGGCAAGGGACCAGATGGATATTTCAGTCTTCAGGAAGGGCAAAGTCAGGCAACTATTTATTTGCACAGGGTAAGTAAGGAAGCTCCACTCTGGGTTGGAGAGATATACTGAGAGATCATCTTTGCAGAGCTTTTGCTTCAGGCTCTGAAAGGACATTTAAAAACCCACCCAGATAGGTGTTTTCTTTAAACAGCAACTGTCCAGACTTCTTATAGCAAGTACCAGAAACAACAGCCTCAGTCTGCCAAGGGCAAGAGAAGACAAAAGTTTCTTCATCTGTTCTTCACCAGCAGCCACTCATGGGGCTGGGGATCTGCTGTGGAGACTAACTGAACACTGTTTCAGGTCAGGACCATCGCTTTTCACTCCCCCATCTGTGACTCCAGATGCACTGGTGGCACTGAGTCCCTTCCTTGTACGTGTGCCACAAAACAGGATCATCCCAGGACCTCAGTGTGCAGCGGTGCTGGGGGAGGCAGCAGCTCCCTGGGTCCTGGCAAAGCTCTGCTGCCCCAGAGTGCACCCAGCAGCTCACCAAGTTGTAAAGCCCATGGGGCTGGGTGGCTGCCAAGTGTTCATGGGAGAAGAAAGGGAAATGTTCAATGTAATCTGCATGAAAGTGCAGGAAGCCCTAAATCGTGTTAGTGCTATTAAGAAAGCTGGTTACATTGCTCAGCAAACTGGCCCAATACAGGTTTGATAGACTTGTTACAAACATCTGATTGTCCCTGATTAGATTAGACAATCAACCCCCATCCTGGTGTGTGGGCATTGTTTGACTCCCCTCTGCAATCTGTAAATTAGAATTCCAGACCTGGGAGATTGGATTCAAATTGGATTACTGGAGCAGGTCCAGCAGAAGAACAATTGTGAGGCAGGAGAAGACACACACACACATGCATGAATGAATAAATAAATAAATAAACAAACAAACACACACACGGGGACTGTCAGCCAGGATTTGATTAGGAGCAAATTAAAAATAGAATTAAAAACAAAAGCCACCAACCAGCAGTTAGCAAAGAAGTGGGAAGAAGGCTGGATTTGTCACTATGAAATAAGGAAGCACAGAGGTCCTGCCTTTAAATGGTTTGTACTTCAGCATGCACATGGTTGATGTTGGTTGTGGTCCTTACTCCACCAACTCAAGAGCTCCTGTCCATGGCCATGCAGCTGGAATGGTGCAGGAGTACATGAGGCAATGAAGCCCCACATCTCACCAAACCAAAATGCTGTGTCTGAGCTCACCTGAGCTATGTTTATTCCCTCCCTCCCACTCCATTTTGCTGCCTAGGCAAGAGAGGTAATGTGTCCCTTAGCTGTGACCCAGCAGGCCACAGCATGACCACTGGTAGCCTTCTGACATGCCCAGAAGTTCCCCACAGGTCAAACCCAGGGCTGTACTACACTGCAGAGGGAAACCCACGAGGACAGCAGGAGCAGCACCCCGTGCTGCCAGCCCGTGTTGAACCCCCGGTGCACTGCAGCTCACGAGGCTCTCCCTCTCCTGGCCTAGGACCTCTCCAGTTAAACACATCAATGACTTGGCCAGTGAGCACCTGGAGCAGCATCCTTCAGATGGCTCTGCAGGGCAGGGAGATGGCAACATGACCTTGCTCTGCCAGAGGCAAAGGAGAAGTCCAGTATGACCCCAGAGCTGCTCCTGCTGAATGCTGACCCCCTTTGCTGCCTGCCACCAAGACTAGAGGACAGCAATAACCCCAACAGTGAAGGACAGAAGATTCCCTGATTATTTCCTACCAGCCCATGCCATGACAGAGGTCAGTGCCTCTGCTGCCAAGAGAGGAGAGAGTGGGGAGATGCTCTGATCTGGGCTGAGAGATGCTTTGCTGTATGCCAATTTTTGCCACTCATCAGACAAGTGACATCTTTTATTGTCCCTATCAGGGAGCAGAAACCTGATAAAGACTCCATTCACCATATACCTGCAAGGGAAATCTCAGGGCTATCAGAATTGTTAAAGGGATAAACCTGTCCAGTTAAATCCCCTCTGCATTCTTGATATATGCTTGTGCCAGGCTCAAATGGAGCTTGGAACTAGTCCCAGTTGAGCAGTAATGCACTGAGTGTTCAACCAGGACTAAAAGCATAACTGGCCTGAGCTCCTCCCTCCTGCAATGCCCCCACTGACCAGCTTCACCCTGAGAACCTGATTTGGTCAGTACTTTGTGGTAACAGCCAAACTCTCACCTCACCCTCCATCACAGGATGCTAAAGCATGGTCAAGTACTGCATCAACACTTCAGAAGAAATATGAAAGAAAAAAATGCCAGTAAGTGGGAAAACTCAAGGCTGAGGGGTGGAAATAGGAGGCAAAACAGCAAAATAGGGTGAAGACAGTACGAAACCGCAAGCCTTACTCATCTCCAGACCAACCACCTTTTTTGTGGTCCAAATCCCAGTTCTTCCAGCCTCTTTCTCTTAGGATCTGAGGTAATGGAAGATGGGAACACCTACAGCCACATTCCCCCAGGCTTTGTAGCCACAGCAAACCCAGTCAGATTTCCCTGCAAGATGCTTTCAAAATACAGGAAATCCCCAATCTTGTCCTTTGTATTCTTTTTTTCTGCCAAAGGAAAATGTCTAATCCCAAGTTTAGATTTTACTACTCTAGTTGCAGCAAAACCTGAGTGAAATATATTGTGACCTCCTACACCTCAGCTGAAGGAACAGGAACCTTGAACCCTCCTACCACACCCCTGCTTTCCCCCAGATGCTCATTCCACACTAGAGCTAAATATACAGCAACAAGAAGATGCTATTCAATTTCACAAAAACACAATAAAAAAGCCCCTCACAAACCTTCCTCCCACTCCTGGTAAGTGCTGTTAGTGCTCTCATCCCCAGAGCCACGCAAGGTGCAGCAAACCTGTTGCACACACATACATCTATGTGAAACACACACAGATGTACATAGCACACTTTATAAATTCTCTGATACACAAGATGTCACTTTGCTGCACTTCTGTTCAACACAACACATCATATTTGATACTGCATATGGCTGGGGACCACAGGAAATGCAACCAACTCCACCTTAACTCAAGGGATTGTGCCAGTGCTGTACAACTTGCAAAACTAAATCAATTCTATGGAAAAAATACAAGCCCAACCATGTCACCATCAGGGCAACACCAGAGCCTGCAGGCATCCAGACCATGTTCTATGGATCAGGAGGCCTCTTTTTGGAGATGGGGGAAGGCCACCAGCACAGACAGTAACCTTTAGGCTGGTCACAGTACATGAATAGTTCACTTCAGGGCATAACCCACTCAGTAAACTGTGGGATGTGTCGCTCTCAGGAGGCAAAGCAAATTGTCTGTGGTTAAATATGTGAAGAATGAAGCAGTCAGCATCCAAAAGCAGCCTTCACGAGAACTGTATAAAAAGGAGAAACAATCTTAAAACATATCCTAGGATCTAAAATTTCCACCTCTCAGCCTCCTCCTCCATCAAATCACAACTTCCTTCTCCCCCAGTCTGCAGAGCTTCAGGAAAGAATAGACCTGGAGGCATCACTCATGTACTTCACATAGTATTCTAAAAGAAAGAAAAAATGCTCCTAGGGTTTGGGAATCTGACCCACACCATGCACACCCTCAGGTGATGGCTTTTCCATGGCTCATTCAGTGCTCCACCAACAGCAAACTCCAACATCTGGGCTCCTAAACAAGCTCACAAACAAGCCCCAGCCTGTACATATCTCTATGGGCACATACAAAGGCAAAGAGGGGACTGAACACACTGAAAAACTGAAGAGGAGATAGGAAATGAAGTCGAAAAAGTGACAAAAAAAATCTACCTGGCAAAATACTAACCTGCTGAATTCTAGTCTCAGATAATGTCAAGCCATGAGCCAGCCAGCTGTGATTCCCACCACAAGGAAAATCCAAGGGGGATTTGTAGTCATTTGGTCACCTGCCACCTTGTTCCTTTCCACATGTTACAAAAGGTGTCTTTTTTAGCCCTAACAAGGAGAAGCTCATGAGTGTGGACAACTGCATCCCATTAAACTCCCACCCAGCCAGGAACACACCTATGGCTTCCTTACACCTCACCAGTAGCTCTGCAACATCCCCACAATGCAATACACTGGGTAAATGTAATGTCATCTCCTTCAGGAGTCACTCCACCTTAGTGTTTATTTCCAATACAAAGGAAATTAGATGCATTTTTGGTATTGAAGGCCATCTCTTTTACCTCCCCTTCTGTTGAAGACTGGGAATAAAAAGCAGCTGGAACTAAAGAGCCCAAAGGTGACTGGGAGGCCAGGCTTGAAGCAATGAAATTGTCACAGACAAAGGACACTGGAAAAGGCAATTAGTGCTGATGCAAATCCACACCAAACAGAAGCCATTGTGTGGGACATGGGGTAGAAGTCCCCCAAGATCCAGCTGTAGATAATCTAGTGCCAGGTGGAACAGGGATAGCAAAAACATCTTCCTAAGAATTTTCTGTCCCATGATGAGATTGTCATCTGATACAATGCTCTGGAACAAAAGGAGCGACAGCATCCAAATAACCAACCCCTTGTAGATGCCTTATTTTAGGAAGCAATTACTCTCTCTGCCACACACCTCTGGCTCCAGCATGCCTCCAAAATGCACATGGGAAATCAGAGTGTCCTGTTAGTGCCAGATCCATGCCACAGCGTTGCACTATGGCTGTCAGGGCCAGATGGGTTCAGTTTCCTTGGGCTTGATTTCTGCCTCTTAGAAATGCAACACACAAGGTAAGAAACTGTATTAGTAAA
Organism: Lanius collurio; assembly: GCA_020086605.1. Classification (NCBI taxonomy): domain Eukaryota; kingdom Metazoa; phylum Chordata; class Aves; order Passeriformes; family Laniidae; genus Lanius; species Lanius collurio. Next base: position 2,033,252 of record JACBWW010000009.1, on the reverse strand, counting down.
TGCTCTGCACATAGTTTAATAAAGACACATTAATATTTTTACTTAGAAACAGAGGAGAACAGGTTCCTTGATAACTGGACTGAATCACCACCTAATCAGAAGAGCACTCTGAGCTGTGCACCCATGGTGCCCAAAGGCTTTGAGCACCTTCCTACAAAGTCCCAGCGAGGCCCAGACAGCATCTCTTCTCTCTGCTGCAGCAAAGGAGACAGGGATGTCTCCTCAGGAGAGTGAGCACATGAGTGACACAGCAATTTGTACATCAAGGAGAGGCTCCATTTCTCCCTCTTCACCTGGCCTCCACCAATACATGCAGTCCCACCTGACTCAAATGCTGAAAAATATGTTTCAAGAAGTCATCGTCGCTGTCGTGAGTCATGAGAGAAGAGGAGGAAATGACTCCAGAAGAGATGATTCAACTAAAGGGAGAACTGAGACAGAAGAAAACAGGCAGGAGACTGACAGGAGCTATGGGAGCCCCACTGCTTCAAAGAAGCTCAGCAAAATGTGGAAGAAATTTAGAAAATTCAATTTCTCTTCCTCCATCAACGTCCCTATTTCCAGATTATTTTGTCACTACCACCAATCCAGAATATGAAAAATTTACATGGAAACTGGATGTAAAAGTCTGCTCTGAGAGTGCACTCTGAAGGAGGCCTCTTGAAAGACTAATTTAGGTCAAGGGATCATAGTTTCTGCTATAAAGACAGCACCACATGCTGTTACCTAACCAGCACTGCCAGAATCACTCCTCTGTCAGGTCCAGCATCAGGTGAGCCCTTCACAGCACACCAGAGAGTCTTGCCCAAAACCTAACAAGAAAGGAAGACAGTTGGAAGACAAACAAGGTTATTTGTACCACGGGCACAGTTCAACCCTTGATATAGCACCAAAATATGTACAAATTCTCTGTAAGTCTGTGTGACTCAGAGCAAAGGGCAAGGAAAACAGTGTGACTGATGAGCTGAAATTCAAATGTCACAGTAGAACCACTCAGCACATTCCTGCTGTGTAACTCAGGGCTATTACTCTGTGCATCACATGGGAGCTGTATGTCGTTGTCCAGGTCTGTAGCAAGTTTTATGAGCACAAGGATGCAAGTTCATGTAAAAAGAAAATTGGTATCTCTCATTTTCACTTCCACAATCCCAAATGCAGTGGTGACAGTTTACACCTCTTTAGTCCCACTTCACCTTCTTCCATTCAAGCTAAAACACTTGGTGTGAGTCCCAAGTAGGATTATTCTTTACTTCCCAGAGCAAGGAATTAGGTAAACAACAATCTTCTTCACCCAGGCCCCTACAGTTACCATCTTTGTCAGACACTGTGGACAACCTCGCACCATCTGGACACTCAGGGCAGATTTTGACCACCCTGGACTGAGATCCTGTCTTGAGATTCCCCTGGGCCACATGGGTGTCCTGTGATTCCTGTTGCATACGTTCTCCAAGCTACTTTTTACCCACTGTGGAGACAGGTCACTTCCAAACTCTCACTGCCTCAGTTACACTGCAGTTATTACAATATCCCTTCTGCCACCACAGCACTTCTTCCTGGGCTCCCATCCCTATCTATCAGGTTGCAGGATGACTAAGTCTTTTTGGCTACAGTGCCTCTGTGGACACAACAGCTGTTTTACCTGCTCCAAGCCTTCCCCTTGTCTATTGCCCTGCAGATGCCCTTTCAGTGAATCGAGCTACAAACTGCATCCAGCTGGCCACACTGCCCCATGCCCATTATACAATTTCATGCCACTTGATAAAACTGTTTTGGAGAGGCTACCTCAGCTCCTGGAGGTGAAGTTTCCATGCCCCTCTTGCAGTGAAGAGGGTTGTGCACCTCCCCAGGAAGGCAATTACTTGTCTCTGCTCCAGTAGCAGATCATGGCCCTGCTGCCACCTCGTTATAGCCACTGCTGGGTTTTACTGAGCAGGCACCATTGATCAGGTCACCTTCCTCCACACTACAGATAAAATGAGTCCATTTTAAAAGGAGCGTTACAAAATAGGACAATACATTGGAAATATATGCAGACACCCACGAAGGCAACCCACACACACCATCAGTCACAGGGCTCAAGTCCCAGGCACCAGCACAAACCCTTCAGGCACATCATCTCCTAAACAGGAAAGGCTCCACTTGTCCAGAGCACTTCCACGAGCAATAGCAGGGACACCACAGTACCTCTGCTTCCAGTACATCCCCAGTAAAATGACTGGATCAGATTTGGAGCCAGACTTTTGCAGCCACTTGCATTCTTGTGGCAGCATCTGCAGGTGTTTGCATGATGGGGGGAGGAGATAAAAAGCAAGAGGATACTCAGAGTAAATCCCCACACAGCACAACCTTGCCTCACATGCTCCATGTGAATCTGTCCAACTGCAGGATGCAGTTCCCAGAAAAAGCCACACAATCACAGAAATCACTTTGAAGCTGAGATCATAATGCTACGCCAGCATCAACCCTCTTGTTTAAGCTGAACATCTCCATCAAAGGATCAGCACACAGGCCCATCTCCTTACCTTTAGAGCACGGACTTTCTTGGCCAAGAGGCTCTCAATGTCCCCTGCGACCTTCTCCACCAATTTCCTGGGCACATTCTCCTTGACTTCAAACAGGTTACTATTTTCATTGTAGATCTGAGAAGGGAAGCAAGAGAAAAAGACAGTCAATAGTAGTGAGCAGTACAGCAGTCTTCCTACAGAAAAGCTGATCCTCTAACAGAGAATTCTAGCAATGTGGATTAGGTAACAATATAAGCTTTGGAAATGAGGGGAGCAAGAGAAGAAAGGCTTTGCAACCAGAAAAAACAGAAATGCATTCAACCTGCTGCCCACACCACTGGCTCTATAGCTGCCTGCCTTCACGCTTGCAGGCAATGAGCATCCCACCTCTCACTCAAAGCTGAGCTGCCCATCCCCGCCTCTGCTGAGCCACTCCTGGGGCACAGGCACAGCCATCACGCTTGCTGCTGTACCCATCCTCGCCCAAAGGCATCCCCAAAGCTCACTGACCACCACCCCAAAGCCACTTGCTGAACTTGGCAAGTGCAAGCCCAACTTCTTGGCTGCCCCCAGCCCCCTGCACTGCCTTCAGGGCTTGCTGGGTGCAGGGGCTGGCAGCCCTGGGTACCAGGAACGGGAACAAGGGGATCACATGAAGCAGGATAAGCCCCACATCTCTAATCAAGCAATAGTAATTTGTCACCCTCGAGAAATAAAGATTTCTACAACTGGTCCAGAACTTGACCAGGCTGTGGTGGGTTGTTGTGGTTTGACACAACTAAGCGTCAAGCACACAAAAATCAGTTATTTTCATAAGGGGGAAAAAAATATTGAGGAAAACTAGATAGCTGTGAGGCAAAACAGGTTCAAACTTAAACAGTTGCAGTACAAGGAAAAAGTTTTATTACTAATTAGAAGTTAGAAGATATAACAAGAAATTAAAACGAACACTTCCCCCCCCCTTTTTTTCCCCCCCAGCACTTTCCTCTTTTTTCTTAACTAGCACAAAAGATAACACAACATAGGATTCTAGTCAGTGTTACAGTTCTTGAAAAGTCTCTTTCTTATGCCTAAGGGAAAAAGGGTTTTCTTCTTCCTTCACGTGGTTCCTCAAACTGCCACCAACAGACCTGCCCGGAAAGAAACAATCTGCTGTGGTGTAATACATCTCTTCTATGAAAAAATATAATTTTTTTCACACTACCACACCTGGGCCATCACATGGGGTTATCAATCTTTTTAAGGATGGGTCATTTTGGCCTGAACACAAAGGCTTTTTTTCTGCTACAAGTCTTTAAAAGCCTCTCACTGCTTCTATACAGCCTGGCATAGGCAACTCTTCACAATCTCCACAGGCCACATGTGAGTCTTCCATCCCCCAAGCACTCCAAATGGATTGAAGAGACAAACATGTTGAGATATTACAGTTTCTTACACCTCATGCCAGAAGGATTTTTAAGCTCCGCGCGAGGAACGCGGCACCGCCCCTTTTCTCTGTCACCATTTCCAGCTCTGTCTCACATGGCTCACTCTGACTCTGAAACCTCTGTGGTGAGGAATGTTCTTGTTCAGGCTTTATGGTGAAGAAAGCCTCGCTCCCTTTGTGCTGTTGGCTGCATGGGGTTTCCTTCAGTTCAGCCCAAAGTGTGCTGGCTGCAGAAAGGAGGCTCTGCTGGCTCCATGTGGAGATCAGGGGGGACCCGCCGGTCCTGAGGAGCCGCTCCGGAGAGATTTTAGCTTTAGTGTGCCAGTCCATGGCTGGGTTTAGCTGTGTGCCAGTCCATGGCTGGGTTCAGCTGTGTGCCAGCCCATGGCTGGGTTCAGCTGTGTGCCAGCCCATGGCTGGGTTCAGCTGCCTGGGCTCTGGGATGGTTCCCTCTCCAGCGACCCTCTCCGAGCCCCCCCCACCTCCCTCAGGTGAGCTGGAACAAGAGGGAACTCCCGCCTTTCTGTGCAGTTTAAATGTGTAAATTGTGAGAAGTGTTATTGGTCCAAAAAATCTGTCCATCAACTCAGATTCAACCCACTACATGGGTAGAGGCACAAATCTATACCAGGATTATCCTGAAGGCCAATGCAATTATCTGGATTTGAATGTTGCACCTCAAGTGGCAGCAATGACCCACAGGCCTGCCCTTCCAAGCCACATCACACACAGCAGGGAACAATGCCAGGTCCAAGGAAAGTGTTGTTGGCATCAGCACTGCCCCAACAAGAAGGAATCAGTCCCACCGCAAGTCTTCACAACCACTAAACCCTCAGTCACCTCCTCAGATGATTTTGTGACTTGTTAACTCCACCTGCCTGCAGCCTTGGATGCAACCAACACAGGGTGAAAAGGAAGAGTTTCTTGCCATCATTTGAGACTACAGGAAAAAAAAAGTATTTCCTCATGCCTTATCTTTTCTTAAGTAAGGTACATGAGGAAAACCACTGAGCAAATAAGATTCTGCTTCTCTCTTTATCCTCAGGCTACTTCAGCTCCAGACATGGAGACATACAGGAAGAGAGAACTCTCCAAGGAGGGCTGGACCTCCCCAAGGAGGTAGCAGACTCCATGCTTAACAAATTCCATGCTAAGCATGTCTGGCACCTACCCAAGCTTGCATGATCCTTAGGAGCTGAATCATGCTTCCCCATGGCACAAACCCCTCTCTTTGCTGGAGCTTCATTACAAGTGAAAGACTCTGCCTGTAAGTGGTGGTTTGTTGCAGACCTGGCCACAAGGACAGAGAAAGAGACCAGGGGGTGCAGAAGCCATTTCTCAGGACATATCTGCCCTGGGTCTCAGAGCAGCACCTAAACACAAACTGTAAACAAGCAGCTTCCACATGACAAACACGTACTCAGAAGAACCTCCTCCGTTGCACCCAGGACTAAGGAGAGGATTGGCCAGAGACACCCACCAGGCTCATACCATCACAACTCTTTCTCTTGGTAGAGCCAGCAAAAGTAAAGGCGCAGGCAGACAGGTGCCCAGGATCTGGACAGTGGCACATCATCAACTCAGGAACACGATGAAACCCTCTAAAATGTTGGGAAACTCCTTACTTCCCCCTCTTCTTTCTCCAGACCTTATAATGAGCCGAAGTAGACAGCAACTCTACTTGCTGAAGGCAGCTGGCAATGCATTCAAGAGCCAGAGCAGAGACACCCCTCAGCTCCAGCCTCCCTTTTCCTTTCATGGTTAAACAAAGCAGTTTCTGAGGCTGAAGCCACAGGAGCAGACAGAGACTAATCACAAGGCTGCTCTTTTGGCTGTGCACAGTCCCTTGAGACCTACTGGGTTCATCTCCAGGCTTCCACTTTGCTTTTTGCAGCTCTCAGTGGGGTCCCTGCTCTGCTCAGGCTCCTCCTTTCTTCCATGGCACTAGGAAATTCCTAACAGCAGTTTCTTCCAGCAGCCTTATGTCCACATATACCATTACTTCATTCTAGCGCTACTTCAGCAACTGCTTTTTTCCCCCAAAAAAGCCGAAGGGATTCAGGTCACCTACCCTGGTTGCCAGGACAGTAACCCATCCCACCTCTGTCAGTGGGACAGCACACAAAAGTTTCAGATTTGTCCATTTCTGAGGTTTCTGGAGAAAACAGAATTTCTGTGAATTTTTCCAGTTACTGACTTGCAATAATATGACCCATGAGCCAAGAGCAAAGAGCCAGACAACTGCGATCCTCATCCAACACCTCAGTCCCTAAGAGAGACATTGAGCACAGCTCCAGTGTCCTCTCCAAGGCTCTGCTCCTGCATGCTCCCCACCTGTCAGTCTTCAAGGAAAACCAACCCCAAGCATTAAGTTTTCTGACAATCTGATTTGTTTAAAATGGGCTTCACCCAAATCACTTTGGTCCCCAAACCACCCACACCTTCCATTAATTTGGCAACTCCTGTGTTATTACAAGTGATCACCCTGTGAGCATGGGGACTCCAAAGAGGATGCTTTAGTAAGAGAAGACATTTAAGAGGCATCTCCAGACTCCAGAAGAAACTATTTCATAGAACAGTTTGGGTTGGAAGGGACCTTTAAAACCATCTTGTTCCAATTCCCTGCCACGGGCAGGGACACCTTCCACTATTCCAGGTTGTTCCAAGCCCCATCCAACCTGGCCTTGGACACTCCCAGGGATGGGGCAGCCACAGCTTCTCTGGGAAACCTGTGCCAGAGCCTCTCCACCCCCACAGTAATTAATTTCTTCCTAATATCTAATCTCAACCTCCCCTCTTTCAGTGTGAAGGCACTCGCTCTTGTCATGTCATACCATGGCCTTGTCCAAAGTCCCTCTCCAGCTTTCTTGGTGCCTTTTTAGGCACTAGAAGGGGCTCTTAGGTCTCCCCAGAGCTTTCTCTTCTCCAGGCTGAACACTCCCAGCTCTCTCAGCCTGTCTTCATAGCAGAGGTGCTCCAGCCCTCTGGTCATCTGCAGTGCCCTCCTCTGGACCACCTTCCACCTGCTCCTTATGTTGAGAGTCCCAGAGCTGGATGCAGTACTCCAGATGAGGCCTCACCAGAGCAGAGTGGAGGGCGAGAATCACCCACCTCCCTCAACCCGCTTTTGATACGGCTCAGGATATGATTTCCAGATGTTCTTCACATCAGAGCTCCATCATACCCCGAGCTTCAGACCAAAAAGCTTGTATTGCCAACAGCACAACATCCTGCACCAGATAAGAACACCCCACATCAGCACAGAAAGGGTTAAAGCAAGGAAAGCATGACACAAAGCAATATTCTCTCAGACTCTTTTTTTCTCCCCTTGGTAAGTAACAAAGTCATGTGCTCAGAAGATGCAGGATACCTCCAGCTGAGCAGCAGCAATTAGGAAAGCAAAGAGGAGCAATCTTCAAGGAGAAACCTTTGGGTACAGAGGGAGTCCTGACATTAGTATTTTCCTATTATGAAACAGAAAATTGGCTCCTATTGGTTATGGACAGAAACAGTGCCTGTCCACAAGGGAGGAAAGAACAGAAAAAGAAACCAGGAGCTGTTCCTCTGGCCCTCTCTGCAGCTGCAGAGCTCTGCAGTCTTCGTGGCTGAACAGTTCACTGGCATTAATTAGAACAATCCAAGACAAATTAACAGTGACCATACGTGCATGAGGATGTCCCAGACAGGCAGGGGAATGAATGATGGGGGCTCCAGGCAATTCAGAGAACTTCACAGTCTCCACTGTAGCATTTTGCTTTGGGCTGTTCAGAACGTGGCCAGGTTTTACTTATCTAAGGTGACATTTCCCATATTGGATTTTTCCTTGAGCTGAATCAAAGGGAGGATTTTCTGGCCAAAGACATCCCAAACATTCCTCAGTGATGGCAAAAACCTTTAGTTTTGTCCAGATGAGAAAGCCCTTCTCATTGAAATTCTCCTGTGATCCAGTGCTCTGGGACCTGGTTTTGAAATCTGTAACACCGGTGACCTCTGAGTCAAGGAACTGCTGCTTCTGATTCCATGTTCGTCCCCTCACACTCAGCTGTGTTGGCACCCTTGGGGAGAAGGGGGGCAGGTTGTGTGCTCTCAGCAGACTGTGTTTTACTTGGCAATACCTTGAGTAACAGGCCCCATCCCTTCAGAGCCTCCCTCACAGGCAGGGCAGGTGGGTGGCAATGCAGGGACACGAGCAAAGCCAAATCCTACACGCTCCAGCCATGCTGAAACAAGAAGTAATGCCCCTGTATCAGTCCTGCTCAATGTGGTTGGCAAACCTGAAGTTACTGGACAGGAGAAGGGCTGCAGAGAGCCCCTGAATTACCTACAGAGGGAGCAGCCCTCAGGCAGCACAGATGAGGAAGCTGTTGTACTCAGAGGATGGGGATTGAGACCACATTATGAACGGCAATCTCAATGAAACAACCTGGGAAGGGCTGAAGCTGGATGCAGTAGCAGAAGATCCAGTCCTGGCAGTGGAAAGGAGTCCAACAGTGGATGCTGAGAGTGAACTAATAAGTGGCAAGAGCAAGGGGGAGTGGGAGGGAGTATTAACAGCAGCCAAACAATAGAAAGTACTGAGCAGAAACAAAAAACTAAAAGCAAAAGAAAAAAACCAAAAGAGTGGCAGGTGGGGGGAAGAAAAATCCAACTGTTCAAGACAACCTGCAATGTGAAAAATTTAAGCCCAAATACTCCTAAGCATAGTGCAATCACAAGCAGCCACAAAAATGATTTAAACCAGCCCAGAAGTGCTAAGTGGCCTCACTTAAAAGCAAAGCTGGTAACACAAGCAGCTGCCAGCACAGGATCCCAGCAGCACCTGTACAGCCAAGGAGGCAGATCTGAGACTGCCTTGAAACACCCATTCTCTAAATTCACTTGTTTGCCTTGCTCCTAATGCACAGTAAATTATGCTCATCCCTGCCATTAATTTCCTCTGTGCCTATGTATTCAAGCTGTCAGAGTTTAGAGAAAGCATTTTCCTCTCCCCAATTCCCTGTGAGCTCACCCAGCACCATGAAACCTGGCAGCCTGAGAAGGGAATGGGTGCAGAAGTACTCCCATAAGTGCAAAAATCACCATTTGATGAGCTGCCATGAGAGGGCCCAACACCTTCCCATGGGTCAAGGTATCTGAAGACAGAACATGAAGGAAAATAACAAATCTCAGGAGAGCACCCTGTAAAGCACCACTAGAAAGTAAAAATTGTCTCCTCAGCCTTCCTACCTCCCCTGCCAGCTGTCTCCAGCCTCCTTGTCCAGGACAGGAGGGAGCACACTGATGGTGGGGTACACCTGCAACCCAAAGCAGACCCCTCTCTTCTCATTCCCCCTACCCCCAGCTCCATTTCACATCTGCCAAGCAGCAGCTCTTCCCCACTATCAGAGGGGCAGCATTGCACTGTGCTTGCACAGCATCGCCTCCTTGCCAGGAGTCCCCCATCACCTTCCTCAAGAACAACAGCAACCAAAAAGCTGAACCCCAACAGAGCAACTGGTAACCCAAACAGCTCTCAGCCCCACTGGGCCAAGACAGAGCTGCACCCACACCTCAAACCCCAGCTGGGGTGTGCTCAGGGCCAAGCAGGGAGAAGCTGTGGTGCTCTGGCTCCTGCTGGAAAGGCATCTGATCTGGGTAATAGTAATTTTCCAGAAATTAATTTTTTTTTCTCCACCCCTGTATGAATCCAATATACCAGGTTTGGACAGCTGCAGTCCAAACAGCAGCATTTAATCACAGTGCAAACCTGGCATGTTTGCAAAAGAGCAAAGTACTACGTGCAGCAACAGAGCAGCTGCCTTCCTGCTCCCAGAGTGTTCCACCTCAAAGTTGGGGTGCTCCAGGTGAGGAAGACCAAAAACCAAACCACATCTCTGCAGGCACAACAGCCACCCATACCCAAGACAACCCTCATGGCCCAGAAATGGGGCTTTGCCATGTTATGCCCCACAAAGGCATAATACAAGTTTTCCCAGCCAGCATTGTTATGGGAGGCAGGGAAGGTCTCTGCTCAGGGTTATACTTCAAGCTCCTGCAGCCAGACCCATGCCTGGGATCAGTGTTGTACAGTGACCCAGATATGGTGTCTGCAAAGGGCATTCATTGGTACAGCCAATACTGCAGCAGGATACGGGCCCCGAGAGGCACTGCTTGCTCAGATGCTCATCTAGAGCTTCTCCTGGAGCTTCAGGATCTGTTGGTCTACCTCAGACAAGCATCAGTCTGGCACAATTCCAGTCTCATCTCACCTACTGCAGGGTCCTACCACTTCCCCACAGCTCAGAGTATGAATGAAGATGAAAGGAGAAAACCCTTGGGCAGACTTGCTTTTACCTTGTGTACACAGAACAGACCCCTCTGATGAAGAGGGAGGCTTGAAGAGAATTGCCCAGTGATATAAATGACCAACAAGAGCACCATGAGATGGTCCAGGCCAAGCAAAGAACACTGCAGCTGGCTAACAGGGAAAAGGAATGCCAGACTCCCGAGAGCCTGCTGGAACATGGAGACTGCTCAGGGCCATAGGCAGAGACAGCACGATTTCCATCTCGCCCCTCATCACTGCTGCACCTACTGTTGTTAAATTTCATCGTCTGGTGCTTACAGTCCTTGCAATGATGGTAATCATCGTGGTGTCTATATTACATTAGGAGGATGTCAGGCTCAGTGCAGCGTCAGGGATAATCAAGCAGGCAGTGATAAGAGCAAGAGTGGCCTCGCTGACAGCCTGCCAGGACGGGCAGCGATGCCTGTGCTGCACCTCCTTGTTCAGAGCGGGTCACACACCACTACAGGGATAGGCATGGCCTTCTGGAGAAGCAGTCATCAGCCAGGAAGGTGCTAGATCCTGGTTTTCCCTGTTGAGGAGTCAGGAGAGGAGGAGGTGAAGGGAAGCAGCTGCAGGTGAGCATTGGTGCCACAGCTCAGAGCAAATTTACCCCACACCAACTCCCAGAGCTGGTACCACGGATGCCACCAGCCCTGAGGGCACAGCTCTGTGAGCACAGCCCTGAGCCCAGGCACCCCATAGGGAGCAGCGTGGGCAGCAGCTCCCACAGAGCCCAAGCTGCCCCTTGTGACCACCCCTGCTTTGTCCTCAGCGCCAGCGCTGCTTCAGCGGCCCGAGGACGTGCTCCAGTGTGCGCAGGAGGCAAACAGCTTGACATTTACTAACCCCAGCTCCCTCTCTCCTCAGTGCCATTTCCCTGCTGTGCTCCATCCTTCCACCTACCTCATAAAAAGCAAGCACCCTCTGAGCAGCTCTTCACAGCTCTCCCACAGAAGCAGGACAGGGAAATGTGAAGTTTAGTTGCTCCTCAGGGATGGTCAGCTATAATTGAAGCAAACAAACCATAGAACTAAGGTCTCTCTAGTTCACTAAAGAGCCTGCTAAAAGGCAGCAGTACCACAGAGAACATGAGGAAAGAGGGAAAAGCAGCCCACACCACCAGGGATGGAGAGGTGGAGCTGCTCCAGTGCTCCTGATCCTGCTCCAGCACCCACATCTCCCATCCTCTGTGGCACTGACTGGACTTCTGCTTCCCCAGCCCAGGATCACCAGCCTCTACAGCTGAGACTTCAGCCCTGCCAGCCCCAAAGCAGACCTGGGACTGCTATACATAATTTAGCAACTAGTCAGGGATAAAGGGCTATGCACAGTTAGCCTGGATTATTGAAAACTTCTCCCAGGCTGGAAAGCAGCTTGTAGCCTTCATCATTCCAAACCCTTGTGCGGGGAGCTCTCCGAGCAACAGACCTGCCTGCGTGTTTGCAGAGAGTGAGAATCTTCTGCAAGGAAATTCAGGATCACAAAACTTCAAACTCAGTCTTCTCCTTTCAGATAAGGTGCCACAAAAATAAACTGCTGCACAGTTGAAGACAGAAGGTCTCAACCAGGATGGGAACTCTGCCCAGGCCCTCCTCTGCACGCTCACAGCCACTTGGATGGTGTGCACCCTGCTGCCAGGTCAGGGCACAATCCCCCCAGAGCCTGCTGTGCTAATGTATGAGAGGGAGAAAACAGCTACAGCTTCTCAGAAAAATGTCCAAATGCAGTCAGAAATCACATGATCTCTAAAAATACAAGTTTGTACAGTAAAACAGAAACAAAACAAAAAAAAAAATCCCCAACCTTATCCTGGAGTCTAGCTGCTCTCTTTATTATATGGGACTTAATAAAACCTTTAGTAAGGAAAACGAAGTATTTTTAAAAGGTGCCTCAACCTTCGGGATATGTCAAAGAGTTCACCAGTTTGATTAAGCTATGTCTAAACACACCTACTTCAGATCAACAGTATTAAAATTGTACCTCAAATACCCCAAGTGAATCCTAGGAGGGATGCTGTCACAGATAAAGATGTGCTCTTCTGCTAGATTTCAGGTTGGATAGCATGAAGAAGAAATTCTTTACTCAGAATGTGGTGAGGCTCTGGAATAGGCTGCCCCATCCCTGGAAATGTTCAAGAGCAGGTGGGGTGGGGCCCTGAGCAACCTGATCTAGTGGAAGGGGTCCCTGCCCAAGCAGGGAGTTGGAATGAGATGGTGTTTAAGGTCCCTTCCAACCCAAACCATTCTGTGATTTCTGTCAGAATCAGTGCCTCCACACAATGGATCATGCTGGGTTTTCCCCAGCATCCCTCAGAGAATGAACAGAATGAAGATTGTTACAGAAAGATAAAGCAAGAAACATCTCTGCTCCTCAGATCTCTCCTGGACCCCGTGTGGTTGTAGTTTTGCCTTTTGCACAGCTGCTGGACAGTTGAAAACTCTGTTTTCTTTTATTCAGCTGCTTTTTTCCCCAAGGCTACATGTTTAGGACACTGAAATTACAAAAGCTCAAAGAGACCCAAAATGGGATCTGGCCAGACTCCATTCCCTGGCAGTGAGGAGGATGAGAAAGGGGTCACTGCTGCCCTGTGAGAAGTGGAAGGCACTTCCCCAGGCTCTTCTGCAGTGCCTGGGGCAGGGCTGCTGCAGGTGGGGAAAGGCTGCTCCCTGTCCCAAAGCACACACAGCTCCCTTCTTTGCTCTGCACTGAGTGATGCAAGACTCCCAGATCCTCAAAGACTTGACTTTAAATAAATAACCAGACCTCTTTCCCAAAACAGCTTTATCTTCCATGCCAGAAAAGCTGTTGCTTTTTGTAGGAAGGGCTGTGGAAAAAGGCTGTGCTGTGCAGCCTCTAACACTAAAGCTCCCAGACATATTTTGCAGGCTTCTTTTATCAACACAAGAAAAAGAGTAACAATTACCCCATATTGCCTTTTATTTTTATTGATGGCTACCACTGGCCAAATTCAGCTCTCAGCTGCAGTGATGCAAATTTGGGATAACTCCATTGACATGGAATTAAACTAAATCTCTTATTAGGGCTAAAGCAATTGAAATCTAGGCCAGCATAAGTCAGCACTGTCAACAGTTATCCCCACAGTTTTCTGCAGAGTAATGATCTGTTTTAAATAAATTGAACTTTTAGAAACAGCAACTTTTGCAATTCTCTTGATTTACCTTCTGGTATAGGTGTTGGGGCTTTCTCTGCACTTTAGAGATTCACGTTTACAAGCTTTTCTCCCTAATCTCAAGCACTGGAAGCATTTCTGTAAAGGCACAGGCTCACTGGAAGCAAGGCTGAAAGATACCCACCTGTCCCATCCATCCCCTCTATCTCATTCAGGACCCACCTAAGAGCTGTTTACAAACTCTGCCCTAATCCACTGGTGGTGGAAAGCCCAGGCTCACCTGGGTGATGTCCTTCAGTGTTTTTGTAGAATCAAGCACGGTTTGGGTTAGAAGGGTTAAAGAACATTTTGTTCCAAGACCCTGCCATGAGCAGGGACACCCTTCCACTATCCCAGGTTGCTCTAAGCCCTGGCCAATATGGCCCTGAGCATTTCCAGGGATGGGGCAGCCACAGCTTCTCTGGGCAACCTGTGCCAGTACCTCACAACCCCATAATAAAGAATTTCTTTCTAATACCTAATGTAACTCTGCCCTCTGGCAGCGTGAAGCCATTCCCCACTGTCCTCTCAGTCCATGCCCTTGTCAAAAGTCCCTCCCCAGCTCTCATGGAGCCAGCCCCTTTAGTCACTGAAAGGGCATCCTGCTAGAAAGCCATTACTGATGTTTAATATAAATTCCTCTCTGTTGTGGAACAGGCTTATAAAGCTTTGCCTTATCCTCAGAGGATATGGAGAACAGATTTCCAGACAGCTTTCTTCCACACATTTCCAGACTCATCCTTTTTCCTGCTAGTGCCTTCTGCTCCCTGAGCCAGTGGGGTTCAGGAACTCTAACAAGAATACACCATGTACCTGGAGATTTTAATAAAGAGATGACTCTCTGCAAAGTCATATAGGCTGAGATTTTCAGCTTAGTCCCATGTCAAAAGCCTCACCAGCAAGAGGCTGCAGCATTAAATCCTACAGCTGGCAAACTCAGCCCAAGTTTGTTTTCAGCAGTCTTGGAGAGGTACAGGGGCAGGACTAATAAGTACCCACAGAGATCCCATGGGATGTGTCTTGTGAAGGCAACCTCTACAGGTCTGACATCCAAAGGGAAAGACTCCACTAAAAAATTCAGAAACCTCTGCAGAATCATAGAGAAAAGGGCTGGAAGAGACCTCATCAACTCACGTAGTCTCAGCCTGTTCCCATACCCCCAGCAAAAGGTGGCATCATGGATGTGTTATTTCTAACATAATTACCACAGTTACCTCACTCCTAACCTGTTCCTCTGACCTGTTCTTAAAGAAATCCAGTGACAGAGATTCCTGTGTTTCACAAGACAAAATGCTCTGGTACTTCACAATCCTATTTGAAAACTTTTTCTGATGCCTAAGTTGAAAATCCCTTGCTGCAATTAAAAACCATGTTTTTGGTGGAAAGACCCCAAATTAACAAAGAACAGGCACTTCTACCTCATGCTGCTGTGCCCTGTTATTATTCTGAAGATTTGTCCTACTTTCATTTTTACTCTTGTAGGCCAAAAAAATCATACTCATTTATTCTTTCCCTACAAGTTAATGCTTTTCATACCCAAGTGTCTTGGGTTCAAGTTACAATTAATGTGACAATTAGACAATGTCCATGGTAGAGCATTCACCATGATCCTATTCCAAACAGTCCACAAAATATCTGGGCATCAATCAAAACTGGGGACCTTCATCAGGTGTCCAACCCCAAAACCTTGGGGGAAACAAGAGTACAGACCAGGAGTGAGGTGGAGAGAGAAAACAGTTCAAAAAGAAGAGCTTCAACAGGATCCATCTCTGCTGTGTCCCACCTGTTCCTGTTCTTCCACCTTCCTCATCTTCACCACCTCCAAAAGATGTGATTCTGCCAATGAAAACCTGCAGCTGTCAGTCAGAAGTGCCTACTAAACCCAGCTTGCTGCTGCAGCCCCCCTGCTCCAGGCTGTTTCTGCAGGGTTTGCCAGCACCCAGCTCCCAGTACCATGCAGGTGCCGCTGTGACACCGCAGCCCTGAGAGCCTGCTGAGGAGCCCTTTAAATTAAAGAGAAAATACAGTGGGGACCTCCTAGCAGAGCAGCAAACTTCCCTTCCCCTGCACCAGCTTCCTCCTCAAGCAGCTGCTCTTTTAGCTGGGGCTGTGACACACAAGAAAGAAAGAGGGCTGCCCAACATCCTCACGGGAAGGACAGACAGACTTGTCCTCATAACCATCCCATGGATCCAGTTTTCCTGGACCACACAAGGTTTCCAGCACTCACTGAGCTGCCTCCCTGCTGGCACCATCCCTGTTAACATTGCTGAGTGTTCTTCCTCCTAAACCAGCCACCACTTGATTGAGCAGCAATTTTGTGCTAAGAATGGCAAATTCTCCTCCATCAACCCTGAGCACTGCAGCAGGGACTCACAGGCTCTCAGGTCGTCTCTCTGGTCAGAGGGAGCCAGAACAAGTCAGCTTCAGCCCCTGGGAGGGTGATCTTCAACATGAGAGAAGGACCAAGGGCAAGGCACACAGGTACAGCTGATGCACCCAACTGGTGTGACTCACCAGTGCTCTGTTACAGGTTCAGGACAGGGAGCACAGGGCATGCAGCCAGACATATCAGCTTCTGAAAATCTTGTGTGTAGGGTTTATGACTTTTTGCTCTCCACATGGCCAAGGAAGAGGCAGCAGGATGCTCTGCAATCCTGGCATCACTCCTGCTGCCCATGTACCTTGATCACAGGAGAGCTGTCCCACAGTGGGAAGAACTCAGCCCTCCAGGGCCCCATTACCCCCCAGGAATAACAGGGTGCAGGGAAGCACCCACAGTGTGAAAGCCAGAGCTGGGCCAGGGGAGCCAGAAGTACTCACTCAGGTCTCCTCAACCACCATCACACACATCTGTGCACACACTTGCACTCCACTTGCCTTGTCCTCTCCTTCTTCAGTTCTTTCCCAATATTTGAGGGCTCTAGTCCCTGCTGTTCCAACCCTCTGCCCTGCACACAAGCACACATAAACCCAGAGCTGAGCTCCAGACTCACCTGCATGCACAGGCCCCCACAAAGCACTGTTTAGGCTCCACACTTGCTCTCCCTACGACAGCCACGGTCTTAATTAAGCTTTAGGCACAGACAGAGAGTAATTGGCGTAATTGTCTGGCACTCAGGGCTGAGAGAGGGGACTTGGTCAGTATTCCCCTCCTGCCACACATGCAGTACTGACCAGCCTGCGTGATCATTTGCAAATCACCTTCCTGAGTTCTGCACTGACCTCCCACTTTGAAAGAATTTATTTTTAATTTCTGCAAAGTGTTGTGGAAGCCTTAGAGGCAAGGTAGCACAGCAATTAATATTCCACCAAGAGCTCTAGGGACCGACCAGTGCATTAAAGCTTTTACAAGCAGAAACAAAACTCTTGCACAGCTCAAACCAGACCCCCAAAGCACTGGTAGATTTTTTTCTGTACTTTCCATCAGTATCAGGAAACATGTATTTGGCCTGTCATCACACATCCAGAGCAATGGCTCTGCCAAATCTACGAAAACACAACAGGGGGAGCGTAGGACCGGGGGTGGATTCAGATCTACTCAGTGTAAGAAAAAGTTGCATCGGGCACCACGTATGGTAAACCATTCGTCTCCTGCTGTTCCAGCATAAAGTTAATCAGGGACAAAAATTAATCCCTCCTGACAGCATGTTGCCAATTTCTGATTTCATCCCCTTTTCCTCGTAGCTTATCATCAAGGGAATGGGAAACTTGTGGCATGGACAAGCCTGTCACATGCCTCTTTCTTTGGTAAAGGCTCACACGCACCAGCCACGAGCTCCTGTACACTGCGAGCAGCACGTCCCTGCTCTGCACGCACGCAGGTCCCCTCACATCCACTCACCCACCACTGCACAGGTAGCGAAAAGTCATGCATATGCTTAAGGCAAAATATGTGCCCAACCATCAGCTTTACTCCAAGACAGTGGGAGGGAGGAGAGAAAACAAAAATAAGACAGAAGAAATCCTCTCCCCGGAGGGATAGCACCAGAAGAGCAAAGTGGCATTTACAAATCATAAGCACTTCCCTTCCCCACTCAGTGCTCCTTTGCCCAGAATGTTAATTAGCATTACTCGAAACAGCAGCAGCAAAAGCTGAAACCCAAGCAGCCTCAATTGCTTGAAAAGAAACCTGGTTGAGAATTTTTTTTCAGATGAGACATTTAAACTCAAATGGTGAGATGTGATGGTGATGCATCAGGTGCTCTTTAATGCCACCTTCCAAGTTCCCTCCTAAAACTAGGGAATGAGTTCTAAAAAGAAAACTGTAATTTCCCAGGGGCTGTGGGATTTTGTCTCTTGTTCCAAATGTCAGGGCTTTATTCTATACCTTATTTTTGCAAGCCTAGTGGCTCATGGATGGAGCCCCACAGTGTGGAAGCAGCACCCTGCTCACTCCCACAGTCCTGAAGTGTGTCACTTCACTCCAGGCTGGGCAACCCCCAAGGCTGCTTTGCAATGCATTTTCGTTGATCACATAATAGAAAAGTGGGTTTGCAATTATATTAATAATAGTGTGGACTTGGGTTTGTGTCATAAATAAAACTTAAATGATTATATAGACCACATGTAGAGCTCTTTGTCTGGATGATCAATACACATCTTAAAGTATCACTACATTTTAGCTACAAAAAGTGCATCAGGAAACAGTTCACAATTTGCTTCTCCTTTTAGTGCCATTTCCTTTCTGACTGTATGTGTCTCCTCACCCAGCTTATCAAAATTACCACCACCATCAGAAAACCCCCTGCCATGAGTGAGTGATGCTGTGTTTCTGGCACACCTGGTGCCACAGCTTACACTGCCAGAAGGAACCTGCACTCCATCTCCTGAAAAACACAGACAACAGGGTTGCTGGAATTAATTCCTGATGAAATTAGAAGCTCAACAACATCCCATGGGCCGAATTTGGTTCTCAGTACCAAATCCACACCCTGCTCCACACCTGAGCAAGGCCCCAGACTCAGCAGGGATGGTCTGACACTGAGAACCTGCACTGGCAGGCAGTGAACACACCATCATCTCAAAGGGGTCCCAATACAACCCTGGATCAGAAGCAAAACAAGAAAGCCCCAGTGTTCCTCCTCTGAGAGCAGAGTGTAGGAGCATCCTCCACCATGTGCTGCAGGAGCATTCAGCCCCATTAGCTCAGATGTGAAGTGCTGTTGTGAAAGCACCAGAGGAACTGGGGAGGGAAGCAGAGTCTTGGCCACAAACCCATCAGGAGAGCAAATGTGTTCCAGCCACTTGCTGAGCTCACAGGAGAATTGCTCCCCTCCCTCCCTGCGACAGAGCTGGGCTGCAGATCACAGACACAGATCACCAGCCCCTGCATCCCAGCCTCCTGCCTCAGGCCGTGGGCATGTCCAAGGCAAAACTGGCATGTCCAAGGCAAAACTGGCATTTTGCACATCTCCTGCGAGTGTGGGGTTCTGCCCTCCTTCCACTTTATTTTCCCAGATCCTCTGTCAGGCTGAGGAATTTCTCAAGTAAGCCCCATGCAGAACCACTTACTCAACAGGGCATAATTGACTCTCATTGCAAAGAATTAAGTGCTCTCAATAGAGATGTCCATTTTTAATGCCTTTTTTTCATTCTTACTAATGAATTAAGCCAAGATAACACCAAATAGATCCCAGATGAGACCGATTGTCAAGAGGATGAGGATTTTATCAATAGATATTTTTTAAAGGCAACTCTGAAAAATCATAATAAAAAAAAAAAGATACAAGCAACCAAAAATGCCTCATCCTCCTTGAAAAAGCATAGAGAAATCTCTCCATGAGATTCCTTTCCCAGTTATATTGGTTATTACTGCCTCAGCATGGTTTCTAGTTATGTGTGCATTTGAAGAAAAAGGAAAAAATGCCTGAGTTCACTAACCTCCTGTATCTGAGCCTTAGAATGCTTTGGTGAACATTTTGCATGAAATGACCCATAAAGTAATTAACAGTTTATTAACTTGAAGGGCAAGTCACAGCACCACCACAGAAAGGTAACACACTGTTTCTAGATAAGCTGGGGAGTTTGTTCATGGACACTAATGCTCTCACTGGTGGTTTTTTTCCCTCCCTTTCTTTTTTAAATAAAGGCTTGCTTCCATTTTCTCCCACCCAGCTCACTTCCCCACAAGCCCACTACCCTTCTAATTCATGGACTAGTATCCAAACCTGCCACAGACACTGCTTCCTGAAGATCACTCCTCCAAATTGCAGCAAACATGTACTGTCTATCTCTGCTTGCTCCAAAAATCTCTCACACGCAGCCTGGAAATGTCAAGCGCTGTGGCTCCCGTCATCTGTTCGCTACATCTCAAATGCTTGTTCAGATCTTCCTGTGCCCTGCTACTCAGGGTCCCTGTTCCTGTCTCTTCACCTTGCTTAAGGTGCAGGAAGAGGTCCACCCCCCCTCTCACCCCTGTTCCAAGCAGCTCAGGGCTCCCAGAAGGAGGAAACCACAGTTCCTGCAGGAGTGATTAACCTGGTTATGCAGGATCTGTGATCTGCATCTCCAGCTGGAGTTCCCTGTACGAGATCAGGTCCTGATTTACAGAGCTGGTTTGCAGCCTATGTGACTGTTTGACCAAGCTCATCTCACTTTCTGGAGAAGGGAAGAAGAGCAAGGAATGAGGATCACCCCTGAAGCATCTCGTATGCCAAAGTTTTGCAGTGTGTAGGTAGGAAAAGGACAGGGCAAAGCACGACAGAAGCAGCAATGCCTGGAAAGCCAGGCTGATCTGCTCAGGAATTCAGCACAGTCTGCATGGCCAGGCTGGACAGATGCTGGGGTTGAGATGAGGAGTTTCACACAGCAGATGGCCAAGGAGCTGTGATTTGCAGGTAACCTAATAATCAAGTAGTCGTCTCAATGAGGATATGAGCCACGGGGTCAGGAGGGGTTGGCACCCTTTTCCCCTTTCTGTAGAAGTCACTGGACAGTATAAAGCAAGGACATTAACTGTTTAACTCTCAGCCACAGCCAGCAGCAGCTTCCTTCCAGAAAAATCCCTGTAGGGCACAACCAGGAGTCAAAGCTGTGATGACACTTAGCCCAGAATCCACAACTGGGCCACGACAACCAAGGGGCTGCCACCTTCTCCCTTTCCCCCTTACCACAGCCCTGGTGCCAACAGAAACAACTCTGCAGCAAGTCTGCTCAAGTCACTGATCCAAATAAACTAACCCTCTCCAAACTTCCAGCTGG
Source organism: Lanius collurio (assembly GCA_020086605.1). Taxonomy (NCBI): domain Eukaryota; kingdom Metazoa; phylum Chordata; class Aves; order Passeriformes; family Laniidae; genus Lanius; species Lanius collurio. Next base: position 2,012,622 of record JACBWW010000009.1, on the reverse strand, counting down.
GAATATCAAACCCTGAGCACATTATGCCAGCTTGAACCCCTGAGAATGCCAGGAGTGACTTCTTCACCCTGTGTCATTGCATCAGATACATCTTGTGGCAGCAAGAGAGAACGAAGCAGAAAAATCCCAGGACAGAGCCCTTCAGTGAAAATAAAAGCCATGTTTCTGGAAGCAATGAAATGCCAGTACTCAATCTCTACAGCCCCCAACAAAAAACCCTGTTCAGATATTTTTTTCATTAACTGTCACAAAATGATGCAATGCATATAGTGTAATTATGCTTAAGTGCTTTCCATGTTAAATGTCATTTCAGTTATCACTTTTTAAATGCAATTTTTATTGAGTGCACAATAATAATTTAGCAAGTAAACAGGCAAGTTACAAGAAAAGAGTGGAAGTGCAGGGGGAGGTGGGAAAGCCTCAAGTGTGACAATGAAATGCACTGGGGTACACTGAGCTGTTACTGCTGAAAGCTCAAAAAGAATTATAAAAAAGCCATAAATTACAAGGTTGCAAAATGCAATAAATTACAGCCTCTACAAAAGGCAGATAATGGAAATGAGAAAGGAGAGAGGGAAGGGGGAGGAATCTACATAATTTGTCACCACTGACCCCAGACATCTGCACAGCCTGCAAAGAGCGCTGGAAATATTTGGGTGTTTCAGTCTCCTTAAACAACAGTGCTCAGAGGCCAGTTGGGAGTGGGTCAGCTTTAGGGGTGCTTTCCTTCCATCAGCACAAATATGGGAATTCTCCCTCAAATGGAGAGTCTTCCCTGCTTCAGACATACCTTGGGGAAACCAGGGAGCTCCAGGCTGAAGACCAACAGCCCCATGCTTTGTAGAAGCTAAAACCCATCAGTCTGCCAAGCCAAGAGGAATGGGATGCAGTCAAGTGTTGGCACAGTCAGAAGAGAGAGGTGTGAATGTGTTAATCCCACCATTAATCACAGAATGGCTCAGGTTAGAAGGGACCTTAAAGATCATCTCATTCCACCTCCCTGCCATGGGCAGGGACACCTCCCACTAGACCAGGGATGCTCCAAGCCCCATCCAGCCTAGCCTTGTTCACTTCCAGGGATAGGACAACCACAGCTTCTCTGGGCAACCTGTGGCAGTGCCTTAACACAAGATTTTCAAGGGTACAACCCTTACTCTTTTCCCTTTGCAGAGAAAGGTGCTGGGGGCCTTGGTGGACACCAAGTTGACCATGAGGCAGCGATGTGCCTGCGCAGCAAAGACAACCAGTGGTACCCAGGCATGCCTTAGAAGTGCCAGCAGGACAAGGGAGATGATCCTTCCCCTTCACTAAGCACTGGTGAGGCCACTCCTGGTGTGCTGGGCCAGTTCTGAGATCCCAGTGCAAGGGAGATATGGAACTACTGAAGAGTGTCCAGAAAAGAACCACTAAGATGGTTAAAGGACTGAAGCATCTCACATACAAGGGAAGGCTGAGAGAGCTGGTACTGCTTAGTCTGGAGAAGAGAAGGCAGAGTGGGATCTTATCAGTGTCTATAAATACCTGAAGGGAGGGTCTGAAGAAGGCAGAGCTAGGCTCCTCTCAGTGCTGCCCAGTGGCAGGGAGAGAAGCAGCAGACACAAACTGAAACACAAGAAGGTCCATCAAACCATAAGGAAACAAATGATTATTTTTATTCCCCCCACTCCCACTGTGAGGGAGACCAAGTACTGGTAAAGGTTGTCCAGAGAGATTGTGGGATCTCCCTCCCTGGAGATACTCAAAAGGACTGAACACAGCCCTGAGGGACCCACTCTGAGGTCTTTAATACAAGAAGGTGAACATTTTACTGCCATTCAGGGTACATGGAGATGCTGAACCAAAGATGGCAGCAAAGACAGACAACCTTCGACAGAACAAGAGGAGCTGGCAGCCAGGAGACAGCCCCTGCTATGGGATAACACATTCCCAGCAGAAACACTCTTCAGCAGCAAAGCCAAAGCCCTTTGGAGGAAGACAACTACCCACATCCCAGGCACGAAGGGCAAGAGCAGGCAAGAGGCTGCCAGGTGTGGGAAGGCTCAGCTCCCTATCGATTTCACAGCCGGCTGGGTCCCCAGGAATCGGTGCCCTTGGGGTTTCAGGATTTTCAAAACAAAGCCACCAACAGAAAGGAAAAACCCATTAGAGTAAAACCAACAAACAAAACAGAGGCAGCCAAGTTCTGAGAGTAGAGATGAGCAGGATCTTAATCTCTGGAAAATTAAATCAGAAGAAAATGGAACAGGCACAGATTTTGGCTGACAGAGAGCATCCTCCTTTCAGGAGCATGTGTGCCAGGTTTATTTGATTAAAACTCTTCAGGATGGAGAAAGAAGGGAGTGTTTTCATTACTGAAGTAGGAGTGAGGAGGAGGTGGCCTGTAGTTGCCATTGGACCATTTTTAGTACTAATGGTAGCAAATAGTCCCAGTGGATGGGAGTAAATGATTGTACAGGTGATTATTTCATTCTCTGGGGATGGAACTTTTTTTGCAGGAACAGGATGCAGGCTTTCTGGTGTCCTTTGGAGCTCTGGGCTTACACTGCAAGGTCTGAAATAGTCTGGCAGTTGTTTTTACTGTCTCCAGACCTCAGGGAAGAGAAAACCAGCTTTGACTGACTGGGAGCCTAAGATGAGGTTTTATTACTGCAGTGGCAAGTCCTGGACATTCCTCAGCCAGCACCAAAGGCATAGGACAGGCTGGACACTGCCAATGGCACCTCAAGGGCCCTCTTGAAATGAGCTTGGCAGGGCTCAGCTTAACTCTCAATCTGTCCACTCTTTTCCCTCTGTCTAATCCAAGTCCCACCTACTGAACACCACCAGAAGAAAGCCTGGGCACCATCCCGAGCATCAGCCAGGAAAAGAAACCAGCTTCTCAGCCTATGTAGGCAGAAAGGCAGAGGGAAGGGGAAGCCTGTGCTCACCGCCTCCATTACAAGAAGAGAGGCTGAAGAAACTCAGGCAGCAAAACAAGCTGGGAAAGGTAGGTCAGGCCACAGCAAGCCAGTGGAACACGGGCAGGCTGGCACACATGGCAGAGCCAGCAGCACACACTGCAGCCCCAGTGCTTTGCCAACACTGCAAACCAGGCAGAAAGGTTCCTTAAAGAGAGGGCTGAGAGCTCCATGGTCTGCTCCTTCTCTCCACTGCTCCCTGAGCAGCCCAGCCTCCTGTGCTGATGTGCTCCAGCACAAGTTGATAATGAGGGCACAGCACGAGCAGGGACTGGCAGGCGCTGGGCTCCAGCACTTTTTGCCCAGCAGGAGCTGAGTGCTAACTCTTCTCTTGAATAACTAAAAAAAAAAAAAAGCCAGCATCTCTGTTTCAGATGCATTGGGGAGAAAAGGCTTCAAAAGTGCCCCCAAAGAGAAAAAGGAAGCAGAAGGTTAAAGGGAATGCAGTTTCCAAGTGAAGAAGCAAACCCCAGAGTCTGAGTGGTCCTGCCACTCTCCTCCATGCTCCACTCGGGCCCCAACTTGCACCAGCTCCTCTGCCCACAGGCCTCCAGTTCAGGCACATCCCAGGAGCCCTCTGTCACCCACATCCCTCCTCTTGTCATGCTGTGGCGTTTTGCTTCTCTTACCCAGCTCTCCCTTGGCCCTCCTTTCAGAGGAGGCCAGCTAGCAAGGACAGTGCTTTTAGAGCCCCTGAACTTGTTAAGTTATTCATCAGCTCTGTGATGCCAAGCAGAACAGAGTCACTGAACTTTACCAGAGACACCCAGAGGTGTTACCAGCCCTGGCAGCTCACACCAGCCTCTCCTGCAGACAGCCCCTTTGTTCACACTGGTAACCACTAGCTCAGGATGTTCCTCTGCTCACAAGTCACCGTCCCCCATGCACAGGGAAGAGGTAACCCACCCACCAGTGACTGCTTGAGGTAAGCAGAAAGCAAAATACAAGGCAGTATCCTTCCAGCAAGATCACTGTCCAAACCCACAACAGTCCCTTTTAAGCCCCCACATCTCCACGCTGTCCTTGCCTTCAACCTCACATGCCAAAGAACACAAAATATTCTGCAATTCTCCTCATGGCAATCGATTTCAGTGCTGCTGAAGATGCACTGGTTTCTCCCATGTCTAATGGGTTAGGATAAAGCAAAGCCTGTCCTTACACTCCCTTTTCTCCTGCCCTGCTCTCTGCCACTGCAGCACAAAGATCCCTCTGCTTATGGCCAGAAGACTATAACCCTGTTGAAAAAGTCTGCTCTGTAACCCCTCAGCTTCCAATTTATATGGACAAGAGCTACAAAAGCAATTTGCCATCTCATTTCAGGATTCTGCCAGCAGCTACAACATGGAAATGAGGGAGGCTGCTCTCAGTTGCAGCCTTTAAATACTTTGACCAGGCTTACTCGCCTGACATTGCTGCCAGCACCACATTGCCCTTACCCAAAGCTCCCTGACACCCAGAAGGACAGGTTACTGAGGGTTTGGTACCTGGGATATGATTTTTACAAAATTTCCAGCTGCATACTGAATGCTAAATAAGAGCTTGGGCACAGAAAGCTGAAAAACCCATCACCTCCCCAATAACCCTAAATCTGGGCCCTACCTCATCACGCCTCTGACCATGACTCATTCCCACAGTGCTACACCAGTTAGAAAGTGGCCTTCTGAGTTCCCCTCAGAGCTGGTAAATTCCTCTCCTGTCTCTTTCCTTTCCTGCCCTTGTCCAACTCTCCCCGAAACATTGAGGAGACACAATCATCGCACCAACTCTTGATTTTGGGAGACAGCAAGTGATGGCCCCAAAGCAATCAAAACAGAGGGCACAGTGCAGGAGAGCTGGAGTCAGGCTAAATAAGGGGTGCCCCCTTCCAAACAGCCCCTCCTGGCACGGGCTGCCCCCCAGCAGTGTCTGTCCCCTCTTAGTGCTCTGGAACCAGGAGGGATAGATCAGGGCTGCTGAATGTCCCCATGAAAGTGAGCAGAAATCAATGATGTGCCATTTGAGCCCTTGAGATAATCCTATCTAATCAAACAGACCCAGAGAAAACAGCATCTTACCGGCCATAAAACACCAGAGGCTTATTCCCCTCATAAATACTGAGCTGACACCACCACTGCTATAGCCCCTTTGGCTCTTCCTCCTCTCCTATCCTTCCACTTGAATGGCTGGCTGCTGACAGCTCCTAATAACTTGGACTCCAATGCGGCCCCTGACTGCCTAATCAGGGTTACATTAATGAAGTGGTTATCTCATCCAGCCTGACTCCAAAACATCCTCTGCAAAGCAGTGCCCATGCCCAGCACACCAGAGAAACAGGTACTTTCAGCAGCAGCCCATGGCTGGTGGGGTCCAACTCTGCAGCAAGAAGTGAGCCCTAGGCAGCCTGAGGGAAATCCTGGCTCTGCTCAAGCCCACAGCAGAGTTCCTTTCACAGCAGAGCTGCTGATGTCTCACCCTCATTTCAACCTTCACTGCTGTAGCAGTGGCCTGTGTCCTTCCCTACCCCTTCTCCCAGAGCTCTCAGGAATCACCCAGGCACACAGCCACAGCAAGGAAGTCTTCTCACACCCGCTAGTTCAGGGTAAGGAGAAAGCACACCTGAGCCTTGTGAACATGATGAGCATCAGGAGGAGCTTTAGCTGGACCCCTCCTACAACAGAGTATTTGGCACTTTTCCTCTGATATCAGGGCTGTCCCAATTCTTGCCTTAGAACTGTGGGCTAAAACTCCTAGCATGCCCTGAATGCTTGGCTGCACACCCAAAGGAGACATGCACGTGTCACAGTGAAATTAAGTTCTGACAGGGGAGATGGTCTGACACTTCCCTGTCTGCTGCCACTCAACCTGAGGTCATGTGCCACCACCTGCAACACAGGTGATGCAAATCACAGGGAACTGCTGAGTTCCAGGACATTTCTGCAGACAAGCTCACTGAGGTTACATGTCCCAGAGCTGAAGGAAACACAGATGGTTCTCCCCAGAGACACAGAAGCTCAGGTGATGAGTGATGAGGGCCAGCTCAGGTGCTGCCTGAAACCCATCCTTCTTCTGTTTTGCCTACGGAAGGGACTGTCCTCATCAAAACTCCTCTGGGATGTTAACCTGCCTGCAATAGCTCTCCTGTAGGGTTTAGTCTCCTCGGCATCACCAGTTTTGGCTTTCAAATTCCCAGGAGCTTCCCAGTGTGCCCAGTCTTTCCCATGAGAAAAGCTCTCCATACTAAGGAGAAATCCATCTGCAGAAAAGCAGGACACAGCATGCAGCTGGGAGAGGTTTGGGGAAGCTTTTCCCACTTCCTGCAGGGTGATGGAGTTACCACTGCTCCCCCAGCTCTACCAGTCTCCCTGGCACCCCCTGTGGAGATGCAACAGAGACCTCTCTCCCGCTCTTTCCTCAAACAGGGCAAGGAGGGTGGGAATAGCAAAGCCAAGGGGAAAAACAAAACAACAAAGCACCGTATAATCTGTATATTTCACCATTTGGCAGAGGGGATTTTTTAATCATTTAATAGTTTTAATCCTTTATCAGATGCTCATCTAAGAGGATTTTGCTGCACATACAAGATTTGGTACAAATTCATTTGCAGTAAATATACTCATTTAGCAAGTTTATTTCCTGCCTGGGCACTGAGTGAAGTAAGCTGGCTGCTACTTTACAAAGGTGGCAAGACCTTGCTGGAACTACTCTGTGCTCTATTTTTCCTGATTTTTGCAAGCCAGCATCTCAGCTACTGGAGAAAAATGACACTGGGCATCCTCAGAGCTTTGGACAGCACCAGCCCTGCACCCCAGCCTCTAGGGCATCCCCCAGAGATGTGGAGACACCCACCCTGCCCTACCAACTCTGTATTACTGGAGACTTGCTGGCTGTTTCTACACCAGTAACAAAAGGAGAACACAGCACTGCCTCACCACCATCCACACCAGAGCAGGCAGTGAGGCCCAGGCTCCCCAGGGCATTTTGGCAGAGATAGCCCAGGTGAGATTAACTTCTTTTGGGGAGAAGAGGTCAGCCACAAGGACGTGAACCATGCAATGCCACTTGTCTTCAGAGCCAGAGAATGGGCATGAGCTTTTTTTACTTATTAGTAAAGATAAAATTCTGATGAAAGCCCCTAGGTTTGAGGTAGCAGAAAAACAGACTGGCAGAGCAGGCTGCTGCTGCTATAGAGAGAGGGTGCAACCTAGGGGAGATAGGTTTTGTTCATTCCTGCTTCATTACTGGCCCAGCCATGTCCTCTTGTGCCCTGTGGCTGACTGTCAGTCAAGGCCAGCCCAGCTCACAGTACTGGGTAACTGCAACAGGCATGGTGAGGGGCTGCAAGGGACACCCAGGAGCACAGCTGAGCCACAGCTGCCCCCCAAAGTCCCTCTTTATGCAGCTGAAATCTCCAATTCTCAAGGTATTTTGGGGGAGAGGAAATAGGAATGAAAACTACAATGCATTTACACCTGAGGCTCTGTTAATTTAGAAGTGGCCAGAAGATACCATCTATATAATAAGAGCAAAGTGTTCTCTATGCATGCAAGGCAACTGCTGAGGCACAGTAAAGGTTTTCCAAGTGGAATACAATTCATAGGATATAAAGATACTGCTTTAGATGGCTTAAAGCTACAACAGAGCCTGCTGCAGGGCTGATCCTTTCTCATGTTTTTGTGCACTTCAGTTTCTTTGTGTGTTTGCTTTCGGCTAAATACTCAGCAACACCTTGTAGGAACTGAAGCTGGATCCCCCAAATGCCAACTCCGTGATTAACCTGTGGGTTGTTCCACTGCCAGCTTCTCTCATCTCACAACCTCTGATCTTCATCTAGAGAATGGAATGAAAAGTTTTTGCTTCCCTGCAGCTGTCAGGGAATGCACAGGTCCCTCTTACCTATCTTTAAGGCCAGTACAAAGGCCCTATTTAAAAGGAAAGGGCACACAATATTTCCCTGACACTCTATACCCTCTTAGGGCAAAATCCAAGAGCCACATTTTTGTGTTCACAGAGCAGGGAAGCACACAAGCAGCATCAGTGTCAGCACAATGCTGCTTCTTCTGGGTTGTAACATACTGGCCAGACAAGGGGGAAGAGTCAGAGGATGAAGGGCTTGTCTTCTGCCTCTGTGGAACAGCCAGGAAACTGAATCATGCTGATGCATGGCTTTTGGATGGAAGTTTTGATTAAAACACAGAAGTGATCTTGGTTGCATTTATACCAGAAGCTTCCAGCCAAGCTACCTTCCTTTCTCTGGGACACCACTGATGCAATTCCAGATGCTTGGTCAGCTTTTTAGATAATTTTTTTGGCTCCCCAGTTTGTAACTCCCACTATAAGCATGGTGGGGCAGAGAGCACACCTCCCTGGGCAAGCAGAGTGCACCACATCTGCTGAAAGCAGGCACAAATTCTACAGGAGCATAAATAAGTCAGAAAAATACTGTGCCCACTTCAGGCCATGGCTAATTCAAACAAGCCCACCAGTTTGACAGCTTGGTTTGAATGCTCTGGTGCTTGAAATGCAAAATACAACATAGCCCATTACCCCGCGTCTACAGAGAATTATATCTTATTTTTTGTAGTTTATTCAACAAATCCAATAGACTGATCCTATTCTATTCCCTCTGCCTTTAAAACAATCCAAGAATCTATTTACTTTCCTCTTTCCACATGGATGGCAGCAGTGATAGGTGCTTTGGGAGAGACAGTGCCCACTAACATTTATTTATGGTCCAGCAGTGGCTGCAGCATGCAAGCACTGCTTGTGTGCACAGCGAGATACACTCCCTGCCCCTCATCCTCACAGTCCATAACACTTCCTAAACCTTCATTTCTTGGGACAACAAGAGCCTAAGAAAAGACTTCCCAGTGTAAATTGCCTTGGGCACCTTGTGCTGGCCCCTGCCAGAGCCCAGGCACCAACCCAGGCTGGCACAATCCAAGTTTGGCAATTCCCTGTTTGATAGATGGTGAATCTAAGGCATAAAAAGGTGAAGGGTCAGGACCGACAAGCAAAACAGGTCTTCAGCCTCTGGAATATGTTTTCTGTTAGCAACACAAAGCCAAACACATTTTGGGTTTCTAGAAGTGTGTCTGGCAGCATCCAGGAAGAAGCTGCCCCAGGAACTCATTCAGAAGCACAACCAAGGCACAAACAGAAGCATTGAGCTGCTGAGAGGGCCAAACAACCCTGAGCTACTGGGCTCACCTTAATCCATGACCAGATCCAGATCAAAATTCAGCAAACAGCTGTTGCTCTGTACAACAGATAGAGCAAGCCCCAGCTCGGGATGCAGCCTTGCTTGTGTTTTTGCAGGTCCAGAAAAACAATTCAAAAATCTGCACTTTAGGGCTTTTAGCTCCCTGCATAGCTATATCTGATGCATTCAGGTACCAGTGTGTATGTGCCTCCTCCAGGGAATTTATTTTCCCCCTCTTTGCCAAGATAAACAGCATACCAAGCATGAAGGGGGGGAGGAGACAAGGCTGATTTAAGTGATTTCACTTTGCGATTTTCTGTGTTCTTTTTAAGTCGCTTATCCATTTCAGTGCTCAATATTCGGCTCTTTCCCTAATTAGAAAATCGCTAATCTGCTCTGAAAAATGTAAAAGTGAGTCTTGCTTACGTGCGTTGCTTGGAATATGCAAGTGTGTTGGGTTTTGTGTTACTTCCAAGCTCTTTTTAAAAGGCTTCTGGTGTCTCCAGCTGGCATCACTTGCTCCCGTTGAGCCTTCCCCCAGTCCACATTCAACCCCTGTGTGCAGAGCAGTGCTATGCATACCTAGTGCCTCCAAGAAATTATTCCTGCTCTATTCCCAGTAATCACATTAAAACTTTGGCACTCCTATAAATAATATCTTTGACCCTTTCTTTGCCTGGGCAACACCTCTCAACCAGAACAGGACAACCTTTCCACACTACCTCCCCAACACCCACAGCCCTAAAACTCTGGGAAGTGACAAAGGAGAGCTCTCAAAGTGGAAGCTCAAGAGAAGTAAATTTTCAAATCAGACCAGAGGAATACTTCAAGGCTCAAGAGCAGCCCTGAATTAGCCTGTTATAGCCACAAGACTCTGCCAGGGAGCAGCGAGAGTGGGGCTGCTCTACACAGAGGACAAGGCAGAGCCATGGGTGACCAGAGGGCAGCCCTCACCCACCCAGCACAGTCCCACCAAGTCTGAGCAGGGCTGGGTGGTGACAGGCCCAGGGGACAGCCCCAGGCAAGGTGAGGTGACAAGTCAGGAACAAAGAGCTCAGGCAGGAACAAGAGATTAGAGACAGGTTACCTGCAGCATAGGTCCAAAGTCCGTTCAGGAGATAGGATTAGACACCAGACTACCTGTATTGTCACTCCAGGGCTCACCTTGGAGAGAAGGCAGCAGCAAGGAACTGTAACATGAGTCTGGAGTGCACCCATAGAGCCAGCAGCAGGGACAATGCTGGGGGCAGGCACAGCTCCAACACAGCTTGAGAAGACACAAAGAGCCACGTTCAAATGAAGCTCCTAAAGCTGAGGAGCTGGACCTGGGTCCCAGGTGAAGCTGATTAAGTTAACAAGGCTCATTAACACACTGGGGCCCTGCTGGCTGGTCAACACCCACCACGTTCCCACTGTGTGTGCTGCTGGGGAGATCCCAGTCTGGCTAAGAGCAGTGGAGGCAGGGACAGCTGCACAATCAGCTTAGTGTAGGATGGAGAGCAGACCAGACCAGACCGAGCAGTTCCCAGTTCAGCAGTGCTCTGTGCATCAGGAATTCACCACCTGCTCTGACGTATAAATCCAACTGTCCTGAAGGTGAGCAGCTGGTGGCCTTAGACAGCAGTGTCTAAGGTGATTCATCACTACCCTTTTGTGGAAGAAATCCTATTAAGCAGACACTAGCAGAAGCCCAAAGGGTGAGGGGTTGGTCCCAAACCGCTCACCCCAAGAAGGCAGTGCAGAGATCAGGCAACAGGTGAGTGCACCTGCAGAACACGCCTGCTCCCCAGGAATGTGCCTGGTTCTCCTGGGCAGAACTGCTTGCACCCCCATCAGAGTACATAACCCTTACACAAATCCCAGCATTGCTCAGCCAGCAGTTGACATTGTACTAAGAAAAAAAAACAACCCACCCACACACTGCATAACCAGCAATCAGGAAAAAAGGAAATCAGGAGCAGCTGGCCTGCAGTGCTTCAAGCCTCACCTCTAACAAGACACCCACCACCTTAGAGGAACAGCCCAGAAACCTCCTGGCTAGCTGTGTAGTATGAATAGCACCTGTTTAAGGACCACTCCATCTTTTCCCTAGACAAGAGAGATCTCTTTCCTAGGTATCTACACAGCACAGAAGTGATATTAAAAACAGACAGGAACCATCCTGGCCAGGACAACCTATTCCTTGGCCTCTGCACCTCTCTCCCAAGCGTTACGATTGTGGTCTGTCACACTTGGCTTCCCACACACTGAGGTGAGCAACTACTTGTGCTGCTCCAACATCCTGCTGCATCCTGCAGCGCTCACACTGCACATTTCAGGTTTTTTTAAATCAGCTTCTCAGTGCTCTTGTGCCTAAACCTTGCCGCGTGCTGGAAGAGCCATCCTGGTGCCCTCACTCCTCCCTTCTCCATTTTCTTGCTGTTTTGGAAAGAGCTCTGTCCCTGGCTCTGACATGCCCATTGCTCCCTCTGTACAGGTGCCTGTGAGAGCCAGGCCGTGTGCCCAGCACACCCATCAGCTTGTGGAAGACACGTCCCTGTCCTACAGGAACACAGCCAAAGCAGGAGGAAGAAACTGTGCAGCTATAACCAGCAACAGTGCAGCTAAAGAACTTGGAGCCCTCACATTCTGCTGTTTTCCAGGGGTGCTATTTGCTCACAAGCTTTTCCCAAGCAAGCACTTTGCTAGGAAGAGTACTACAGCTTAAATGGTAATTAGTCACCCATCCTGCCTTTGCTCCCAAAGGATCTCCAGGAACATTTTGGGGAAAGACTGTGAAAATTAATCCAAGGCTGACATACAGGCAACATTGCATTGCAGTGGCATGGACAGTTTTCCACGAATTCTCTCCTGCCCAGATTGCTCACAGGAGAGGAAGGGTACACAGCTGCTATCATAAACCTTTCCAGCCAAACCGCCCCGCTTCATTATAGTTTGTCACCTGCTCAGGGAAATCACTTGTCACAAAAATTTTCTTTTCCACTTAATGACTTCAAACTCAATTTGAGGATTGGCTTAGCAGACTGCAGCTGAGGTACCTTTTAAATGGAGTGTGCACCTTCCCTGGGTGTGAGCCAAGGGCTGGAGGGATGACGGTGGAATCTTCCACTCAGGATGCAGAGCTGTCATAAGCTTGGGGTAATTAAAGGCCTGACTCAGCAAAGCACAACAACCTACTGATTGTAAGCCCACACTTATTGTTTAATAAGGAGAAGTCTGTTAAACTAGGGCTGATGAGACCCCGTCCTAAATGAGGGCTAGATCAGGAATAGGGGATCATGACAAGTGATCTGCAGAGCAAGGGAGAGGAAGAGGCAGAGGCCTCTCTGTATGGCCAGACTCAAGAGCATTTATACATTGAAGGGTGGGATCACTTTCAGGATCAGCCCTGAAATGCAGAATTTACTCAGCAGTAAGCAAAGGGAGCTGATTGTCACAGGCTGGTACCTCTAAACTGCTCAGCACCCCCTCGCTGATGAAGCCCACGCACAATTTGCGTTGCCACTACGTACTGAGGTTGGTACAAGACAGCATCAGTCAGCAGGGCAGGCCAATGCTCCTCGTCACTGCAACTACATAAATAATGCAAATACTGCACTCAAGAAAAGTCACAAATAAAAAAAAAATAGATTGTGCCATGAGGGAAGCCAGGAAAATAGAGGTTCTCATAAGTTAAGTGTCTTTCCTCCAGTCACCAAGCAAGTTTCAGAGCCAAAACTAAAAACTGGTGCACCCAGTGCCCTTCTCTCCACCCCACGCTGTCTTTTCAGCATTTTATGCTATAGCGACAAAGTTTCCCTACCACAGATCTAGTCTAAAATTATTCCTGCTTACTGGAATTGCAGAAAAGGATTAGCAACAACTATCGTGGTTGACCTAGAATGATCTGTTAAAATTCTGCACGTGAGTGCTGTTAAATGCAAGCATAAGGTAAGTGAATGCTGTGTCCCACATTCCCAGTGAAATTAATAGGCCCTGTGTTATGATGGAGCAGACACAAAATCATTGCTATGACTGAAGCAAGGCCATGATTTATTTATCTAGTTTGCACTGTTCCTAAGTAGCTGCACACAGTATATTAGGTAAACTTAAACATATATCTTGTTACTTTAGCAGCCCAACGACAGCAATCACACCTCTTCTAAAAGCAGAATAAATTGAACAGGAAACCAATGAACCCACTTAAGAATCTCCTCACAAAGGCACTTCCTTCCTTGCTGCTGGGACAGCCACCCAATCCCACCCCTACAGGTCCTTGTCAGGATGGCTGGAGCACAGGAGTGGTCCTGAAATCCACGCTCACAGCTCCAGGTAGCAGGCTGGGGTCAGCCCCCTGCTCCATTTGGCTCGGCATCCAGCAGACTGAGTGTGTTCTCAGGAGAGAGCAGTCCAAATTAGCACATTAGCAGAACTGCCAAGAATTGAAAGCCCAATGCAACCAACACTTGAGATTTGCTCCAGTGGCTGCTGAAGTAAACCCTGCTCAAGGCACAGATAATAACATGCTCTCTCAGTGACACGGACCCTCCTACAGCCAGCAATCCTGCCCCACGCCAGCACCAACACAAACACAGAGGCAGTGCTATGCAAAAGCATCAGCCCAGATCCTAAAAGGAGACCCATCCTGCAAACAAGATGAAAAAGGTGCTGCATTAATGGAGAGTGCACCAAATCCTGCTCCATGGTTAGCTGGAGCTCAGTGAACCCATCCCTTTGCATGCACAGAGCATCCCACAGCACTGCCTCACCTCTCTTACGCAGCCTCAGAGGGATTCTCACCCATTCATCCTCATCATCATCTCCATCCCTGCCCAGAAACCCAGTGAAGATTTAAGAAGAATGAGAACTTTAAAACATTTCATCATCAAGAGTTAAAAACACTTTCATCAGCCAACTACAAGGCGAGCAGAGGGGACAGTGTTTACTACAATGTATGGCTGAAAACTGAGATTCTGATTTTAGAGGAAGATCTGGTGCTCTTGTGGTTTCAACGTGTTCTTTAAAGCCCTGTAACAGAGACTTATTTCAGCTCCTCTCTCCGCAAGGAGCCCTTAACTTACCAGCAACCTCACTACATTAGTTACACAAGCAACCAGTTCCTGTCTAATTGGTTTATAAGACAGCAGGTCTTCCTTTTAAATGGCTGATTAATTGCCACACTGCCCAATGCAAGGCTGTGATTCACTTGTCTCTGTAGAGACTTAGCAGGGAAGCCTGAGGCTTCCATGTAAAGGAAGGGATTGACACCTAAAAAAAAATGTGATCCAGCCAGAACTAAACTGGCTGGCAGCCTTTCCCAGTAACCTTCCCACCACCTCCATTCTGTAAAAGTCAAGGGAAATAAAAATACTCCCATTTTTACAGCAAAATTCAATGTTCATGAGGGAGATAGGGCTCATTTAGTTTTTAATTTTTCATTTACCTCCAGGTTAAATTCAGGCAGGGAGCCTGATGTTGAAATGGATTGAAACAACTGTTTTAACACAATCCAGCTTCCTTTCCAAAGCTCTTCCATCTCCCCATCCACTGCCAAGAAAGGGACCAAAGTGGACAAGAATAGGGAGATTAAACAGAAACAAAAGTCAGAGTCAGCACCAGGCTGGGCTAATGCGGGCATGGCTTTGTCGTCGGCATTTTGCTGTTTGTTGTCTGCAATCCTTTTAAGGTGGCTGCAGCTTGCAGCCAGCATAATCCTGATTTTGTAAGGGTTGGGGTTTTTTCCTCCCCCTTCCTTTTTTCACATTGCCAGCAATTGATTTTATTTAACATTTTCATTCCTCTGCCTGCTGTAAATAACCACTTGGCAGTTGAATTTCTCAAGTAGAACAGGCAGCGGCTGCTTACTCTCTTCCTGGCAGCTGGGGGGGAATCTGGCAAGCACTAAAGCAAGAAGCTGTTTCAAGTAGCTTTGAAATGTGCAAGAGATTACACGGGTAGCACTTGGAGTGGAAGAAGTCACAATACTGAAAGGCTGAGAACTTATTTTTGAAAAGGCTGGTGAACTTGGTGTCTGAGAGACTAAATTCACCAGTGGGGGATGAGTATTTCATTCCCAGTTCATGGCTCTGCACAGCCACTGATGGATGCCAGCAGAGAAGGGGACTGGGCCACTGCAGCTCGTGGATGCCACTAATCTGGCAGCACATAACTGCACCTAAACCAGCACACAAGGTACAACCCAAGGAGACAACCACCCAGCTTGCCACCTCCTTGTGCTCTGCAAACAGCACTTGCTCACTGCCACACTCTGCTGTGCACATCAGCAGGCTGAGATACTGCATCAGTGCTTGTCACACTGGCCCTGCCTTCCTCCCTGGGGCCCAGCTCTCAGTGTGGCGGTGCTGCATTCCCAAAATGTTCAGCAGGACAAGATACCTCTGACCTTCAAGATACCCACGCCATGTCCTCTCCCAAAGGCTGGGCAGAACATGGCCACTCTGCCAGGACAGCTCAAGACCTGAGAGGAAAAGAACCCCTCATTACTACCCAGTTTATTAGCCAAAAATTTCTATTCTGGTTTATAATCCCAAGAAATTCCTGATCTCACTAGAGCTGGACAAATTTAGGGCCATAGCACACTTCACTGTAAGTCAGCCTTCACAGCAGAGAAATAAAAGAGTCACAGAATCAACGTCAACTGGCAGCAGATGAAATCCCTGGGTTCATCTTAGTCATGCCGGTATAGTATCCGTGTAACTCCTTTAGGCTTAAAGCATTTTATTTGTATTTTATATGATGAGGGAGAAGAAGAGAGGTTATTGCCCCAAAATTGCCAAGCTGCCCCCAAACACAGGAGTTCCCAGTACATGGCTTTGTTGCCATCCAAGAGAGGTTGAGCCATGGAGATCAAGCACAAGAATGGGTATTTATCACCCTGCATGGCTGCATGCATAGCAAAGCGAGCACAAAGTATTAATAATGATTAATTTGTAAGGGTTGCTTTTTAGCTTTTGTTCAGAAAAAGTCAGCATATTCTGAGCAGAGCTATTAACAATACCAACAAGCAGAGCTCATACCACAGGCTACGTGGCCTAATTCCACCCTGCTTTTCCGATGCTGCAAAAAAGCTGCAGTAAAAGATCTCGTCAGTGGCAGGATCCTACCACGCACCGGTCCTCAGCCCTGAAAGGCTCCTCAGCAAGGGCTGCTCGCTCCTCCCCAGCTCCCTGCCCCTCAGCCCGTGCTGCGAACTCCAGTGAATGGCTTGGAAAATGCCCCCGCTGACCTCGTAGAGGCAGAGCGGAGCGGGGATGACAAAACCAGAGCTGGCAGCTCTGCAGAGCGCAGCCCAACAGTGGGTTCACCTTTCCCTTCCCCTCTCCAGCCCAGCACGAGTGGGAGCGCTCGGGAGCAGCGCGGCGCAGCCGAGTGGCAGCGGCAGGCGCAGGAGGGCAGGAGCGGCGGGCACACACAGAGGTGGGCAGCAGCTGCATCGGGAACGCGGTGACGCAGCTGGGCTCCGTGCGCCGAAAAACCACTCGCCAAGGGCACCGGCACAGCGATGCGAGCAGAGGCTGTTCAGGAGTCCCTCGAGAGGCAAGAGTCGGTCTAATCCACAGCTACACAGCAGGATAAAACACTTGCTCCCCCTCAAAAATGTATCGGGGACGCCAAGGGGTGCAGAAGGAGCTCACGCACGGTGCTGGCCAGGCGCTGCCGCAGGGCAGGAGCGCTGCCGTCACCCCCCTGCTGCCACCCGCACCTGCGAGCAGCCGGGCGAGCACGGCACAGGCAACCGCGATGCCACAATCCAGAGCACACTGCGCTGCAGGGGAAGACAGGCAGGGCTAATCCCCTTCTCTCAACTTGCAACACTAAGAACATTAGAGGCTGGTTTTCTATTTGTTTGTTTTTATATATTTATTTTAGTAACTTTGCTTCACCTCTTCTTTTTCCCCAGCAGACAAACAGTGGAGTAGAGCAAGCATGGATAATTCTCATCCCATTTTATTTTATTTCTCTGTGGCGTTTCTCTGTTTGCTTTTGAGAGGAGGGGGTTGTTGAAGCATGTGTATTGCTTAGCAATTACAAATTAGCTTTTTAAATGAAGTGTGCTGCAAGAGGCCTGATATGGCATGTGTGAGTGTGCTACTCAGCCTCTGATGAGAAACAAAAGTGGGAAAATCCCACCCTACAAATAACTGTCGTGGTGCTGCTCAGAGCCTGGTCTGAGCGGGGAGCTCTGCGCAAGTGCAGGGCAAGGAGTGGTCACAGACACGGGCTCCTCCTGGGGGTTTGGTTCCCAGAGACAGCAGAAAGATTTTTTCGCAGACTAAATGGAAGCACTTGACAGCAGGAACCAGGTCAAAGCACAGCTCTGCTTAGGCTTCAGGGAGGCTGTGAGCAGAGGGGAGGAGACAAGGAAAAGGCATCCTCCTCTCCCATCGAGTGGGTTCAGCTTTCCCTGGACCTCCAAATCCAGAGCCTGCCATGCTAACAGCACTCTTTGTGCACGGGACCTCTGGAAAAGCTGAATTTTAGGTGCACCAGAGCACAAAGTTTGGATACTGTCGCAACCTGACATGTCCCACCTCAATGGCCGTGGCAGCAAAGCCAGGTCCCACATACACTTCCCAAGGGTTTTGGCATTGTAGGTCATCACCACACTGAGAACTTGTAGGTCTGCTCTGGATCTGACACCCTTGAGGCAGCTGCTGATGGGAAACACCACCTCCAAGAGCAGTTCTGGAAAGGCAAAATGCTTTCAGCCCAATATGCTTTCAGCCTGCCCACAGATTTAGGGAACCAGTAATTGCCTGCAGAAGACTGGAACCACCTCTTCCCAATGTCTGTTATTAGCAAGTCGAGTGAGTACCTTGTTGTTGACAAACATTCAACTGCAGATGTGCCGTAGCCATGTCCCAACCTTTCTTGTTCCATCACCTGCAATTGTTGCAGCAGCTGATCAAACAAGCATACGCAGAGTGAGCACTCAGCAAATGTTATCAGATATTCAGCACAAAAGGAAAAGTTGACAAATGATCAAATGCAGTTCCATCTCCAGTCTGCTGCTCACAGACAACTGACAAACAGAACACCAATGGTGACAGTCTCCGTCTGAATTCAAAGGCAGGAAGAGAGCAGCAATTCAACAAAACAGCTGCAATAAAAAAATAAATACCCCAAACCCCAGCAAATCCCTTGTACTTTAACTTCAGAGCTCAGAAAACCTCAGCCCCAAAGCCACTCCTCAGAGCTGGGTGAACACCGAGAGCTTGCTCAGATCCCCTCTGTGAACCTTTTGATACCACTTTGGGGTTTCCCTACATCTTTTCAGACACATGTGGGCTTTTATAGTTTATTTTGGTTTACAGCATGGGCAAGAATCTACTTGAAGCATCTTACAAGCGTTCCCAAGCCCTCATTCCCAGGTCCTGACCACTCTGCCCTGTCCCTTCCCCTTTCATTTCACTTGTCTCTGCCCAAGTCATTCAACCATTAAGGAACATATTCTGTAGCAGTAATCTGCCATCCGTGGCCCTGTGCTGCTGATGTGCTCTCCTCCATCTCTCACCTGTGAAGGACTTGGTCTGCTCAGACCAGCAGGAACTGGTATTTTCCACCACACACTCATTTTCTGCCCAGCAGAGCTGAGTGCAATTTTAAGGTCTCTGTCAACCACCCCCTGTCCTTCTTACTACCACCAAACCTTTCCTTAGAGCTGCTAAATCATAAGCCTTTAATATCTAGACACTGTGATTTGAGTTTAAGAAAATAAATCTCATGTTTTATAAAATACTGGCAGAGTTTTTCCCTCTGTTCCTCGTTACGCCTTTTTGTTTCACACGACATGTCCCCCATGCAGACTGTAGCAGCAGCAGCGTGCAAGTTCAATGTAGGAAGAATAAAGAGCTACCTTGAGATTCACAGCATATTAAAATTAACAGCCACTGCAGTCAAATGCTGTATCTCTCTCCAATCTCATTACAAATAGCTTCTAACATAAAACAGGATCCACTTCACAACATTTCATAGAATGATCCACAAGGAAATACAGAAAAGACAAATATATGTCAGAGTTTGCTTGAGCAAAGACCAAGAACATCAAGGGAAGGAGAGCCATGCTGTTTTTGTGCTCTGAGCAGGCTGCACCCCACTCACCACCTCTGCTGACCAGACACTGCTGGGTCACACGGGCAAAGCGTGGGAGCTCAGGTCAGGGCTTTCTACTCTGCATCCAAGAACAAAACAGTGACAAATAAAGGCAAAATAAATGAAGACATTCTAAGCCTGGAGCAAACCAAGCAGGCCAGAGGCTCTCATCTTCGCCAGTCATGCAATCGATGTCCTAGTTCGTCCCGGTCATGTGTGGTTAATCGAGCTCCCAAGGGTTTCTTGACCTCATTTCCCAAGACACAACCTATAGCTCTGCCCTTCCTGGGCACCTCACTTCAGTGAGCCCCTGGCAATTCCTCTGCACGTGGAATGTGTGCCCGCCACCCCCAGCTTCCCACATTGCACAGCCAGCCATGCTCAGCCCATCAGCCAGAAAGAAAACTTTCCATGAACTGCAATAAAAGGCAGAGCCAGGCTGGCTGCAGAGCAA
Source organism: Lanius collurio (assembly GCA_020086605.1). Lineage (NCBI taxonomy): Eukaryota > Metazoa > Chordata > Aves > Passeriformes > Laniidae > Lanius > Lanius collurio. Next base: position 1,992,941 of record JACBWW010000009.1, on the reverse strand, counting down.
GACAGGTTGGAGAAAAGCCACAGACATGGGGGTACCCCACATGAGAGCCCCACCCTGTGCCCACAAGCAATTTCCTACTGTGCTCTCCTCCCCACCCAAGCACAACCCTTCACCCCAGCAAGCTGCAGTCACCACCTTTTCTTTAAGCACAAGAAGGGTGGTTTCTGCCTCAAAGCACACCCAGCTGGCTCATCCCATCCATCCAGGCCAATTGAGTTCGCTAGACATTCAGCAGCCCCATGTTTCTAGGAGAAAAAGTGGTGCTGTCAAGAATTGCAACAAGGGAAATTGCTCTGGTAGAAAAACCTGGCAGCACACATAGCCTGGGAGCCTGCAGAGCCAAGCTTGAGAGTGAGAGGGAGATAACTGAGAAACCAGTGAGCTCTGGGAAAAAGCTTTCACCCCCATTTTGCCACTGGGAATCCCTTCCAGCAAAAAAAGTTGTAGCAAGAGGTCCCTGGGCTTTGTCTCACAGGAGGATGGAAATTGGGAGCACAGATACAGGAGGAAGCACATGGTATGTGGCTTAGTCTATTCCCAAAACACATTTGCAAAGCCAGTTACAACCATGCACAAAGGGTAGAGACTTTATCCATGCAGAACTGGGCTGAGGACACCAGATCCCTGGACAGTCCTGTTGCACCTGACCTTTGCAGGCAGATGCACCTAGGGGAACAGCCAGACATTATGTTACTTCCAAAAAAAAATCACCATCCCCTTTAATCCTCAGCAGCCATGTCTCCTCCCTACAGCCAGTTTCCTTGAGAAATAGACAGCTTAAAATCTCTAGTGCAGCCTCCAGCATCATCAAGTGCTCCACACACAGAAAGGGCACAGACGGGAGCGGCATTCATCAGGCTGGTAGACACAGCATCATTTCGCTGGGTAGCTGGATGTGGTTGACTTGGATTCGCTCTCTCCCAGGAAATGATTGTGATTGTCAGAGGAGATTGGTATATGATTATTAATAACAACACCACAAGGAAAAATAGAAGGCAATCAGCTGAGCGGGGCTGGGAGAGGAAGCAGGGAGGGTTTGCAGCGTTAGCGCTGGATCCTGCTCAAGGCCCGGCAGGCTGAGAGTACCTTGGTACATGTGTTAGGCAGAAAATGCAACTGCATTTTGCTTTTGCAATGAATAAATTCCCCAGATGCCATGCAGAGCAAGTTAATAAACAACAGCAGAAGCAGTGAGGAATAAAGAAGCACAGGCATTAAGGATGGTGTTTGAATAGGTGATTTGCAGAGAGCAAGTCACAACGAGCGAAAACAGGAGCAAGGTGCTCAAAAGAAGTGTTCTTACACCAAAATTGAGCACAAGAAATGGTCAAAAGGAGCTCAGCACTAGATTTTAGGGCATCATCTATTGTTCTGCTCTCTCAGGCACCCAGGCAGAGGGCCCTGGGTGACTGCAGCTCCTGGGCTCAAAGCCACTCATTCAAAGCCACTCATCGCCTGCTTATCAACCAAAGGCACAGACAGGTCTCTCTCTGCAGGGGTATCACAGCACTACACCAGCCTGGAACCTCTGCACCTTCCTTTCTCCTCCAAACCCATCACTATCCTGCATATGGATGCTCCAGATTAAATTGCTTGCCAAAATCAGAAGGCTTGCAACGCAAGGCAACAATACACAGCATGTGCCAAGTCTCAGCTTGGTTTCACCCAAAAAATATCTCCCCATGTGCCCTCTTTTCCCAGCTAATCATCCCCATGATGTGACACCAGCACTAGAATTTCAATTTTATGCTGTATTTCAGAACACATTTCAATAACAGGAGACAAGCCCAAGATAATGCAAGTTGAACCCTTGTCCGAGTGAATCCCAATTCTCCCCTCCGTCCCTCTCACAGCAGAGGGACAGTGGCAAGGGAGGAGGAGGAGGAAGAGGAGGAGGAAGGCAGCTCACTCTGTGCTGGCCTCTCAGGGGAAGGGAGGCAGGCTGCCAGGCAGGGGGAGTGCAGGGCTTCAGCCTGTAACTGTGCAAACACTAATGCTGCAAAAGCTAATTTTACAGAGTTCCACTCTGTGGACTCCTCTTTGTCCCAGGATTCCTCAGCCTGAGAGATTAGCAGTTTAGAGATGGAGAAAAAGAAGGTATTTTAAAATTCAGCATAAACTCACTCAGACTCAATGAGCAAGTCAGTTTGGAAGGGTGGGGATGGGCGCATGAGGGAGGGCTCAAATAAATAGGAAATAATTGAAAGACTAGGATGAAGAAAGAGCATATGTGCCATCCTAGAAAGCTCAATATTCGCTTTCATTTTTATTCTCATCTTCATGCCTCTTTGCAGCTTACTTTCTATCCTTTCCAAGCTTTCCCTGATCTCCAAACAATATTCCTGTCTCTGGCTGCTTTTAACTCCCTATCCACCAACCTCCAGTCGTACTGGCTATTTGCTGCTGTGCCACAGGCTCTCCAAGAGCTATTCTGAGCTTTAGCTGGGATGAGGTATCCAGCCTGCAACAGAAATCCCTGCAGTGAACATGTCATATTATCATAGAATGGTTTGGGTTGGAAGGGACCTTAAAGATCATCTCATTTCAACCTTGCTGTGGGCAGGGACACCTTCCACTATCCCAGGTTTCTCAGAGCCCCATCCCACCTGGCCTAGAACACTTCCAGGGATGGGGCATCCACAACTTCTCTGAGCAGCCCACACCTGTGCCTCACCACTGTCACTGTAAAGAAAATATCCAATCTAAACCTACTCTCTTTCAGTTTGAAGACATCCCCCCCTTTCCTGCCACTTCATGCTCTTGTAAACGATCCCTCTCCATCTTTCTTGCAGGCTCCCTCCAGGTCCTGGAAAGCCACAATTAGGTCACACAGAAGCCTGCCCTTCTCCAAGCTGAACAATCCCAATTCTCTCAGCTTTTCCCCACAGGAGAGGTGTTCCATTCCTCTAATGAACTTGGACTTGCCCCAACAGCTCCATGTCCTTCCTGTGTTGGGGACCCCAGAGCTGGATACAGCACTCAAGTGTCATCCCTTACATGATCCTCCAGTCCCCACCAACAACCCCATCAGTACCTGCTTGGACCTCACAGGCATTATTCTGTCGTCACATTTCAATCTCCAGTGTATTTATCATTGTAAATTGGAGAGGGATGGAGGAAGCTGCTGTGGGGCTGTGATCACAAATCAAACCCCACAGCTTCCCAAGGGAAGCTACAGATGATGCCCCAGGCCTGAGCCCTCCAGACATAAGAACAAAACCTGAGGACTACAGCACACTTGGAGCTTGAATCATTCTCCCCAGCTGAATCCTCCCTGCAGATGAAGAATGGAAGCACTGAGAGCAGCTGCCCCCATCCAGCCGGCACGAGGAAGCTGTTCCTGCACACACAGACACACACACACACACTTGCAGCAAGGGAACAACAACAGAGAAATGGCTTCAGCGGGAGTTCATTACACTTGTTTATCTTCATTTTGTCTCTAACAGATGAACAGTGTAATGGCTTTGGCTTTCCTGGATGCCACAAACCCAGAAACATCCTAATGAAAAATAAATGTATTTACAGGGAGACGTCAAAACAGCCCAAGACAAGTCAAAGTAATGTGCCTGTGTTGGGAAAGAGCGCTTTTATTTCATCACCCCTCCATGGCCTTCGAGCAGATCATGCAGCAGAGAGAGATAAATATTTTAAATAGTGACACTTCAGCGATGCATGGTTGTGCAAGACAGAGAATAATTAGAAAATAAATTACTTTTTTTTGCACGGTAATTCCAAATCTTGAATGAATTGCATTACTTGACAGACTCCGGACCTGTTTCAATACCGAGGGTCCTATCCAAACAGATACAGGGAACGTGGCCTCCAAAAACAGGCCAAAATACAAATAAATGCAGCTTAGAGAAAGTGTTTAAGATCTGCCTGGCAACCTCCATAAATCTAAAAGATAGAAGGCTTCTCCTGGCCTCACACCAACGGTTTGGTCTAAAAATAGGTTAATCTTCCCGAGAGCAAAGGAGCCATCATCAACACAACACTGCCTACAACACGTACCCTGCCCCTGCAGGCACACACCGCTGCTCTGGGCAGGCACAGTCACACGGGGCACAAAGGCCACTGAATTTACTCATTAAGAGCCAAATTCCCTTCCTTAATCCACCCTGGGGAAGCTCACGGGCCGTCGGCCGACCTGCTGCACCGAGCAGGGAGAGTTGCTGTGATTACCTGGAACGGTCTCTCCTTGCTTCATTTCTTGGTAGACCATTTGCATAGATGCAAATGTGGCTTCCCCCAACCCTGATTAACCACACAAATGCATGCTACAGCAGTTGGGATGAATATGCACACACACGCTTTACTGTTGTGCTGACAGAGCATATTGCTTATTTGGGGAAAACAGCGAGATTTCGACTTCTTCCAGTGATGAGGATTATATAATCTCTCCTCCCTTGTCCCCTCTCTGTCTGATTTTTGATTTAACTTGTTGGATGGTTTAATACCTGTCTTATGCAGTCTCTTATAAACTTTGGAAAACCATGGTTAGGATGCTTTAGAGAAAAGTCAATTGTTTAATGACCTTTAGCCAAACCAGATATAAAGCTGGGGCAATTTTTCCCACCAGAAGCTTTCAGTTATAATAGCTTTCAGTTATCTTAGGACAGAGCTAAGTGAGAAAAGTACTTACCAATTTAAACATGAGAAAACCCATACAAATCCCAAAGAGTTGTCATTAGTCCCCCAAAAAGCATTATAAAGCAGAGCAGGCATATCAGTAATTTCGGATGAAATATTTAAAAGCAACTGTGAAAGAACACGCATGATGGAATCAGGAAATTTGATGTTTTAACACTAGACTGGACTGCAAAGCTAGCAATATCTGCAACCTGAAATGCACAGTGAAGCCATCCAAAATTAAATTGTGTGGTAGTTACGTAATGTGAGACTGTATTTTTAAATATATTATGTTTTGAAATATGCTGGTTAACTAGAGTTCTTAAACCTTAATCACGATTGTTGTAATTTTGCTTAATACTATTAACAGTAGTAGGAATAAGTACTTTCAGTATGAAGTTAACAATAAAATAACCACAATTTATTTTTAAATGCTTAAAAAAAAAAATCAAACTCTCACACGATTCAATGAATTCTGAAAAGGGCAGAGAAATGGAACTATTTTTTTTAATTGAGATTTCTTTTGGTTTTATCTAAGAGCTCCTTAGCCTAACAGAATTATACTTCATAATGGGTGTTCTTACTTGTGCAAATCCTGGATTTAAATGCAATCATTGGCACTGCAACACTCTGTTCACATTGCACTGATGTGCACACTCAGAAACATCACCCACCTTAGCACAGTTTTCCCCTGAAGAATATCCTTTGTTTTAAAAATTATTTAAAAAAAAAGTAATGGGGTAGCCCAAGGAGGAATTTGCAATGCAGTATTTGTTAGCACTTTGAAGTTAAGCATCAATCTCAAGCCATTTAAAAAGTGCTTTTAAAAGCAAAGCTGCTAACACATAAAAGCTGGGGAAAGTAGCAACAGTATAAAAGCTGAATTTGCAGCTGGTTTGTACCACTACAGCAGCTGAACTCATGAATCTGACTTTAATTTCTAATTGATTTTATGACTTGGCAGTGAGCATGGGAACACAGGTCGGTCTGTAGGAGGAGACCAGGAGGACAGCTCTGGGCTTGACACCTTTGTGTCCCTAGAGCTGCCCAGGCAGCCATGCAGTCCCTGACCCCCGGCACGGTGAGGCACAGCAGCCCTGCTGGGGAAGCCCTTGGCTGTGGGGATGCACAAGGCACCGGGCTCCATCAGGAATCAAGGGATGGAGACACTGGGGGGGAGGACAGAGATCAAGGACTCCCATCAGCCAGCGATCAGTGGATCACACACAAGTCACCTGCACAGGAGTTCTAAGGTGTCATCAGCCCCCACCTTGCACATGATGTGCTGCTGACTTCACTTGGTTGTACCCGAGTAATGAGATACAGGAATATTAAATAATTTAACCAAAGGATGACCCAGCTGCCTCAAGCATGGCCTGTACCAAGCTTTCAGTTACAGCTATGGAAAATTTATCTTCATTATCTTGTTATCATCATTTGAAACATAAAAAAACTAAGAAAAATTCCTGAAAGGACTTGATAATTAATAATCAATCTTCTTCAGATTTGCTTATAAACTTTCAGAAGATTCCTCCACCCACAGTCCTATGCTATGCTATATTTTCACATTAAAAAGACTATGGACTTCGACTTTAAGTTAAATACTTCTGATTTCCCATAGTTTTGGTACAAGGGATCATCACCTGTTTACAAGCTTTTTACTGAGTGGATGAAGTCAATGCTCTACAACTGAAAACTATAGTGCTAAGAAGGCTTTTATTATTTATTATGGATTTATTATTTTTGTAAGTCACCATCAGCCTTCAGTCCCTGGAAGTAGAGGCACAGCATACCAGTAAACACAGCAAAAGAGATGATCCTACTGACATCCATCAAGAAGTTTGTCTGAGCTGGCAATGTGATTTTCCTGGGACATGGGAAAGACTGGCAAAAGCTAGTCTGCCTCCTTCTGCTTTAAAGACTGAGGTATAAATATAGAAGCTTTGGAAAGTTGCCTGCTGCATTGGAATTGTCATTACAATTGGATTATGATCCTTATTTATCCTCATTGACAAAGTGATTGAGTTTGGTCAGCTGGGTCCCTTCCATTCCTAGGGGACAACAGAGGAGCCCCAAGTCTCCCAGGAAAGCAGCAAAGGTCTGGCACTGGCTGACACAACAGTGATCTCCAGGGTCCTCTTTGGGACAATTTGGACAATCCTGTCTGTCCACCACTTGCTAAGTCCCTCTGACTGCAGAAATTACAGCTGTGAGCTGCTCTTCAGAAGAGACAGCAGCAGAAATGCAAAAATGATTTCCTTGCACACCATGATGTGACACAGACCCAGCCTGAATGCTGCACCCCCCTGTTGAGCTAGAGCAAACAAAAGGTCAGAGATGATGAGAGTTCCCCACAGCTCAGTTAAATCAGTGGTGTGGAATTCCTCTGACCAGTCTAAAAGTTATCTAGATTTTCTAGATAAATGGAGAGAGAGGCAGGCCAGCTGTAAATGGCAAACAGAAGAAATCATCTGCACAGACACTACACTGGGGCATAGGGAGGATGATGAATTCTGGGGTGGAGAGGCAGGGGAAGATTTGAACAAGAATTCTGATATTACCCTTATAGAACACTTGTTCTGTTGTGGTTTAGGATGCCTTCATATTTGACCAAAAAATCCAAAGCATGGAAAAAAGAAAAAAGCAGAAAAAAACAATGACATGCAATCAAGCAGTAATAGTCAAAACAAAATCCAACACACTCCTCCGTGAAGTGTTATTCTATTATGGTATCATCTATATAGCAAAAGCGATGCAAAGAAAGAGAAGTAGGAGGAAGAAGATTCCTAAACCACCTCCAGACATCACAAAGCATCAAGATGCCACTTGTTAACAGCTGGTGTCAGGACTGGAGAAATGAATAGCAAACAGGAAGGATTCGCTGGCTGGGAAAATAGACCAGAACCAAATGCAACAGGCTTGAGACTGTAGCTACCACAGCTGAACCTCTGAATATCTGCTGGACAACAGGCATATCTGAACAGGAGCCAGCAGTGAGAATTGGAACTCCTGTTCCCAATGCTGCAAATAGAATCACAGAATGGTTTGGGTTGGAAAGGACTTTAAAGATCACCCCATTTCAACCCCCTTGGTATGGGCAGGAACACCTTCCACTAGACCAGGTTTCTCAGTGCACCATCCCACCTGGCCTGCAACACTTGCAGGGATGGTGCAGCCACAGCTTCTTTAGGCACCCTGTGCCAGGGCCTCACCATCCTCACTGGGAGGAATTTCTTCTTAATGCCGAGTATAAGGCTACTCTCTTTCAGTTTGAAGCCACTCCCTCTTGCCCTGTCACTCCATGCTCTTGAAAATAGTCTCTCCCAATTTTTCTTGCAGGCTCCCTTCCATGAGCAGAACTGCAACTGCAGTTTGATGTACCCTCAGCTCAGAGGTGCAGTGCTCAGAGAAGGACATCTCAGGGAAAGACAAAGCTGCTACAAGGAGTAAGGCAGAAACTAGGAGGTTACACTGCATGTTTAGAAGAGAACAGATCTGCAACAGACATGTATTATAAGACCACAGCACAACAGATGGAAAGAAAGAAATATGGTAAATATTCTACAGCACATACAAACAGCCCTAGAGATATACCAGAACAAATACAGAGGAAGAAATTACTACATATAGCTAACAGAGATCCACATTAGGAAAGGTATTACAAGAAAGATTACCTCCATCAAAGCCAACCCCTGGAGACCTTCTCAGGGTAATGTTTGTCCTCAGCAGCTGCTGTTAAGGTCCTTATGAAATAGGGACACCTTTTATTACAGCACCAATTTCACTTCTGCTCAGTCTTTCATGAGAAAAGTAACTTAAACTGAGGCAGACCACAACAACCAGAAGCAGCTTGAGCCTTAGACCCCCATTTAGAAGCCTGGCAGGGGAAGATTTAAGTGGGTTCACATGTGTGATTTCTCCAGGGTTTGCTGGATCTCCAGGAAGAGGGCTGTAATAGCACATGAGAAGCTGAAACTAGAAAGCTGCCAAAATCTACTTCTCCCTGCATTCTCACAAAGTAGTGCAAAGCCCTGTCGTGCCGAAAGTTTTTCTTTGCTTTTAGTTCAGGCTAATTTCTACCTGTTAAGTGCTAATTTCAAAACATGAATTACAAAACACTCTCAGCGTGCTTATTTTTCGTTTGGTTTCCTCTTAGAAATAACCAACAATGCACAGTTTGTCCCCAGATTTTTCTGTGGCAGGCGTTACTAACATTCACTGAATGTGAATTCAGAAATCCTCACTGTGGGAGGGAAATCCATCAATAGATTGCTACACCAGGGAGATACAGAGATCCTGCCCAGGCTCCCAGAGCAGGCTGAGACAGAGACAGGACCCAACCAGAGATGTCCTGAGCAATTACTTTCTACCTGAATCACAGAAGTCTTTCCTTCCAGCTCAAGTTCGTGCCCTGTCTGGACTAACTGAAGCTTCACAGATTTACTGATCCAGAAATAATTTTTTTGTCATTAAATCCTAAATCAAATGCAAGAAAAAAAGGTCAAAAATCAAGTGGGATGTGTGATTCCTCCAGATGTGAGTGGCTTAGATAATGAGCAGCCCAGAAAACACAACATTCTCATGCCATAGAAATGTTTCTGTCTGCTTCATTACAGCAATAATAGAAAAGTTTCTGTGATCTCCCTCATCAGTTGCAGTCTATTGCAAGGGTTACAGCTAGCCACAAATTTTAGACTGGGATGGTGAGGCCTGTTCAGATGGCACGTTTTCATTCATCTCAGATTCAGGCTTGAGCACAAGTATTATATCCCCTAATAGCAATAGCTTATTATGAATTACATTTTTTTCCTGTATAATAATTTCCCCTGGAAAACAGATTTTGTTTTCTATTGAAATATGGAGATATGTACAATATAACTATCACTGGTTCCCATAAAACAATAATCCAGCATGGAATATAGAATTTGCAATTTAACAGGGACCTACATTTCTTTAAGGGTTTTGGTTTGGTTTTCCTTTTTTAAACTAGTTAATGAGCCACTTCTAAATGAAACTAATCTTGTTAATGACAAACTTATGTTGAAGAAAAAATAGATCTACCCTGCTGGATTTTAATATGAACATGCTTCTCTTTAGTACACATTCCCCCAGTTTTCCCTTGTCCTTTTTCAAAAGGAGTCGTGCACATTTGCCCCCTGGAAATGCTAAAGGCACATTTAGATGTAGGATGGTCAGCTATTATTCCCACTGATACAGCTATACAACCAACAGTTTTGGTAAACCAAACCTCCAGCTGCAAAGAATCTTTTTCTTATCACAAAGACCACCAAGACTTACCTGCTGAAGCAGAGCATGTAAAGTAAACCAGTGGAAAGAGGACTTAATGGATTATCAGGCCTAACCACCTAAATTATTACTTGAGCTTTTCCTCCTGATTTGTTTTGGACTTGGTCAAGTGATTGCAGAAGATCCTGTGTGCAGAGGGCTGCAACTGAGGCACCAGAAAGAGTTCCTGTGTATATGACATTATGGTTTGTATGGAGCAAACCAGCTGCTGAGGTGAAGAATTCAGCTGTGCCCCATCACGCATTTGAAAGTTATTTCCAGAAGGATTTTTTACAGGTTTACTATTCCAAATCATAAAGTAAGCTGCTTTTGCCAATAGTTCAACATAGCCATATTGCAGAGTATAGTTCCTGGATACTCATGAACTGGGTGAGGAGGCTTTGGAGATCCCCTCTGCAGCATCATGAAAGACCATCTCTACCACTGGGCTGAAGATATCCAATAACCAGAAGCTGAAACAGTGGTGGTGCAAAAAACCCCCACCAAAATCAACCAACATCAAGAAAACAAAACAACCCCACCTTCCCACTTCACATGGAGCAACTACAAGTGGGTTCTGACTGATCAGATCAACCTGTAGCTTTATTCAGACAGGTGGAGTTTATTCAAATAAGTGCATAGACAAATACATTCACTATTAACTATGTGAAAATATTGGGGCACCACAGATTCAAGCATGTGACTTCTCTGCTTCCAGCACAGCAGTGCCACTTGGGAGAAAGCTCATAGTCAAATAGAACTACAGTATCTGCAGTAAAATACATACAAAATTACCACAAAAGTAATTGCTTTTGGTATAAATGGTCATCTTCAAGGTTTTCTCTAGCATACACAGCCCTTCAGAAAGAGCAAGAATAAATTTACTGCATGTGAATTTATTCAAAGCTAGTAGATTCAGTATAATGAAATCCTCCTAAGTAAATATCTGATAAAGAAGCAAATGCTTAGCACTTGACCCCGGGAGCTGGGATTTCTTGACACACAGCTGACATGCAAAGCAGCAGGAACCTCAGGACTGCTGGCACAGAGGAGTCAAGCAAGGAAAATCTCCAGGGGCTCAACTCCTGGGAGGAGATGGTGCCATACAGGGACTGAAACAACGAGTGCCACAAGAGGGTCATCTCTGTGGGGGACTCTGAAAGCCCCCAAATCACAATCCGTGCTGCACCCTTCCTTTGCCATGAAACACCCTGCACACATCTAAAAATGGTGATTTTTGCTGAGTTTTCTCCCAGACTTCATTATCATGTTGCTCAGTATGTGAACAGCAGCACACTTTGGTTTTCCCTATACAGACAGGTACTCCTTGTGAGGAGAACTTTATTAGTCTGTTATAATTAAGAGAGAAAAAAAAGCTGCCATTCACTCGCATGAAAATCTTCACTCCCATGACACCTGCTCCTTGTCCAGAGTGTTGTTACCAGACATCCCACTGGCTCAGGAGCTGAAAGGCTTTGGTGCCCACTGTGCCATTCAGTGGATGAATGTAGGATGGCATTTCCTGTGCCACAGATCTTCCCACATCCCATTCCCATACAACCATTCATACAGCAAACAACAGAGGAGTCCTGTTGGTTATGGGTGACAGCAGGGGTGGCAAACTCTGCTCCTCCAGAAGGAACTGAGACCAAGGGCCAAACCCATGGTGACCACTGACACCACATGTATGGTGTGTCATAGAAGATGAAGTGCAAAATCTCTTTGAATCCATGTTATCTCTGCATACAGCATGTCACTTAATTGCCCAGAAAAGCCTTTTGGAGAAGCATATGGGAAGTTTTCCCATGAAAAATGACACCGCTCAAAGTCTTTTCTAGCTAGAAACCACTCAAGAGAATCTATCACTGCTGACATCTGGGACATAAGCTTCAAAGCAGTTAATTTACCATTTTAGCTTGAGCCAGTTTCCCGTAGACATTGATATCCAAAGTAGGTAATTGTTATGCCAGAAAGCAGAATCATTAGAGGAGAAAAAAGGTGAAGAAGATACCTATGCAGTAATTCTCCTGCAGTATCCAGACCTGCCAAAGCTTAATTTAGGGTTGCTGATGACCCCTTCTTTAGCCTCCCACAATGCTGGACTTTTAAGACAATGCTTCTACAGGCTATTCTACAAGATCATGAATAGCTTGTAGAAGCATTGCAGTAACAACCACCAAGACAAACCCCCAGCAAGGTCCCAAGCCAGAACAACAAAGCCTTTGTGCATCTCTGCTGGTACAACTGCAGCTCACCTTTAGCACCGAGCTCAGGCTCTCAGCTGTGCTAATTAACTGCTTAAGGAGTTGTCACCGTCTCGGTGACGCAGAGCCAGCAGCCATTGCCACCCCTCCCCTCTCTGCCGCAGTCACATTTCCTGCTCTTCTCAAGGACCTCCTAGGGATGGCTCCCCATCTGTCCCCTCCACAGCCTCCACACACCCCTGCCCTGCCTCTAAGCAAGAACTGAGAGGAGCCAAACCACAGCGACTCTTTAGAAGCAAATGCTTCCTCTGTCCATTGTGTCCCCATCTCTGTCACTCCAGATGTTAGCAGGAGCTCCAGCCCACAGCAGAGTTTCTGACCACACTGACAAAGCTGATGTCCTACCTCTGTCTGGCACTTGCAGCTACAGAGGACACACAAGGACATCAGGAACTTCTGCCTAACACACCCCATATTGTTTACTGCATTCAGAGTGTGCACCCCTACCATACCCATATAAATCTTGTGGTGATGGACAACACAAAAAGAACCTGCTAAAACCCCAGGAATCTATTGCAATAAGGTCCTGGAGGAGCTGAGTAACTCCCATTACATCATTTGGCTGTGAATCCTTTCCAATCAGCCTTTTCAGTGGCTCCAGGACTCTTTCTAGTCCATGAGGCTAGGACCTGTGATAAACCTGATCCTACAGGCTGAAAGTATACAGCTTTACTCTACTGATACCACTCCTGGGGATGCCCACCCCACAACCAGCAAAAGACCTGTAAAAAGATTCAACAGCCTCATCAAGCAGGGCACAGTCCAGAAATCACATACCACTTTATGGGCTGGCAAGTGGACATCCCCTGTAAAACTAACACCAAGCCTATTCTGTGACTGCACCTGGGCAGTAACCAGCTTTTGTTTAAAAATTACTCCCCTCATTTCCCAGCCCTGCCTTCAGAGCTGTGTGAAGAACACTGCTGGTTATTTTTTAGAGCTGAATCAACACGAATTCAAACTTGACAGCAACTTAATGACTACCATCAGCAGCTCTACACAGAGCAGAGCAGCAACCTCAAACCAGTGGCCAACTGAAGGGCACCCACACGCACCATACACACCTGTCATGTATAAAGGGATCTTCTTTACCTTGCTCTGGGTATCAGCCTATGTTTTAGAAATGAATCAGATTGTAACCAATGTGCTGGAAGACAGGCCAGGCTCCTGGAAGAGTGGGGCTAGGAGATGGTTTCTGCTAGCAGAGTGCTTTCAGTCTGAGGTTTGCACTGAAGTTGTTATGCCGACAGCTGTGATGAAAAATCCTTCCTTGATACTGCACTGCAATAGCAGGAGAAGCCTGATTCCTTATTAAGTTGTGTAAGCAGAGAGGTCAAGTCTAGAAGTGCTGAAAACCTGCAATTCCCTGCCCTCCTTTGGGATGCTGCAGGTCAAGGTGGAAGTACAATGGGCAAGTACGTTTGCCCTGATGCTGCATTTGCTCTGTGGGTAAACAGAGACCATCGACTCCCTGGGCTGTCATTCTGGCATCTTTCATGACCACTAACCTCTCTCCTAAAAGAAAAAGGAGGTTTTATTAGAAAGTCAGTGGATGATCCAAATGTCAGAGTGAAAAATCCAGAGGAAGGCTAAGGATTTTTCACTTTTTATTTTTCTTTATACAGCTGCACAGGAGGTGAGTGAACACCAGAGCGTTTTGATTTCCTGCCTGGTTTCAATAAATGTTGCACTCCCAGGCACCCAAGGGACTGCTGCGGTTTGTCAAAACCAATTAATTTTCTTCCACAGAATGCTTTAGGCACCTGAAAATGTCGTTTGAGAGCTAGCACACATCTAAGGAGGAGGGAAAGCTGGCAATCAACTGCGACTCGGGCTCTGCATCAGGAGCACAGCCCTAAAAACTCACACCAACAGCAGAGGCAAGGAGAGGACGATGGCTTATCACTTCAGTCATGGGAGGGAGCTGAGGGCAGAGCCAACGAGAAAATGCCATGTGTTACAGGCCCTAGGAACATAAACAAGAAGCTGCCACTTGAGAAACTTGCCAGAAATAAGTTTCCTAAGGGAGAATTCAAAGCTGAAAGTTTCTCTCTCTTACTTGCATTTGCTAGGATTCACTGCTCAGTGCTAATAGATGTAGTAATGAGCCAGAAGAGACAAACTGAACAGTTGTTATTAGGGAAGACATTTGGTAGATAAGCCCTGGAGCTGAGATTCACAGGTTCCCTCCCTAGCCCTCCATCAGACTCTCTGTGTAGAATGAGGGTTTTCCTCATCCAAGCCTCAATTCACCTGTTTACAGAGCCAACCTGTGATGTTTTCCTTCTCTCCAGAATTGAGATGTGAAAGTAAACTTGTTTGCAAGTAATTTTAATAATCAGCCATGAAATGCACTAGAGGTAAGCATGGTATTACCATACCAGGGTTACTTTTTAAGTGAACACCAAGTCACTGGGCACTTAAGAACACATTGGAGCTATCATTTCTACTCAGAATTGGACATACCCAGTAGTGATGCTATGAATATTCCATGTATTCACCTCACAGCAAATTATTATCACTGAATGTTAGGTAAACCATCTGCTGCTTTCTACAAAAGGCAGGGACAGGGATGAATGTTTTTCTTGCATGCTAGCACTTTAAAAAAGGGCAGAAGACAAAAGATAAGCTGAATTTTAAACAATTTGAGTTGATTGTGGAGTCACAGGCAAGTCCTGCTAGAGCAGGAAATGGTACAACAGCTGAGGTTTCCAGCAAGCACCATAGTAAGGCCCAGCCTACTCATAAAGCACAAGGAAACTGGGAACCAAGGCTCCTTTGAAGATCCCAGGCCCCTTCTTCTCAGGTCCAGTGTCATCCTTGCTGGACCAGTGACAGAAACAAAGAACTTCCAGAATTAAAAATGACACCATGCTGAGCAGTAAGTGAGCTTTATAGTGTAACAAATCTTAGAAGAACAAGGAATAAATCCGCCTTTTTTTCTTTTTCTGTTCACCAACCATAGTATCTTCAATGACCTACTTGTTTTTAAAAGTAATCCAACATTTACCATTACAATCTTCTTTGCTCCTCGAGTCATACAAACCCCCTGCTGTCTCCTTCTTCTCTATTTACCTGGCCTTACAGTCACAGCAGGGAATTGAAAATCTGCTCCCTGCCTCCTAGCTACAAGAAAAGGCTTTGCTTGGGCATCCAACAGATGATAACTAATGCTACTGCTTAAACAATCCCTGGAGTGGCTCCTGACACATGCAGACATTTAGATCCTGCCACCAGTCCAAGCCACACCAGCCAGGCATTTAGGAGACTGCCCTGATAGAAACAGCCCTGCCTCTCATTCACAGCATCTCTTCGCATCAGTAAATCTCATGTTTCATTCAAGCAGGATTTTTCTCAGTGCTCTTACTTACTATTTAATATTTATATTATGGTCAGTGTCCAAAAAGCATGACACTGTTGGTTATAGTAGGTGCTGAACAAACACATACTAAATCTGTCTTGGATGCTTCCAGGTGTGAAAGGTCAGTTAGAAAAGGGAGAAAAGTCAATAAAATCTCAAGCCCAGTGAATAACTGAATCACAACGAGCAAGGCCAAATATAAATCCAAAATAATGAAACAGAGAAATCCTCTAAAATGTATGAAAATAAAGAGGGGATGCCCCACATCTATCAGCTGGCATTGATCAGCCCAAGAGCAACAGAAAAGGAAGGAGAATCCATAGCCATTAGCATTACCTTCCTTCTACATTTCCTCCCTAGCCTGTTCATCTTCCTTCCCTCTGCTCTAGATATGACCTCCCAAATCATGAGAGAACCTGGTTTATTCCTAAGACACAAAAAAGTGTGGAGTTTTTCAAGCTCATTGTATACAAAATTGTCAAAGTACGATGCAAAGGATACAAGTGTTGGAAAGCTACAGATCCCTGATGGTTTCCAACATCTGGAGTCTCCCAAGAGGCAGTTCCTCCAAAAGCAGAGCCATCTCTTTCAATAAAGCCACAGCAAACTACAGCTTTAACTATAGCACAGATTCTCAGTCTTCAAGCAAAGCTCTCCAGTGCTGAAATCCAGCTGATCTGCTTATGAGGATGGCAAGGCTGATCTAATAACAGACTCTCTCTCCCTCCCTCCCAATAATATCTTAACTCTAAATAATTAAAAGGAAATAAGTACCTATAAAACTGGCAGCATCATTGCAGGCCAGTAGGTCGGCACGGGTGGGTGTTTGAAATGAGGGGCCCATTCAGGTTACTCACTTCAGATGTCAGAGGTGATCTGCTGTAATGAGGCACAATAAACATGCTCACTTAACATGCAAAGTGCCCACTGCCATTTACCAGGCTGGAGCCACACTGCAACATAACAACCACAACTGTGCCCTTGAGAAGTCACCTCCTCCCTGGCCTCCCCAACTTCCCAAGCCTTCCTGCATTTCTACACACAGAGCAAAGGAGATGTGACACATCTTACTGCTTCCTCCACCCAATAACCCCAAGTATCTAACAACAGTTTCCTTCTTTAAACCTTTCAGTATAACTGTATTTCACTCCTCCGCAGTCCGGTGATGGATGGAAGTGATGGATCGTCCACAAGAAAGCCAGGATCCAGTACTGTCCAATTCCTACTGCTTGCTTGACAAACCCATCAGGAAGAGAAATGCAAACTCCCCAGTCTGCAGCATTTCAAGTTGAAGGGGCACTTAAAGCCTATAAATAATACTTAAATTGTAGAATGGGAAAAATCTGAAATTACAATGGAATGCAGATACATATTTTCTATGTTTTGTATCTTGATCAGTGATAGAGTTGCATTTTTGGTTATCAGCTCTGCTCATAGGAAACTGAATTCCAGGCTATATCAATTCCCCTGTGAATGTAAAGGAAAAGAACCATCTGGACAGAATAATAAAACAATTAACTTTCCATTAAAGAATAATCTATGTATGTTTTTAAGAAGGGAAACTTTAATGATCTCCACCTAATTATTCATCCTGCATTCTGGCAGAGCTGGTATAGATTTTGCCTTGCTTTATTTTTAAACACAGCCTGAAGTTAACAACTTCAGCTGCAATGGATGTGGGGACCACACAGGCTCCTTCAGTCGAGGGGAAGACAACCTGGATGAGGGAGGCTTCCAGAAACATCAGCCAAGGTCTCATCCTTCCCATGGATTCATATGGCTGTGTAAAGGCAACAGCATCAATTCACAGAGTTTCACTGAATATTCATGAGGATTTTACAAACATGGTTGTTGACTGGCTGGGCAAATCAGCTGCATTTCTGGACGTGAAACACAAAGCAGCACACTCAGGAGATGCTCACACCTGAACATCAGTCTGTTGAGTGCTGGGCTCATTTAACTTGTCACTGACAGCAATATAAATCAGAAATGACTCCATAAAACTCAATGGCAATCCCTTCTGATTGGGCAAACTCACCAACTGGCTGCAAGTGTATTATCTCTACAAAGTAATTCTATAAAGTGAAAAGGTTCAAAGCAAGGGCTTTAAGGACTGTTACACTGCCTGTTACCCTTCTAAACACGCCCTCCTCTAAGGACCTGCTGCCTTTACCCACGATGGAGAACACTCCAGACTGCACCACACCATGGTTTTGCAGACCTGCTCAGCACTGCCTCAGTTTCCCAGTGGATAATACTGATGAGCCAGTAAGTTTGCATGCCTGCACTTCATTCCAGTTTACACAGCGCTTTCCAGCCAAGGCTCTCAAACATTTGGAAAGGACCAAATATAGTTTAAGCTAAAATTAACTGGAACATAAATACCAGGATTCAGCCACCCAGATCACTCCTTTAGAACACCTACCTGGCACTCTGGGCTTTCCAGCATGAGAATTTGCACATTAAAGAGCTGACAAATAGTGAAACAGTGTCCAGGTAACACTTTGCTACAATTTATTGACGACTGATTGAGTTCAGGCTCTGTGACACAGTGCAGGCATGTTTATCCCTCTCCCCTGCAAGCTGCTAAGTTTTATGATCTGAAAAAGTAATTAAAAAAACCCCAACATAATCCTGGCACACAAACTAGTCACACCTGAGTCCTACTGGAAAAATCCCTGCCTCAGCTTTCAAATGTTGCAGAACATTTTCATTCACAGCTTCTGCATAAACAGAGCAAGTATTGAGCCTAAGAGTCTAAGGCATTTTAGCCTCTGAGACTTGTAGTCTGCTCTTTCCCTAGAACTGTAAAAGCCCATCTTTCTGCACTAAATACATATATATATATACACACAGAGACACAACCACATACACAGATATATGGAGACCCTGATGTCTCAAAGCAGGGCCCCTGTATCTGCCAACAGGCTGCACACTGCATCGGCACAATGGCTCTGGTGCAGGATCTGCACCACCCACTGGAAAGGATTTAGTGAGGGGTGCTAACGTCACACACTGAGCAGCCACATACAGCTATAAATTATTCATACACATTACTCTAATTATGCAAATGTACTAAAAGCTGGAGCATATGTTTCCCTGACATCTCGCAGTACGGATGCAATATGGTTCTAGTAGAGAGAAAGAGTGAGAAGTGAGATGATGGGTGTAAGGGGGCTAACGATGGCACACTCTGGCCCAAGCAAGGGGTGGCAGAGGATCCCTCTTTCCCAACCAAGCTGCTGCAAGCCTAAGGACATTTAAATGCTCCTCCTTGGTAATACAGTGTTGGCTTTGCACAGTGCTGAACAGAGTGCTGAGGCTGCTGAACGGCCCAGGCAGATTAAAATAAACCCAAGCAGTTTGGAACAGGAATGTGTTTATCTGGCATCGCACACTTCCTCTTATCAAACATGAGGAGCAGGGGAGGGCACAGTGATGGTGTGCGGAAGCAGGCTGTGTGCATGCTGGTAGGAGAGGGGGAGGGAAAACAGGAGAGCAAAGCAAGGAGCAGACAGATTATGCATGAGCTTGGGAACCAAGGGCTTGGGGCTAGGCATCATCTCACTGGGCTACGGAGCCCATACTCCTGGGCAGTCCCCAGATGGGCACTAGCTGTAGGAAAACTCGGTAGGGTCCTTTCTCCCTGGCAGGATCTGGAAGAGAGCAGGCATTTAGTGCTGCTGTAGCATCAGCAGGTGGCTTTGTGTTGCCCAAGCTTTGGGGTCAAACTCCTCTCAACTCAGTTGAGCACTGTGCAGTCACTGGGCATCACTCGTCTGCCATTCCAGGGGCTGGGGCTGACACCTCAGAAGGAAAAGGCCAGATGCATTCTGCTGTGGTGATTTGAAGATAGTACTGGATTGAGTATCAGAAGATTAGGATCTTATTCCCAATTCTGCCACGTTGGGAATAAGAACCATATCACTTTGTTTCTGTGAACACCCAGTCCATGTGACAGAGCCCTTTGGAAGCAGACATGCTTCTCAGACACAGTGTCCAGAGCATTGTGCAGGGGGGCTCTGATTCTTGAATCCTTCATTTAAAATTCCATTAACACTTCTCAGATTCTCCAGCCCTGCTGAATGACCAGGTGAGTATTTCTACACCCAGAGAAAACAAAAGAACAAATTAAACATCATGTAATACCACAGTTACTTGGGAGATTTAGGCTAACTTATTATTATTCCAGTAGTTACAGGATCAAAAAAGTTGAACAGAAAACCTTGACAGCTCCTTTGATAAGAGCATGTCTCACCTCCTGGTGCTGGCATTAAAGAGGCTCCAGCTCTGTACCAGCAGGTTTGTAAGGGATGCACTCACAGAGCCACGTGAAACACTCGGTACTGCAGAGACCCCATCACAGGAGGAGTGCTGGTGACTGCAGCACTACACAAGGCAGATGCCACTTCAGCTCTTCACACCCAAGGCAAAACTCTGATAGTATACTCGTATTTTAATTCAAGTTCTTGTTTGTGCACAGCTCAATCACAGTTCCTCACCTGCAGCTGCCTCAACTAAAGCATGGCCATGCTTTAAAAACAAGAGAGAATATCTCAGAGAAGCAGCACTGAGCAGAAGGGACAGGCAGTCTGAGGCAGACAAAGGTGGGGACACCTGCACACATCCTGGTTACTCTGCCCCAAGCCCTGGCTAGCAGGATCTGTCCTTCCCTGTCAGAAAAACCCAGAGGAATGAACAGCAGCACTTCTGCCAGGCAGAGATGCCAAACTAGCAAAACAAAGTACAAGATAACAAGCAAGAATAGAAGACAGACATGAAAATCCACTGAAGTAAAACCAGATATTGATTACAAGGACCAAGCTGAGCCACTTCTACTGTGCCCCAATCAGCAAACCCCTCAGGGAGCTGCATCCCAAAGGGCACAGCATGAGTCTCCCTTTCCCCTGGGCCCATCCTCCTTTCCGTGCAGTCACACATGTTGTGGATCAAGTACAGCTCAGGCAGAGGCTCCCTGCCTGCCCAGCCCAGCCAGCAGGCTGCTCCCCATATCCCACCCTGGGCTCAGGTTTGGGGCCATCTCACCTTTTACAGACTGGTTCCTCATCACCAAGGTCAGCAGAATCCTTATCTCCCAGTCATACACAGCGAGCAGACCCAGAGAGTCTCTTGACTTCCCTTGGCTGCCCAGAGGAAAGGGAAGAGGGTGCAGAACCAGCTTGATGGACTGGGGAGAAGCAGGTGCAGCTCAGGTCCAGCTCTGCTGCCCACCCTGCCCCTGCTAAAGCCTGTCTGTGGCAGGGAGTGACACCTCCAGGAGAGAGCCTGACCTTGCTATGGAAGCAGTCCTCAGGAAAGACAACCAGAGGGAAGAGAGAAAGGAAGACAAAGCAGGAAAGGGGGCTCAGCATTTACATCTCTTACCTTTTCCCCCTCTCATTTGAAAGGCTTTGGCTTCCTCAGTAACTGTCAGCAAGGAAACAAGGCCATTAGAGGCAGCCAGGGATAACAGGTACCAGAGGAGGGGAAGGGGATGAGGAGGGGATGTTCTGACCAGCTCGCTGTTCACCTCAGGAGACACAGGATCAAACACAATTTAGGTGACAAGCCAGGGCAGACTTGAGCCTCAGCCCAGCTATCCAGAAAAGGAGTTTTAACACAATGTCCAGGGGAGCTGCTCAGTGAGGCACAAAACCCAGCAGCACACACAGCTGTGCTGTCATTGGTCCTGCCACGAGTGCCAGCACAGCAGGACACTGGGAGGTTGGGACAGGGCTGCACCAGCGAGGGAAATCTCTTGAGTACAGTCTACCCTGGAGCAGGTGTTGCAGCATCTAGGCTGGCAACAAAAAATATTAATTCATTTTTGACTGAAGTCAGTAACTTTTACTTGTGCCAAAACACTAGAAGAAATGTAGTGTGGCAAGAAATGCCAAAACAAAATATTTTTTGTTCTGCAAAGTGAAGAGTCCACTGTAGCCACAAAGAAGCCACTAACAGAAAAAAATGGAAGTCAGAGAGTTGTATTTTTAGTGTAATATTCCTTATTCAAGAAATAATTATTTTAACAATGTCAGTCTATTCAGCCAGCATTACAGGGTCCCACATATCATCATGCCAGTCAGAGCTAAATTAGCAATGATTTGTGCTCTCAATTATCTCTGGTGAGCTGTGAGGGAGGTGAGGACAGGGAGGCAAAGCAACATGCCCTTATCCAGATGCTGGGATTTGTTTTGAGGCATGCCTAGAGGAACCAGCCAGCCAACAGGATGCTGCACCACAGGCACCCTGAGGGCTGAACATTGACTTCACCAGGCAGAGAATCATCTCAGCAAGGCCATGGTCTTCCATACAGCCCCAAGGCCACAGTGTTCAGTCATATGGGTGGCCTCACCACAGCCAGTATGACCAATGGGGACATTTGCACTTCAGTGTTTTCAAGGTCTGGACATCAGGACAGAAGCAAGGTGGTACCTCACAGCTGAAAGCAGAGCCCCTGGCACAACACCCCTTTACATCTCAGAGCTTCTCACCCTCCTGTAATTGCTCAAAAAAAATGGTCCTCTTGTGCAAAGGAGCATCTGCATGGTACAAGTTTGGAAAATCTCCCCAGGTGATTGCCTGTCCACCTGGCAGGAGAGGAGAGAAGCAGGGGCATTGAACATTTAGTACTCCAACTCAAGGAAATGACTGAAGAGTTAAAACAAAAATCTTTCTGGGATGGGCAGCACTCCAGGAGGATAAAATATTCAGCACTGTTATGTTCCTGGACACCATATTTCTGACAATAAATTTCATGCCTCATATGCCACAACAGTTATGATTTCAGGCAATAACCAAAGAACAGGTTCACAGCAACCCAAGAAAAAAATATTCATAAGTAAACCTGGCAAATCTCTGAGGAGGGTATTTTTTATTATTATTTGCTCTGTCACTTTGGTAGTCAGGCCTAAACTGGAAACAGAAGATCTATTTCTGGCATGGACCCACCTCCAGTGCTTACAGGCTTCACCAACCCATGAGAGCTGGCAGTGGAACCCACCACGTCACAACAGACCCCACTGAGTTCAGAAGGACCATTTCTGGTGACAATGGAGCACTTTTTTTCCCCTACTTCTAATATAACTCCCTAAGCACTATGAACCAGAAATCCCCCTCTGCAGACATGTCCCAGGCCAACATGGCAAGCCCAAAGAACATCAGCAACTTTTAGCAAAAAACAAGCTCTACTTGCCTCATTTTTCTTTATCCTTCCTACCCTGCATGGGTCTACTCTCACTTAATAATAAACCTTCCTGTGAAATCCCAGTGGGTGGAATTAGCTTCCAGCTATACCATGTTTCAGCTCCCACAGCTCCTCAGGGGCTTTCCCTTCCCCCCTGTACATGCTCACCTTCTAAATTTTGAGTGTGATTGCAACAGAATGTGGACTTATTTTTATTCAGCTTTTTCAATCCATGTCTCCAAGTAGGTTACAGTGCCACTTTATGACATTTCACAGCTCCCATACTGTAACCCTGATGAACCTGTGTGCAACTGGTGGGTAAGGACTCCCTGCAGGTACAGCTCTGAGTTCTTCAGGATGAAGCACTCCATGCCATTTTCCATCAGTGAAGCTGTGCTAGTGTGCACTAACAAGCGAGGTGATTCTTAACTACCATCCACTTGATATTGCATCTAAGAATCAAACCTGAGCTCCACACCCCAAGCTTCCCCCTAGAGATCAACAGCCAGCCTCCACCAGTGCTTTCTGGTCTTCAAACAGCTGTACATTGGAATTTTCAGTAGCTCATTTCTTGGCTTCAGCTGGTTTATGCATTTACTAGATACAATAATTAGCTTCCTCCCTTCACAAGAAGATTCCAAAACAGATTTCAAAAAAACCCTTCAATCCCTCTGTAGTCAGTTTATCCAGTATTAATCCACTGAAGTACTGCATTATGTTCTACCAGAAGAATTAAACAGGAAAAGTGGGAAGCTCTCTTACCTGTAATTGACTGACTGGCCAATAGGAGTCAAGTGCTGGCAAATTGGAGGTGTAATTTCTCCTTAATTATGGCATTAAAAAAATTACATGATATACCTATTTAACATGCAAAGGAGTAAAATCAAAGCTAATAAGAATAAATTGTAAGAGAGGACATGTACAAAACTGTAGTAGCAATCCTTTTGTTTTTTATGACTGCTCTGCTGAGGAGAATGCTGGCTGCTGTGCCATCTTATGGCCTGGAAAACACCCCCAGCTCTAAGACCCTGCCAACATGCAAAACTGCATTGCACAAATGCATGGCTACATTCAGAAATACCTGTTGAAACCCAAGTGGTGTATATGCTTTTCATGCTGCACATGAAATTTATATCAATCCAGTTGAAATGAATGTGTACAAAGCCCAGAAACACCATTCTACAGCTCAAATATGAACACAAATAAATGGACGAACCATGAAGAGTTTTGCAGGCCTTCAGATAAACTCATTTCAAAATGCATTTAAAAGAAAGTAGTGTGACCTCTGTGTTTAGACAATGAGTTACAACCAACAGTATAAAATATGAACAGTTCTGTTTAAGCCAATATAGCTACTAGTGCAAGACAGACAGTAGGAGTCCCATAAAGTATTGGCATCTGAGAAGAACATGTCACTGTCACCAGAAAATACAAATACACCCATGCTTTCTTCCTGGGGTAACATATTTATCACTCTAGAGAAGCCTATTTTCTTCAGATTAACACCATAACTCTTATTCCAAATTGTTCCATTTCAAATCAGCTAGTCAGCACAAGAGTGTGGGCAAGGGGAAACGGGGTCTTACTGGGAAAGGGAAACAGGGAAGGTTTCAAAGGCTGTTTGATCCCAAACCTAATAAACCCTGACAAAGCTGTTCTGTAAGTGCCCTAACTCAACCCAGAGCACTGCTGCCAGGAGAAGAGCAGGTCTGGCATCTGCAGCTTCTGTATCCTGGTGCTAACTCAGGGAGCACGAGGCAGATGCCAGTAACTGGATTTTGTTTTCTGGCACTTGGAAACAGAAGCCAAACAACAATTACAGTTTTACCTGCAATGTATATTTAAAAACAAGGAGCTTCCAATGGCTAGCCAAATTATCCTTTCAACATTTCCTGCTTTGTCAACACAAGTTTCAATTTAAAACACAAATTAAACTACCTTCAGTCCCTGGAGGAAAAGTTAGTTGAATTTAGTATTTTTTAGTGTGTCATATAGGAAAAACCCTGCAGGTACATGCTCAGATAGCAATGACATGCAGCCCCAGAGACAGGCAGATACAAACCACACTCACTCCCACACACTTGATAACTGCATCTGACTGCCCAGGAACCAGAAGCACAGCCAGCCATGACCCTGCACATGGAGTGAGCTGAGAGGGTGACTGAGTGAGAGTGTTCACACAGGTGATTTCTGCAGATGAGAACATACATTGCCACGAGAAAGGCAGCACAGGTAAACGAAAGACAGCTTACCAGTTTGAGCTGCTGGACTCCACCAAATATCCTCATCACTCCATCAATCTCCTGCTCCAGCCTCCTGGCCCAGTACTGCATACTGCAAGAGATGGAGAGAAAGAGAGAAAGAAAGGGAGAGAAAGAGAGAGAAAGAGTCAGAGCCCTGACACTGAGTAGGTAAGCAAGGGACTGAAGGGAGAGGAGGAACTCAGTGCCTCTGCTAAGTTCACTGCTCTCTCTCTGCAGCACTGAGTGCAGGTGGAGTACCAGGAACACACTGCTTTGAGAATTACAGCTGGGGCAGGTTATCAACTTCAAGACTTCAAAATTTATGCACAAGGCACTACAGAGAGAAGAGGGGAGAAAATGGTGCAGCAAAAACTGCAAGGCTTGAGGCTTTATTTTCTCCTATATAAACATTTGCAGTAGATAATTATTTAAGCCCAGAGTGATTAACAAGGTCAAAGTGCTGTGGAGTACAGAAAACAGCTTATTGCTTCAGCAGGGCTCTGTGGCAGAGAGCAAACCCTGAGCCACGGCAGGGCCAAAGGTGTCTTGTCCTACTGCAGCAATGGATTATGACTGCGGCACCACGGGGGAGACCTGGGCAAAGCCGGGAGCCAAGCACAGAGCAGCGAGTGCCCGAGGGCTCAGCTGCTTTGCACCTTCAGCAGAGCCCAGCCTGTGCCAGGCACCGACTCTGCCAGCCCCACCGCGGGCAGAGCTGCCTCCTGAGGCAGTGGGAAGGGCCAGGAGCTGCCACTGGCATGTCCTTCATCCTGAGCCCTGTATGGAGAGGGAGCTGGCTGCCAGGTCATCCAACGGGAGCAACACCCTTCCATACATTCAGCCACACAGATTTCTGCTTACAGCAATAACACCAGGTTAAAAACAACAACAAATAAACCCTCTTCTAAATCCACAGAACTTGATAATTCTCCTTCTTTTAATGAGATTTCCTGGCTTCAGCTGCTGCCCAGGCAAATGTCAAATCTCCTGTCTGACCTGGAAAAGCAACACTTGATTGCCTCTGCACCATTTGGCACTGCCTTCAGTGCTTTTTTTCACAGCAACATTTCTCTTTCAATGCATGCCACAGAAAGGAGGGAAGGAGAACAAGGAGTAGAAGGTAAGGCCAGCAGCAGGGCAAAGTGCTGGTTGGAGGGAGCAGACCAGCTCAGGGAGGTTGCACTTCTGTTAGGTTCACCAAGAGATTTCATTCTTCATGCAGAGAGACATTTCCCAGGCAGCCCACACATGGTCCCTCACAACCCCTAAACCATGGAGGGCCTCTCTCAGAGATCAAGGAGCAAAGAAACCCAATTATTTTTTCAGCTGGGCACTGGAGGACTCTGAATTACACAGCCCAAAAGCTGGGCAGAAATACCAAAACAGAAAGGTGCCCTGAGCTGACTGGCAGAGCAGAGCTGAAGCATCACTTTTGAGGGCTGAGGGACAAGCAGGACAGAGGGAAGGACTGGCAGACAGATGTGTGTTACTCAGGCAAAATTCATGCCAGTTAATAACACACAAGGATGTGTGGATGAAAACAAGATTTAATTGTGCACACCAAGCCTTCTCAGTTTTCCAGTGTAACTTATGCTAATTCACAACTTTCTGCAGAGGCAACACTGTCTCTTGTCCCTGGAAGCATGGCTGGGGAGGGGAAATCCAGGAGATGAGTGAAAATTTCAGCAAATTCTGCCAAATTCTGCCCCTATTCTGCCAAAGGAGGAAGAGTAAAGCCTTCAGTGGGGCTGGCAGTATGAAGGTACCAGGTCACAGACAGAGCAGAGGGGGGATGGGTTTTGGGATTGTTTCTTTTCCTTTTCCAGTCAAACATTTTATCTAAGGTATATTCAGGTCACCCAGAGTACCAAAGTTACCCACAAATCTTCTGAAACACTTTCACCAAAAAATATCTATTTTTACACATTCATTAAAAAAAAGCCTTGAAAAATCAAAATGGAATTTCTTTTTCCCCTCCTCCAGTTTGTCCAGTGAACTGAAAAAAAAATCAATTATATGCTCATACTCAGCCACAGGTCTGAGAAACCCCACTGAGCACTTATGGAGCTGACACTTTTCCTTAACTTCCAGCACTGTACAAGATCCTCGATATCAGTGACACCTGCCTGTGTCAGCTCTCACCAGGAACACCTACACCACCACAGCAAGGGGAAATTACCTCCTATCTTGAGCTGTATCCATCAACATTAACAACAGCTCATATCCGCTTAAATGTCACGTATGGCCAAGCCTTCAGAAAGGATTAGTTAGAGAGGAAGACAGAGGCATCAATATTACTCTGTTGGCATATGCAAAAGAGACACTGAGCGCTCAGTTGAGCTGGGATTTACAATTAATTTAAATTTAGTCAGCAGATTTGTTTAAAAAAAAAAATTTTAACTTATTCCACCCCCCTGCCTCCACCCCAAGAAGTACTACTATTTTAGAGAAAAGCCACTGGGTTTTTCATTCATGAGAAAAGATGCAATTCCCTCTAATTGTGCAGTCTTATGATACCTGGCTCTCAACCTTATAGACCAGCAGTTTCCCAAAGAGTCCATCTAAGCCTCGTGACATCAGTATTGAAAATAAATAAATACACATATTACGCTATCATATAAAAAGGACAGCATTTTGGCATAGCTGACACCAGGTTTCCAGATTAAAAAAAAGTAATAGCAGAAGCTGCCTGGTTTTTTGGTGTAGTGTGGCTATACAAGAACTTTTACCAGTGGTAGTAAAAACTCTTTTTTCTACCCAGCACATCCTTCACACACATCAAAGCACTGGAAGAACTTGTCTGACCCATTACTATGTCCCTCTAGCCCTGGTAATGTCCAAGACAGAAGGCTGAAGAGTGGACTACATCCCAAAATTCGGAGGTTTCATCTCAGTTGCCATATACTGGGTTGAAAGTTACCATTAAAAAAATAGAATAAATTCAACTAATGAATACATGAAACTAACTTGAAATTTTATGTAAGATGACTGTAGCAAGGCTGAAGAGGGTAAAGAAACTGCTAGCCCATGATGAACATGGATATTTCTGTGTGCAGCATGTCTCCTATGGAGGCTGTAGGCAATAAGACATGACAGTCATTGCATTCCTGAGCCATTACTGCACGCCTCAGGTACGTTACAGGGCTTGAGGAGCGATAACTCCTCAAAACACGCTGCCAGGAGTGCCCTACTGCTCTTGTGAAATGTCATTTACAAATAAAGCATAAAGAACACAGCTGATGCACTGGCTGGGAAGCCGCTGGCATGGCTGTGGTGGTACTCACAGAAAGCCACCAGGCTCCTTTACGAGCCATGTGCACAATCCCCTCCTAAAACCAAGCACCACTTCGGTGTCCACTGTAGTGAGAAAACACAGGCCAGGAGAAAACCTTGGAGCTCAAGAATTTGTGATGGCATTTAACAGCTGTGCCTGCAGGAACTGCATGGACAGAGCCTGGCAGCCCCACCATCCCCTGGCCTCTGGCAGTGACATGCCCAGCACATCTCACTGATCTCCATTGTCTCAGCCAGCTCTCCCTTTGCTGCAGAGCCTCCACAGGACTCTCCCAACCCAACAACTCTACAACTGTCACATGCACCTTTAGGATATCCACTAAAAATATCTTTAGTACTGAAAAAAAATGTTAGTTTCCTTCACCTGTATATGTTACAGCCTCCAGTGCAACTTTTTCAAGGGATGTGATTTTTGAAAATGCAACATTTATCACTGCCTCTCCAAAGAAAACTACAAAAATGTTAATTGATTACATAATTTGCATATTTGATTTTTCTTAAAGATGATATAAAGTAGGCTTTAAAAAAGAAGCAGATATTCAAAATTATTTACTGCATCAAGCAGAACACCGGGAGGCAAATCACTGCTGTTGCAGTCGGGGCCAAGAAGCAAAGCATCTCACGTGTCCCACTCCTGCTCAGTGGGCACCTGTGCCTTGCCACCGGTCACAGCAGCCCTTTTTTAGGGTTAGGGCACATTCCATGCTTCAGGTCACCCAAGCAGTCGCAGAAATTTCTGTGCACACCCACACTGGTGTCCGACCCACACTGGTGTCCGAGGCTACGCCACTGCTCCAGCTGTGTAGCTTCAGAAGAAAATTGTAATTGCCTGGAAAGACAGGAGACAGGCTGTCCTTGTCCCACATCCTCCCACACTTGTGCACACATCAGATGGCATCTGAGTCCTGGTCTTCTGTATAGAACCTGGAGACACTCACAGAGAAGTCACCAGTACAAGCCATGTGCTGCCAGCCTGTGGCCAGCACCAGGGATGTGCCACAGCAGCTTAGCCCAAGGTCACTCTGCCCCTTGGTGGCTCTGGGTACGTGGGACAGACCCTCACAAGCTGCAGTGACACCTCCTCATGGCTAACCTAGGGGTGGGCAAGGCAGTTACACAAACCACTAATGAATATTAGCCTCATTGCAAGGCACCTCTCACAAAAGCACTGGGAAAAGAAAAGCAAGAGGAAAGAAAATTAGTTTTCTGCTTGAGGATGTTTTTTCCTTAAAAGAAGCCTTTGAAGAGTGCTTGTTTGGCTGTGAGCAGAAGAGGAAGTTAGGAAAAAAAAATTGGAGATTTGGTCCTTTTCTTTTGCTGCCTTCCTGGCCCCAAAAATAAGAGAGAGTCACAGAAACATGAAAGCACAATAGGAAAAACTACTTGCTAAGTGGATCTACTGCCCCAAAACTTATTCTACACAGAGTGTGTTCTGAACAAGTGTCTACACTTCACGCAGTGTGTTCAGCCAAGAATGCTTCACCCTGATTCATACGCTTTGGTTCAGTGCCCAAATATTGCTATTTAATAAGGTTATTAATTACTGTGTTGTCTAATTTTTGCTGTGCGGGAACTTCTTATAATTGGCTTATTCCTTCAAGATGCTTAATCCTTTAACAACAATAGTGCATGTCAGTGCACACACGTGTGTGTGTGCAGGATATGCCCCCTCTGAGCTCTCTTACATACCCAGGCTGTAAAAATCCCACGTGAGCCAATATTTACCAACCAAGGAAAAACAAGTTGCCTTTTTATTTTCCCCTGAAGATACAACTTACAGAGAGCACCTGTTTCCTTCCAAATAACTTACTGACCATGCTTTCAGACATTATCAAGCCTCCCATATTGTCATTTTATGACTCTGTTTTAATTTAAAGTATGTGCCCAGGTGTTTATATAAAGGAATGGTGGGAAAAATTGCCTGCTGGACTAGTATCTTAATATTTATCAAGACATTATTCACCTCTACCATCTGGTCTTCCCTGTAATAAGTAAGCATCTTTGACATTATTACAGGGGAGAAGGACAGGACAAATGAATAGCACAACTATATCCAAAGGAAAATCTTTAAGAAACAGGACAGGGGTAGTCTGTCTATATTCAGCTCTGTCACAACATTATTTTGTTCTCCTCAATTCAAACACTAACTTTCTGGGTCTGTTTCTGTGTCTTATCTTCTGCTTATCTTTACAATTTTTTGCATCAGGATACGTCTTGCAAAAAATTGCATCCAAAAACCCCAAGTGCCAAACTCCCTACCAGATCCATCTTGATCCCAGTTTGACACCCCAACCCCAGTATTAAAATATAATAGAAAGGGTAACTGTGGAGTTTTCTCAACCTGCAGAATAGATTAAGCTGGGTGATGGGAAAAAAGTCTGAGGGGAAAATTACATCCAAAAATATTGTGTTTCATTAACAGCTCTTGAGCACAAATATTCCTGTAGGTACCTGTGAGAAAACTACCAGTAACCACCAACTTGTCACCAGTGACATTTAGGACAGTGGGAAAATTGTTCCTTAAATATGATTTCTCTATCAAAAGCCAGAAGCATTGCCCATTCAAGGTCTAGCTCCACCTGAGATCAGAACAGGCAGTAGCTGTTCAGTCAGTCATGGATATGCAGGATGGCAGGGGTTTCAGGAACTCTTCTTCCACCATTAATTGCACAAAGACATCGTAATACCTGAACCCTCTGCATGAAGTGTTGTCTAATCTATTCTTTAAATTCTCTGCTGAAGGTGAATCCAAGATCTCCACAGTACCTCTTCCTAGTTCAATTTTTCAGCACATGGTGAAAAAGTTCCCTTCTTATTCACCCTAAATCTCAATTCCCTCTTTCCACTTATCCCACCTATAGCTGGCACTGAAAAAATACAACAAACTCCTAAGAACTGGAAGATGATTATTCTGTTGCATTCTTTCAAGCAGTAAAATAAATAGAAAGGCAAACTCAGCTTTTCCCAGCTTTCTCTATTTTGCACCATTTTTTAAATATTTCATTCTTTTTGTTGCCCTGCTCTGGTTTCTCTACAGTTTGCCTACATCTCCAAAGGCTCATGCCAAAAAGTGAGGTCAGGTACACCAGCAGAAGCCAAACCCAGTGCTGTATGAGGAAGAAGACATCACCTCCCCAGTCTTGTCCAAGAACCTACTGAACACTGCAGAATAAATGTGCCCTTCTGCTATGACAGCAATTTGTTGACCCAAAGTGATCCGCAGTAACTCTCGAGATCTTTTTTGCAATGCTGCTACCCAGACGGATGCTCTTTATTCTGTATTTGTACATTTCATTTCTCCCTCATAAGGGCAGTACTTTGAATTTGTTTTCACTGAATTTCATTTTGCTGATATCCAGCTCGCCGTTCAATTTTTCTAGATCATTTTGAATTCTGGTAATGCCTTTCAAAGTACATCCAACCCCTCCCAGCTCAGTGTCGCCTGCAAATTTTATAAGCATATTTCCCATTCCATTGCTTAAGTTATTAATGAAACTATTGAATAAAAGCAGGTCCAGGGCAGATCCCTGCAGGATCCCACTTGAAATGCCCTCCCAATATGACAAAGAGCCACGATAACTATTCTTTGAGAGCTGCTTGTCCAATCAAAATATCTTGAATTTCAAACTTTACAAAAAGCTGATTTGGAGTATTTGATATGCAAAAGAGCTGGAGGCCAAAGGATAATGCAGTGAATAATTTAAAGCCTAGGAGCATGTTTGAGGAAAATGGCAATCTGTTGGTAGGTGATTTGCCCACAGATAGAGGAAGAAGCCACTGAATGTGTGCACTGGTACCTTTGCCCAGTGGTGCTGTAAAAGGCCCCACACAGGCACTGATTTCTTCTGACCAAACACGTGCATGACCTCTCACTGATCCAGCAATGAAAAGAACAAATGGCAAAGCAAGCACAGCAAAGATCTTCTGCAGACCACAGGGCAGAGGAGAGCCCTTGACCAAAAGGCCCTTCCAGCACTGAATCCAATACCCAACTCCTTGACTGTAACACAAACCAAGATAAGCCAAAGGCAATGGGCTATCAACACTGGATCAACACTGGTGATACCAGCAATATCCTACCCAAAACAATTAACTGTATTTTTCAGAGCCCAAGCTAACATAATGCCTCAGCCTCCCTGCTTTTTTGAAAACTCTGCTCTCAGCTTACATTTGGAAACTCTCTTTCCATGGCACATTTGCTGATGTGCATCAGGAGCAAGAGAAGCCTGTGGCTCCTTTGCACCATCTTTGCACTCTCGTCGCACAGGATTACAACTGGGCTCCTTATCTCAAAGCCTGTCACAAATCTAGACTTGAAACACAATGAATTAATAAATAAGTGAATAGGTGTCAGTTTTATGGAGCACACCACCTGCATAAATTTCACCCAGTGCAGCCACTTGTCATTTTCAGCACCCCTTGAGACCCCAATGGCTGATAACTCTTGCACATCACTTTGCAACCCATTATACAGATGAAGTTTTATGATAAAACCTCCCTCCTTACTGACTCCTTCTGTTTTACACATGCAATCTGAGTGGAGGCTGAAGAGATCCCATCCCCCACAGCAAAGATAAGGTTACGGAGGGTAGGTCTTAGTAAGGATTTTGCAAGCTGCATGAATTATTAAACCCCTTTATGATATAATGACAGACATATCAGGTTATTTGTTTATTCTGTGTATAATTCATGACTCTCTTGGGAGCTCAACAGAAGTAAGATCGCTTGTTGCATCTTCTTGTTCATTCCAGTAAATCCTCATCACCAGATGGAAGGCTGAACCACTCCAGAGGACAAAACAGCCACAACTTGCAGGATCTGTACTTGGGGTTGGAGATGAAAGCGCTTTTTACATAGCCTGGAGAAACAGTGAAGCTGTCATTTGAGTACGTGAGGCTGCATGCCTGAAAGATGACAGTCTGGGCAGTGTTTCTGTATCATGCCACCAGAACACTGTCCACTAAGGCATATGCAAACAACTTCATGATTACATGCTATGAGTTGCCCCGTGCTCCTCTGTCACTGCTGAGAATCCAAGCTGATGCAGGCTTTTATAAGAGTTCAGGATAATTCACAACCACCATCTCCTGGCTACTCAAATAGTGGGATACTGGACAAAGCAAAACAGTTCCCCTTGTGTGGGTCATTTGTGTAGAGTCTGGTCAAGATATGGGGCAAAGCATGATAAAGAAGTGCCACATCTTGATGGCTGGAACTGAATTTTGAATACATTCATTGTAGTCATCATTTCCTTAGCATGCTGCTCAAAGGGTGAGGGAGATGTGACACTGCAGCAGGAAAACAGGAAATAAAGGATTGACTGGAGCCCCTGGCAAGAAAGAGCTTCCCAACAAGCTTTGTTCACACAAGACTCTCCACCCTGTGACGCTCCTAACTGCCAGCAAGAGTCACCCTACTATGAAGAGCTGCAGTAAAACACAAAGGTGGCCAAACTGCAAACAGAAAAACGTAAACTCTTACCAGTCACTTAACACCAGGGGACTGCTTTCAGCATCCACCCTGCCCATGGCAGATTTCAGCTGATCAGAAACAAACTCAGCACAAATGATTGATCTGATCTCTTAAAGACAAGCCAGGAGTTTGATAGAGGACTACTGACTAGTCAGAACTGTGCTGAATTTGTGTAGACAGCATCTCTCCTTACCAAGGAAAGATATCATTAAGCTCTGCCACAAAGACCTCCTGCTACAAGAAGCTATTTAGGGGCATCTATTGTCATTGCTTCAGCTTCAAACTATGTCAGTCCAAGTCTCCTGGGGTTTCTGGAGTAGCCTCTCACAGTACCATATGCAACATTCTGCAGGGGTTTCTGGGCATCACTGTCACTCGATGTCTATCTAGTTAAACCCCCCACCTTAAACAATCCCTCTCCACACCATCCCCCTACCTGAGAGTTCCTGGCTCCTAAGAGAGCACTGTAATCATTGTTATTATAAAGCACTTAGCGATGCTCACTTATTGCATCTCTCACCAGCCAAACACCGAGAACCCTGTTATTTCAAATGCAGTTGCCTTCATTTGCAGAAGCTCTTCATTGTATTAGTCCCTTTCAGCAATGAAAGAAAAAAGGGGTGGGGGTGGAGAGCATTAAAAAAAATAAATAGCAGTTTACTGCATTTTATGCCATTACCTCACTGCTTTATGATACATGTCTAAAAGCTGTTTGTAAGACCTTTCCTGCTGTAAGGTGGCATCCAGACAAGCACTGAAGCAGAGTGGAAGCATGAAGCCCAGTTCAGTCTTGTCCCAGTACTGCTGCATCACCCAGAGCATAACAGCAGCAGGGATGAAGCTGCTGGGCTTTCACAGGTCACCTCCTCTCTCCTTCTCCCCATCCAACCGGGACAAGACTGCTCCTTCCTCAGGGAAAAAAGCATATATATATACATATATATCACTGCTGCTCTGAAAAGGATACCAGTCTGCATAAATGGAGGTGCCTGAACCACATTGGGAATACTTAGAAGGTGCAGGATTTGCTGTACATAGAAAGGATGCTGATCTATCAGGCTCAGTTTCCCCATCTCTCACAACAGCCAGCTTTTCACACTGGAAAGAATTCACCTCCTGTCCTGGAGGACCCCATGAAAGGAGAATCAACAGAAAACTATCAAGTCCTCCTAATATGTCCAACAAAAATATTTTCCACTTTTTTTCAGGAGGGGAGAATGGAGCCACAAAGGCAAAGCAGTAGTCTGAAACCCAGACAGACTTTTGGGAGCAGAGTCAAAACTTCAACTCAACCTCCTGTTGCTAACTTTGATGTTTGCTCTTGGAAGACAGCACTGGAACGCCCAAGCCAGAAACTTGCACACCAATGGGTACCCCAGAGCAGGTTTACTCCCAGCCCTCACACACAATATGCTCACATGTAACTGGAATTGAGGATTACATGATAATTCTCTTTTCTGCTTTTCTACATGAGTATTGACATTAAACCCAAAAACTCCTGACACCTCAACACCCTATGAATAGAATGCCTTGGACTCTTTCCTGTAAGAGAGAAAATCCCAGTCTCTAATGTGGTCGTTTCAATGGGGCCTGTGACATCACCAGCCCCTTTCTGTTCAGAATAATGACTTCTTCCACACACCAAGAGATTTGAAATTACCTGTGAAATATATTTCCCTAGGCACTGGCTCAAGAAGCATGTAAATTACCCATCTTAATGGCCTCCAGATTTCTCTCCAAGACACACATAGAGAGCAGGAAATGTTCAGATGGTATCTCAGGTGCTGTCCAAGGGGTTAAATGTCCAAGGGATGGTCAGGAGCTATTGCCCTACAGCTTGCCCAGTAACTGGTCCCACTGGTGAGCGCTTGCCACGAGGAGGCAATGAACACAAGATCCAATTCTAAATGAGTGCATCATCAGCACAAAAATGCAATTTTAAAGAGAGCATTTATTGGGAAAGGTGCCTAACCATAATTTACATGGCACAAAGAGCCAACATGTAGCTTATGCAGCAGAGGGAACCCATTTAATTTGGAGAAGTCCAGTGCTGAGCACTCGGCAGCAAGGCCTTTTGCCCTCTGACTGCACAGAGAACAGCACTGCCCAAGCTTTGATGTTCAGGTATTTGCCAGAGAACAGTGTCCTTCAGAGAAGCTTTTCATCCACAAGGAAAGTTGCCACCCTCCCAACACCAAAGAAAGGGTCAGACACTTTCCCTGGAGTCCAAATCCTCTTCCCCGTTTTCTGTTCCTGTAGCTGAATGTCTTGTTAGTACATAGCAGAAGAAACATTCATCCCAAAACTGAGAGCATGGATTCATTCAGAGGAACAGAGGAGGAGGAATCCTGTGACCTGGCTGCACTTCCTGCTCCACCTTACTCCAGACTTACTGAAGTCTCTGAAGCCTTAGTTTCAGCAGCAAAACGAGCAATGGGGAAATGCAAGTGCTATTACAAAGTGCATGTACAAAACCACAACAAGGAGTGGGAGATGGAGGGCAGGACAAGATGCTCACAGTGCAACGGTGAGGGGTTGGGAGGGGGGACAATCCCAAGGGCATCATGAAAGAATTACCTGCCTCCCCAGGGAACAAGCCTGAGGCACACATGCTCTGCTCCTGATGCTTGCCAAGAATGACAGGTTGGTCACCTTTTAACACACAGTGGACAGAAAGTAGGCCAGAAGGTCAACTGGGGATAAGAAAACACCTGGAAGATAGGCCTGGCAATAGAAAAATGGGCCACATTCCTCAGTGTAAACCTCCTCAGAGCAAAGGTGTAAGACGAGGTCTTTGCTGAGACTCTTTTAAAGTGAGAACTTGCCCTCAATTCTCGTCCACAACTTGCTAACCCACATACTGCCAGAAGCTGTGGTATCACAGCAAGATTAACACAGAAGCAATTTTAACAAACAGCAATTTCCAAGCTAATTTCCTCACTCACAAGCGTGCCACTGAGGGCTAAAGTCTGTCTGGACCTCTCACAGCTATCTATGCTCAGGATTAACTATACATCACTGCCAGTAATGCAAGCACTCTGCTACTCAGAAACTATTAGAAGATAAATATTAAACCCCAATATCATAGCAGTAAAAAAAAAAATGAGAAGGAGGAATGTCATTGTAATAAATACTGTAACCAAGCCAAATGAGGAAGCAAGGTTAGTTTCATGTGGAAAATTAGACACAAAAAATACAATATACTTGGAATAGTTCTTGCTTTGGTCATGGGATCTGGACTTCTGTGCAATGAACCTCACAAACTTCAGAGCAGCTCAATAAACTGCAGGTTTGTTCAACAACCTGCAGTTCAGTACTGCAGGTTGGCAGTTGCAGGATGAAACAGGGCTCTGGCCACCAATTCCACCCAGCCCTGAGGCACCAGGACTTGCACATGAATCCTTCATCTAACGTTGATTGTTAAGTAGAGAAACTACAGGTCCACGCATTACTTGTGGCCCCAACACAGGCCTCAGGTAATGCAGCTGGAGCATCTCACCTGCACCCCAAGCAGGTCTCATTTCACCACACTGCAATCATTCTGATACTCATCCGTAAGAAGGACAGGTACATTTACTACACATTTCCTTCCTGCAGCTGTTTGGTGTTTTCTGAAAGCAACTTCATGTACAAGAACCCTCATGTTATCCACTGAGATCTGAAAACAACAGGAATGGTACAACCACAGCAATAAGTAGATTTAACTAAGAATGAAAGTCAAGTATTATGCAAGCTACCATAAAAACACTATCTTTTTTTCTGGCAACCTGCTCTTCCACCAGCCAGCTGTGACTCCACAGGACAGATTGGGGTCTGGCAGCCATTCCCCAGTGAGAAGGTAGCTGGCCATGCACTCAGCTGCCTGAGTCCCCCACTAAGTGACATTTATTAAGAGGCCCTTTTAAAATAAAAAAGGCAAAGCTGCTTTCAGCACACATAATCACATTCATAAACTGCACAAACCAGCAGTGCTTTCAGCACAAGGATTCACTTGGAGTGGTATCAAGAGAGGAAGGGCAGAAGAAGAAGATTCCCACGCAGCAGTGCTGCCACAGGCAGTGCTCCATGCAGAGCACCAGCCTTGGGATGCATCCTCACCTCTGGCTTGGTAACACTGGGCCTGCTCCAGCAAACATGGCCTCAACGAGGCTGGCACGACAGGGCTGCAAGAGCGGAGAAGGTAAGAACCAGCTCAGCAGTGACAGTGCTGAAGTGAGACCTCGTGCCAAAATGTGGCTGTCAGAGCCTTTTCATACCCGGCTGCTCCATCCTCATGTCTGGGCAGGGTGCACAGGGAAGCAGGGGGAAAGTGAGGGTGTAAATTCACCTGTGGAAGGAGCCACTTCACATGAAAAAGAGCCCCAAGCACCTAGCAGACAGCTGAGGTGAGACAGAGCTGGTTAGATTTTTCTCTGCAGTAAAGACTAGATCAAAACAAATAAACATAGCAAGGAGCAAGTGACACAGAAGGGTTCAGTTTAGCCTTAAGATGATGGGTAAAGGGGCGGTATTGATGTCAGAAATGCCAACACAACATTTTTGCTGCTGGGTTAAACAGGCCAGCAGGTGCTAAATGGGGTTATTTAGAAACTGAGACCAAAGCATCAGCAGACAGTAGATATGTTAGCTGCATTTCTTTTCTCCAACTCACAATGAAAATCTCACCAGAAACAACCAAAATCACCATCATATTTAAAAGTTAAGAGACAAAAGCCTGAAAGTTATCCCTGGTATAATCCAACAGCATCGTTACATCAGGGGTAAATTTTTCCCAGCATCTTGAAAATTTTCTTGACAATTCTCAGCTTTTAAACCTACATAGCAGAGTACAGCACATAAGACTTGAAAACAGCAAATTTTTCTGCATTGTATCAAGCCTAACATCAGGAATGGCTCATTCAGAAATCCCACAGCACTGAGCCAAGGGGGGGCATGAAAGCATCCCTATGCACAGAGAGGATCCCTTTTGGTCTGTGCTCTTGGAAGTGCTGTTATTTGTAGGAGGCAAAATAATGTCATCAGTTTGGTCACTGATCAACAATTATTAAGACTTCCCAGACAACAAAAACAGAAGAAATAAAAAATAAGAGCTGCATAAAGAGAAAAATATTGATTTTTTTTTCATACTCATATAATCTACCCTCCTTCCTAGAGCAGGCAGGGGAGGAGGGGAGAGCAGAGGAGTGCCCACGAAGCTTTAACGCATGCCTAGCTCACTGTCCTGAAACCCTTTTCAGCTTGCAGGCCTTGAATAATTAAATGCTTTTTCTTCCACCCTTTTCTGCCCCTGGTGTGCACGACACAGTGCTGCAGAAGGTGAACTTTACCTGGGCAAGGGGCATCCTCTCCCTGCAGAGGTACTGGAAGCACGTGAGCCCACACTGTACTTCCCACACACACTGATCCCAAGAATGTGACACTACAGTGAAGGCTTAGCAGAGACCTCTAATTTACAGGACTACCTCAGACATGAGGAAATGGCACTTTGGCTCCTCCTGGGTCTACTGAGTTCGTTATGGAGCAATAAAAAGACGTTCAACCACTCACAGCCCAGAATCTGACTCAATCTTCAACACCTGATGAAGTTGAACATTAGGTGCTTCGCTTGGCTTAAGTCTGTCTCTATTTTGGTGTTCATGTTACAGCTGCCAAAAATCTGCCTGTAAAACCCACTATACGTTAGAAATGCAAACAAGGCACTGCATTCATGATCCTCCCTGTTTCATACTGTACAAAAAGAGTTTATTAACCACAACAGAGAGATATTATTACATGAAAATTAAGAGATGTGAGAATTCAAATACAAGAATATCTCTGGTTCAACAGAAATCACTGAGAACTTTATATATTTTTGAAGGGTAAGTAGCTTATACAAGGTTAGCTCTGAAATTTAGATATATGCCCCTTGCTTTGCTTTCCTGTTCGGGAGAATGAATGTGAACTCAGACTTGAGATATGGGATTCCTCTCGACTGCAGAATATTAAGTGCCCACTGGAGAAGAAACAGAGTCAGACAGCAAACTGGCAGCTTGCGACAAAAGTTTCAGGACCCAGTTCTGAGTTGAGAGGCATTGGTATTTATAAGAAGAATCATATCCTCATTTGTCACTTCAATGGAGATGGATACAACACTTTTGACCATTTAAGGGCTAACTTTGTGCTTGCAAGGCCAAGAGGCTTGGAAGCCCAAAGGCACAGGGCAGGCCTGTGTTTACCAACAGAGCAGGTGCAGAGTGGCAGCCACAGCATGGACCTGTGCTGTGCCTGCTGCAGCACTGACTTTTAGCACTGAAATGGTGTTGCAGCAGGGATTGAAGCAAGCCCACACACTTAATGCTCCTGTGGACACACATGTTCCAGGTTATCCTGACCAAACCTCTCTGGTCCACAGCCATGTGTTCTGCACACTTCCATGCCTCTCAGTTGCTGAATGCCACACAGAAAAGCCTGGCCAGCTCTGGCTTGAGCCTTCTTTTACTGGAATTCAGATAAGAAAATCTCACCAAAAGGAGTATGTACTTTAACCAAACTACCCCTGCAAACAGCATTTCTACAGATGGGAAGCAGCCAGTATTTTGGTCATGAGATTTTCACCCTTCTCTGTCCTTGTGTCTGTACTCCCCATCATTTCCACCCCCCACCCTTCCCTGAAGCATAGGCTGCTTTCTAACACTACAGATTTTTGCTCCAATGCACAGCATGATCTAACTAATTCGCACTTCATTGCTCTGCACACCTCATCATTTGCACATGAAAACAGCAGTCTCTCTCTATCCCTCCACTTGCTGCCTATTTCTTCCTCCTCCTCCTCCTCCATCCCCCACCTCCTGTACCTCCTCAGAACAACTCCACTACGGAAGCTGCAGTGAAGAGGCTCACATTACCAGGACTCCATTGCTTTTACAAAATTTACTAGTGTGCTGTGAAACCTCATAAATAATTCAAGATCGACACCCTTTGTCAGGTAAATGAACGTGCCTTTTGTAATGCATCACTCCGGGTTTTCTATCACAGTGATACTCACTTTAGGCACAACCCATATTGATTCGGGAATTCCCCAAGTGTCACTGTGGGAAAGGGTAGAACAGTTTTCACACCAGCAGAAGTCAAGGAAACCCAAAGTCTACCCAGGGCTTCAGGGGGCTCATGACAGAAACCCACGGGTGCAGAAGCAGCTCCAGCCTAGTCCGTGGAAAGCACAGCTCCATCGCCACTGTTCAAGGGCAACGAAAGAAGGAACAAGGTCGAGGGAGGCAGGAGACATTCTTATTATAGATCTCCTTTTCATTGCAAGAACTTCAGGGATTTTGATATACACCGGAGCTAAAAATCATGTCGCATCCTGTGCTTCTTGCATTTAACTCTACTCTCAATCAGTGGTGTCGCTGCACAAAGAGATGGGCAAACTCAACTGCTGTTTTGACAACTGTGCCCAAGGCTTTACCATCATTATTGACCTAGATGGTTTATATGGCATTTAGCACCCAATCTGATTGCTGTCAGCAATTATCTCCTCTGGAGTTCTCAGTCTCAACTGGACGTGCGGGAAGAGAACTCATCCTGGTTCTCCTGAAGGCAGTCTCACGTAGCCTTGGGAGAAGCTGTGCTGTAAAAAACAGCTCCTGCACCGTTCCCCACCAGACTGAGAAGCGGCTTCCGAGGAGGCGGCACGGTAGCCTAATCACAAGCAATGATAACGAGCTTGCGATGAGTTAATGAATAGATACAAAAACCACAGACCGTGCACCCTTTGTCTGGCCCGACTGCGTTCAGATCTTTGTGTCTCTCGCCCTGCAGCCCTTTCACCCGTCACAAGCTCATCTGGTTAAATATCCCGATCACTCACGAATCAGTCAATGAGAGAAACACTTCGCTTTACAGGGGAAGAATGAAACCTTTGGTCTGCATAAACACTCATTAGTTCTCATTATATTTACGACCAAAAGATAACGGCTGAGACAGCTGTAGGAAAACTGTCACAAAGTTATGAAGAAAACCTACATGCATTCTCCAAAAGATCAACTAATTCAGCCTAAAGAAAACCATGCCAATAGCTTGTTGACAGAAACTGACTCCAGTAACAACAATTTGTACAACCCCATTCCCCATGCAACCCAGCAACAATAAACCCGAGGATGAAGGCTAGATTACAGGAACTGCTCTAAAACAACAAACTACTACCAACACCCCGGAGAGGAAAAATAATTTTGCTAACAAAACACATTTTTCTTTCAAGAGGCTCCTAGAAAAGTGAATATCGAAGCGTTCAGATATCGTCCTTTCTTACTGAATAGTTCGCTCAAGTAAGTTGCTTGGTAATGACTTTTGCTTTTATTTCATCCCACTTGAGTATTTCATTGGCTGAAAAAAGCATTGTCTGACTCGTACAGCGTGTGCAGTGTTACAGAGTGCAGATGCCCCAGCACGCAGGCCCTCGAGAGCCCTTCCGATGGCTTTTGAAGGCAAACACCAGGAAGCTCGTTCAAGGATAAACGTTCAGGTTTCCATTCAGACCCTCCGTAACCACCTTCAGCTTTTCAGGGGGTACACACAAAGCTTCTTTACAACAAAGCTGCTGAACTCCGCCTGTCAAGCACCAAGCAGGAGCCCATTTCTGCCCTCAGGTCTATGTGCAAGAGCCTTATTGATTTCAGTGGGAACCCACACACTTTGTCAGGAGAATTTCAATTAACGATTTCTCAATGTATACAGCTGAAAAACTCAAAACACCTGAAACCACAATCTTGAAGGGGATGAGTGCAGGCAGGTTACAATGTTGAGGTGTCACAGGCAAAAAAGCAGTAATGCTCTGCTCTTTCTCCATGTGAGAACTGAGCAGAAACATTCAGGAATGGTAACAGGAATGGAGAAATTTGTTTCTAAATAGCAAGAAATATTGCAAATGACTTTTAAAAAACATTTGTTCCTCTTTGTGAGGCTCTTTTTTTACCTCTGGAAAGTTCAGGGTGCCTCAAAGAGGTTTCTGCCACCAAGCGCAGCCTGCATAGAGCTGTTGCAGGGACACTGGGTATTTGTGCCTCCACTGGGTACAAACTGCCACAGAGGCTCCTCAGCCCTCACAGGGACAGAGGGGCATTATCTGTCAGTCACTCATCATGGTAGAGTGCCCTCCTAGGGAGCTGTCTCTCTGCTGAGCAGAGCACAGAAGACAAGCAGGGCCATCTCCCAACTTCTCTGCTCCTTTCCAGATGAGTTCCAATGCCAAGCATCAAAACCATAATTGGAAGAGATTTTCTGACTGCACAGCAGGTGGGCAGTAGAACAAGAGAAGGAGCTTCCTCTACATGGCATCCTGCAAACCCTAAAGCCTCCAGTCCTAATAGAGTTATTTATTTCAAACCTTCCTAGCCCAGATGTGCCATCACTGCCAGCATCATTAACCTCATTTGGGGTGAAATGACAAGTGCAAATCAAAAGCTGCTAAAAAGAAGCAACTAATTTGGAGAGGCAGCCTCAGGCCCACCTTCCAGTGGTGATGGGAAGCTGTTATGCCTTATTGCTCTGAGGAGGAGTCTTCACTGCTCACTATCTGACAGGAACAGGGTTAACACCTCCAGCTTGCTGCCCAAAACAACTATTTACATCTGACAAGTGCTAAACCTGTTGGAAAAGCAGGATTGGATCCTGGACCACATGCTGGCACTTTCCCCTGCAGACATCCCTTCCTCTGCTGCGTGGTCAGAGATGCCCTGCAGAGCAGCGACGAAGCCAAGCAGACACGCAGCAATTCTGCACACACCTGCTTCCTCACAAGAAGCAAATGGCTCGCCACCCTCTAGCAGATGGCAATTTTCTTTCAAGTCCAAGTGACAAAAAGCCTTGCTGGAAAGTAAGGAGGGGGTTTGTTCTGCTCCCCAGTGGCAGCACGGGCAGCCACATTCCCCAGCACTCAGGAGCACAATCTCCACTGAGGCAGTGGTGATACAGGTACAGGACTCCCTTGACTGCCCAGGCTTTCAATCATCTCATATCAAACAGCTCAGAAATTCAAGCAGAGGTTGTTACCATGCTGCCACAGGAATCCCTCTGTGTACCATTTAAAAGAAAAATTAACTGCAATCAACAACCTTCCTTTCCACAGCCATTAATCCCGTTGCCCACATAGTTGCACCTTCTTGTATGTGATGATTCCTAAAAGGAGCCTTGTCAGTCAGTGGCCATCACCTAACACGCCCGCCCCAATGGGTTTGTTCCAATCGGGGATTTTGCTTTTTAAATCTCAATGAGAAATTCCCCTTTGGACAACTGGCTGAGCCGAGCTTTCCTTAGCTCAGCGTAAGATGATTAAAACCATGCTACCCGGGAGGAGAGAGATAATGTAGAACACCAGCGATTTATCAGGGACAGAACCAAGAATCAACACACTGACAATAATTAATACAATTGTAACCAAAAATAAAAAAAAAAGAAAATGTTCTTTATTTTCTTCCTTCCCTCCTCCCTTAGGCAAAATATCCTAATCATTCAGTCTGCTGCCTGCCAGAACGAAACACTTCTGGGTCTGCTTAAAAAAGTAGCCTCATTTTTGAGAGTCCTGTAGTAAAAGATGCCGTCAGTGATTTACAGAGAAGACATCCTAAGACAAACATGTTTCTAATCAATGCTCTGAATCATTCACAAGGGTGCAGTTGTCCAAAGTAGGAGAAAATTAGCTGGTAATGGGAAGAATTCAGCAGCACATCTCATCAGCTCAACTCAGCTCCCT